>CAUYUJ010008402.1:210000-223673 GCA_963575745.1 Prorocentrum cordatum
TTGGGGCAGCGTTTGAATGTCAGCGGCTGCGGGGTCCCTGTGAATGGTTCCCGTAACCCCAGGAAGCATTTAAGAACCCCCCCGGCGATATCTTAGCACCGCATTTTTATTTGATATTCCGAGGGGCCGAAATAACCGCACGATAGGTTTAGCACCCGGACACACAACAAATTCGCGGAGGCCTGGCCCCTCGTCTCCTCCTCCTCCTCCTCAGGAGAAGGCCCAGAGGGGAACCCCCAGGTGACTTGGGCCCTGACAGGCCTTGGGCCCCGAGGGAAGGAGGGGGGCGCGGGAGGAGGAGGAGGAGGAGGAGGAGGAGGAGGAGGTAGGAGGAGGAGGAGGAGGAGGAGGAGGAGGAGGGGAGGAGGAGGAGGAGGAGGAGGGGGAGGAGGAGGAGGGGAGGAGGAGGAGGAGGAGGGAGGAGGAGGAGGAGGAGGAGGAGGGAGGAGGAGGAGGGCTCCTGGTGCCAGGTAGCGCTTCCAGGGTGCGGAAGGGTTATCGATCTGCCGGAAGGGGGGGGGGTCTTAAATGCTTCCTGGGGTTAATCCGCCACCGCGCGCCCCGGCACTAAGGGCTCGACCGCAAGAAGCACCCCCCAAGAAACCCAACCCTGATATCCCAGGACGAACATTCATTTTTGGTGTGGGAACGTCACGCTTTCCATCGCAAAACCATCGAAACCCAGGAAACCCAGGGAACCCTGGAGGCAAGCACGGGGTTTCTTGGCATGGGTTTTCCACTGTAAACCATCCAGTTGCTGTCTGGTGGGGTTTCCGAGGGCTCCTAACGTCGCGACAACTTCGTGCTCTCACGCCGCTCCCCCAAGGAGAAAAAGAGGACGATGAGGAATCGGAACCGAACTGCGAAGCGCGAAAAACTTCGCGCCCTCGAGGGCGCCCTTGGGTTTCTGTGAGTCTACGGAACCCCTCCCCCTCTCCTCACATTCCCTTGCGTGCATCGGCCCTTCCTTTCCTAGAGGGCAGAGCATCCACCCCCATAGCACGCACTCCGACAAATAAAACCATTCAGTGTGTTTCCCCCCCAAAACGCCGCCGGCTTTCAGCGCAGGCCTGTGCTTCCGCTGGGTCGCGCTGGAGCCCTTTCTCAGCCTCCCGAAGGGCATCCTGGCAGATTGCCACTTACGCCACCAGCGGAACAAATCTGAATCACCCAAATCCCCCGGAGCACCTTGGACGGATGAGGGGATACGCGGGGCCGCGCCCGCGCCGCCTCTCGACGCCTGGGCAACGTTCGCAGGCTCGCACCGTCTGAAAAAAACTGGCCTCGAGCCCGGAGGAGCACGGGAGGCGCAAGTGGGGTCGGGCCGCGCTCCTTGGCGCGCCTTCGCTGCTCCTTCAGCGCAGCCTCGCAGCGCAGAAGCAGTGGTGGTGTCCTGCGCAGCCTGAATGGCGGCGGCGTCGCGCCTCTTAGGGCCCTCGAGTAAGGCCGCCTCCTGCCGTCGGTCCGTGGGATAACGTCCCGAGAACAGCTCGTTGGAATTGTCCGTTTTGCCCCCTCACTCGGGGGGGAACCTGGCATTGCGAGGGCAGTTTCTTCGCCGCATGCTGTGTCTAGAGCCCGTACCTCGCGCAGAAGAACAGGAGCGTCCTTGGTGTGCGTCACAACCGCGGCACGCGACTGCAAAATGCGCTCGAGACCGAACCGGAACGCGGAACAGAGAGGCTGGCGGGCTTCGCGCCCGCGAGCAACTACCTCCGCGCATGTGCGAGCGAATGTGAAAATGATGCGCGACGATGCTTGGCCACTCCGCCGAGCAGCTCCTGCTGATGGACCACGAAACAAATTAATGCAAGTGGCTGGCGGATTTGCCAACTCATGCGAAACATAGGAAGACGGGGAAGCAGGCGGGCTCGGGGCACACCCGGCATCGCCTACAGAGCAAGGGAAGAGGCAGTCGCCTGTGGCGTGGAAAATACCCCAACGGCCCTCCGCCAGAAGCCCTGCAACTGGCGGCCGCGGGGACGCCAGCTCCATCGAACACCCTCAGCCTCTGGAGCTGAGGACGCCCTTGCCCTTGCCGACGATGCGCGAATTGCACTCGTCGTAGGCGTCGTAATTATTACTCTTGCCCGCGCCCTAGATCTCCGACGCGGCGCGGTTAATCTTGGCATCCGTCGGGGCCTGCGCGTTCGCGACGCGCTGAACGTTGACGGTCCAGTCGCACTCGGTAGACTCGCGCACGCAGGAAGAGTCTGCCATGCACGCGGAGACCGCGACCTTCTTCGCCCTGTCGACCTGCAACTCATTCACGAGTCGGCTTGTCGACCTGCAACTCATTCGTGCATTCCGAGGGTGGCGCGAACTCCGCCTTCTGGACCTTCCGCATCAGCTCCTCCACCTGCTCGGACTTGGAACCTTTCTTGGCGGCACCCTTGTGGAACCAAGTGGTCTCCAGGATCACCGCGTCCTTGTTGACGAACTCGCGCTGGCGCATCTCGGTCTTATTATCGAAGTGGCCGTTGTTGCCAACGATGGCGGTGTCATGTGCGCAACGGGCTCGACGTCGCCGCCCCCTCTGCTGCCGCTTGGCCCCCTCCCCGCACTGGGGCATCGCCTCTGCGCCCAAGCCGAAAAAGGCCATGCACAGCGACGTTCTGGAACGCCGTCGTCCCGCCGTCGAGCTCGATCGGCACGTCACGGACCGCCGCCTCGACCTTGGCTCGCAGGACCGGCTTGATGGGCTCGACCCGCGCCTGGATCTCGTGATCGACCTGCAGGTTGCCGCCACCAGCCTCGGCCGCTCGCCGGGGGGGCACCGCCGTGGCCGCCACCACCTGGCGAGAGCCGACAGCGCGCACAACAGCACCGAGGAGAGCCTCCGCCATCGCGTCGAGCGAGCAAGGAGCTCGAGTCAAAATGGCTACGGACTAAGCCATTTAGTAAACGCGTCCAGGGTAGGAATCGAACAGGTACACGTTTTCTTATTCGGGGCTTCGACGTTGGACGAAAAGGAGGGGGGGTCTGGTTCTGGACCTCTGTTTTGTGCGACTGTTTGCAACAGTGTCCTATGGGGGAGACCCCACCTGCTCGAAACAGGCGCCCAAAACAGCCAAGATCTACTCCATGGGGCGGGAGGGGGAGTGGGCCCGCGCCGATCGGCAAAACAATGAAGAAGAAAACGATCACCAAGGCAAGGCTGTTTAATGAACGCCCGGGGCCGTTTCGTAAACGCCAATTGTCGGATCTGGGTGTCTTTCCCTCCCTTGACTATGGGCGGCCGACGCCGCCTCGGGGCTCTCCAAGGCACTCCGAGGCTTCCAAGGCGGCCCGTGCGGGCGACCAAGATGGCCTCAGCACTGCCACAAGACGCACCCAAGAGCCCCCGGGGCGCCAAGCATGCCCCACGACGCGCCCATGAGGTCTTCTCAGAACGCTCGGAACTTCCCCGGCGGCCTTCTGAGAAATGTTATTAGCATTCCCCGAAGACGCACAACTTCCCAGAACACTCTGCAGGAGGCGCCAAACATGCCCCACGACACGCCCAAAACACTCTGCAGGAGGCCGTCGCGAGGCAACAGAAACACTGACTCATTCTCTTCGAGAAGGTCTTCTTTTCCACGCTGCTCGGTCGAAGATCGGCCCTCCTGCGGTCGGTCCCCGGGGGCCGGAAAGACCCCATTGAGAGCCCCAAGAAGGCTCCCAGTCTGCCCCAAGAGGGCCCCGAACTGGCCTCTGCAGGGGACCAACCTGGCAAAGAGAGCCGCCAGACGGCCCAGTGCTGCCCAAAGACGGCCCCAAAAGATCCCTAGACGGTCAAGGGAGCTCCACGAGGGCCCAGTAGGGTCGCAAACTCCCAAGCGGGCCCCAAAACGCCTCCAAGACTGCCCCGCAGGAGCCCAAGACAGTCCGAAGACCGCCCAGATAGGCCCCATGAGAGCTCCTCAAAAACAGGAGGCGAGATGCGTAGAGTGTGAGAGCCGTCTGAGCGGTGCTCGAAGGGTCGCCACACGTAATGTTTCGCTGGTGCGGTGGTGGAGTTGCCGCAAGCAACTGGAATGGTGCCTCATTGCGAAGATTCGTGTGGATGGACCTCTGAGAAAGACAATGGTGCGGAACGGAACTCCTGCAGGGAACCCAATTGAAGCCCGCGGCGAACAGACTAGAATAGTTCGAGGGACCGAGAAGAAACGAAACACCACCTTCGAGTGAATAGATTCTAAAATAATTTGAAAAACCCTGAATGATAACCAACTTGCAACAACGATTCTGCGGGAGAGCCCTGGGAAACATACCGGTACATACACAGAGTACCTTTCTGGTGGGCGAAGCGACGGAAGTGTGACTGGCATGGAGCCGAAAGAAAAGATTAACGATGCGGCATGCCTCTGCGTAGATTGATGGGAATGCTGCCAACCTCAAGGCGAGGCCAAACAATTCTCTGCGAAACACGCGTAGCCGCGGTGACGAACAAACTCTCCCTCAGGGATGATCCGTGCCGCAATGAACAATCTGCACGCGTGTACATGGATTTCCGTAAGATAGGCAATGGTCTGAACTGACGAAGTGCTGGCAACCATCAAGCTCAATCTCGCTGCATCTTGGCGTCTCCCCTGTGTCACAAAGATCCGCAGCTTCAGTGACTCCCATCCCACATGCACATTCTTGACAAGCTTCTCACCTTGTAAACCACCACGATGCGAAGCTACAGAGGAAGGACTCAGCGATCTGCATTCCTCTGGGTAGCGAGAGCAACACAAAAGGAAGAAAGGCACGTTCAAGATACGGCAAACCGCCAAGCCCAACAACATAACAATGCTGCCAGTCAAGAGCACGAGGGCTACCCTCCAGGTGAGGTAGGCCAGGCTCGCCTGTAAATGCGGCGGCTCCGCACACATAAATGATAAGCGAATGCGAACAAAGTCGAACGTGCATCTGCGCGCACCTGGAAACGCTGATACTCGCGTGCTGTCTGGGACATGGCTGCACGTCGAACACAACATATGACTGGCCACATCCTACACCGATGCGCTGCTTTTCGCATGCTTGACTGGAATTCTCCCTCACAATCGCTGCATATCTGCGGTCGGAGGGAGGGAGAAGATATTGCGGGGGGTCATTTCACTTTGAAGCGGCGCTCGGGGGGGTAGGAGCTCGGCTGCGGCGCACTGTTCGGGCCTCTCATCCTAGTGGCGAAGAGTGGCCTAGCGTTGAGCTGGCTGGCCTCCATAGCAAGGTGTGCATAATGTGTTATAACTTTGGTTGGTTCGATTCCCCCACATAGCTGATTCTCGTATGAGTTTTTGCCAATGGGAGCTGCGTTCTTTGTTCTTTGTACTTGTGTTTTGTATCCTCGGACTGCCCTATATGAGGTGTTGTTGCATCGCTGTGGTGGGAATATTTGGTCGTGAGACAATGCGCAGGGCTGCTTTCTACTTTAACTCATTATTACTCCCACGCTCGCGTTCCGTCTTCACGAATGGAAATTCAAGAATATGGCATACGGTGAATCCCTTTCCTCAATCAAGCGCAAGTGTCCTGTTCGCTCTTCTGTAGCGGAGCGGTGGTCGACTGGAATCCTTGCCTTATTTGTTGCAGAAGTGTTGCTGGTGATGTTGATCGCACTCTGGCTCAACTTTGCCATCGCGCATCCTACGATCGGCAAAGAACATGTTGCCCGTGATGTCTTACTTCCGCGTGCGGCCCCGCCAACAAAACCCCGCGGTGCTCGCCCTCGTGCCCAGCCTGGAGCTCAACGGAAGTGTGCACTGATACCACTCCTGGATATCCTTCATCCTTCCGCTTCCCGCCTGGTCGAGGGTTGTCAACAGTGCTCCATGCCCAAAGTGTCCCAGCATATTCGCGTCATTGTGGGCCCCCTCAGGCCCTCGGAGCCTCGCGAGAACTGCTCTGGAAATCGTGAGGCCTCCTTGGAGTTCGGTGCTAAACGGTGTCGCCTGGCAACACGCCGGTGCCCAACATAATTATTCAAAACTGGTGACAAACATGGTATCGGTCTGTAGTTTCTTACTTGCTTTCCCCAATTGGTCTGAGCGAGTCTATGTGTGACTGGTCTGAATATGAGTGTGAGTCAGTCTGAATATGTCTGAGTGTAAGTCACAATGCGAGCGAGTATGGACGATTCTGAATGTAAGTCTGACCTCTGTGAGTCTCTCCACATACGTACGTCTGGGCATGAGTGTGTCTGCGAGTGCATGAACCTGAATAACAGCTAAGTGGGTCTGGGCATGGGAAGGGGAGGACAGGAGTGAGGGTGAGGGTGAAGCGGGGGCGCGTCATTGACAACACGAACCCCGCACCGAGGTTCTGGCCCCGATGTCTGGGTTATGGGAGATGCGGCCTGGAATCGGCGATGCCTCGCCGATAGGCCCGCGACAGGCCCTGCAGGCAACACCACACCTTCCTGGGCAGGGAGGGGCGCCCGAGCCCCGACTGGCGGCACATGGGCGAGCAGAAGACGACGCGTCCGCCTCTGAGCCGATCGCCCCCCCCACTCGGCGCCCCCTTGCCCCATTTGCCTCACGTCGCGGGGGGCGACAGAAGGGTGAGGACGGGGGACCGCACTGACGATCTTGGCGGTGGTCCCTTGGCGTCGTCAACACTACGGCTTTTGGAAGGCTCCATGGCAGCCCCCGCGTGCAGCACTGACCCACACTTGCTTGAACAAACTGTCTGCGAACCATCAAGTGTGAGCCACAGAGTAGGTTTCTGTGAAGGCAGCGAGCGAAGCGACGGTGACAGGAAAGGCTCAACCAATTGTGATCGCAGACTTGACTCCCAACCTCGCCGTACGGGCAGGGCGGTGACCAACGAAACCTCCTCCAAAGCCGCCCTTATCCAACACCAACTGATCTACTCCCAGAAAAAATGCCATGCCGGAACATACGTAAACCCGAACGGAACCAACTCAATATGGTAACCCAGCCGTTTTCGCTGCCCTACGTACAGGGCAGGTTTTAATCTTTGTAATATTCCATGTGGGTACCCCAAGTGACGGCGCGTCGCAGCCACCACCCTGTAAGGAGGCAGGTCGGCGTGTGAGTGTGGGCTTCAAGGTCCCGCCCCCTGCGGAACTCACCCTCTTCTTCGTCGGCCCCTCTGCCCGCTTCGCGCCCCGCTCCCTTTCTGACCTCCCTCCGCCTCTCTCGTTCTATCTCCCCCTCTCTGTCGCACTCTCAGCCTGGGGATTAAAACATGGGCGCCCGCGGTTCCGTTGAAGTCTTCGGAAGGCTTGGTTCCCACCCCACTGGTTGTGCAGTGGGGGGGAGGGGGGGCAAAAAACAGAGACGAGCAATAAATGTCCCCCCCTTCTCCACCCCAAAAAACAACCAATCGACCACCACAATCGCTCGCCTCCGAGCACCCCCAAAATACCGACACGTGGTACTAGTACTGCCGAAATCGTGGTATTTGCGGTAGCGGCAGCAGCAGTACAAGTAGTACTAGTAGTAATAGTAGTAGCAGTAGTGATAGTACTAGCAGTACTAGTAGTAGGAATAGTAGTAGTAGTAGTAGTAGTAGAAGAAGAAGAAATAGTAGTAGTAGTAGTAGTAGTAGTAGTAGTGATAGTAGTGGTAGAAGTAGTAGTAGTAGTAGCAGTAGTAGTAAAACAAGTAGTAGTAGTCGTAGTCGTAGTTGCAGTAGTATTAGTAGTATTAGTAATAGTAGTAGTAGTAGTAGTAGTAGTAGTAGTCGTAGTAGTAGTAGTAGTAGTAGTAGTAGTAGTAGTAATTGTAGTAGTAGTAGTAGTAGGAGTAGCAGTCGTAATAGTAGTAGCAGTAATAGTAGTAGTAGTAGTAGTAGTAGTAGTAGTAGTCGTAGTAGTAGCACTAGAAGTAGTAGTAGTAGTAGTAGTAGTAGCAATCATACAACATGAAAATAACCCAACACATACAAATTTCAGTGGTAGATGTAGTAGTCGCACCGTGGCCGTGGACGCAGTACCATTGGTATTAATAATAATAATAGTAGTAGTAGTCGTGATTGTGGAAGAAAGGTCGTAGCAGTCGTAGTCGAAGTCGTAGTAGTATCGGTAATTGAAATATAGGTAGAAGTGATATTAGCAACAACTAGTAGTAGTATTGCAAAAGTGGTAATAGGAGCACACGTGGCAAAATAATCGTATTCATGGTCGTAGCAATAGTTGTGGTAGTCGTAGTCCTAGCAGTCGTAGCCGTAGTAACAACCATCACAACACATGGCGCCGTAATTGTCGTAGTAGTTGTCGTAGTAGTAGTCGTTGTAGCAACAGAAGTAGCAATAAGCATCGTCGTCGTAGTGGTGGTCGTAGTACCTGTACTCGTAGTAATAGTAGACGAACTCGACGTAGTAGTAGTAGTAGTAGTAGTAGTAGTAACAATGGTTGTAGTAGTGGGTGTAGCTGTAATCGTAATAGTAGTGGGGGCGTACTGCTTGTAATCGAAGTCGCAATCGTAATATCGTATTGAATTGCTCCTGCACTCTAGGAGTACAGGGGTACTTTAAGGCAGGTCTAAGCACACTGTAGTAGCACCCTATGGTAGCATTTCTGTAACAATACTGTAGTAGCACTTCGGCCCGTATAGTGAAATCATGTAACTCAGATTCTGCCTGTCGAAGAAACCGTGTACCCTTGTCGTAATCGTACTCCACTACTGTTCTCCTTGCCCTCCTATCAAAGCAGCCGTGATCTAATACTACAGTCCTGTATCAGTCTTTGTAACAATACTACCACACCACTGTCATAGTAGTCAACGCCGCCGTCGCAATACCACTCGAAAGCGGACTGCCGCAGCATTGGATGTAGCAGTGGTGGTAGTAGTAGTAGTAGTAGTAGTAGTAGTAGTAGTAGTGGGTAGTAGTAGTAGTAGTAGTAGTAGTAATAGTAGTAGTAGTAGTAGTAGTAGGAGTAGTAGTAGTAGTAGTAGTACGAAGTAGTAGTAGTAGTAGTAGTAGTAGTAGTAGTACGAAGTAGTAGTAGTAGTAGTAGTAGTAGTAGTAGTAGTAGTAGTAGTAGTAGTAGTAGTAGTAGTAGTAGTAGTAGTAGTAGTAGTAGTAGTAGTAGTCGTAGTAGTAGTAGTAGTAGTAGTATAGTAGTAGTGGTAGGTAGTAGTAGTAGTAGTAGTAGTAGTAGTAGTAGTAGTAGTAGTAGTAGTAGTAGTAGTAGTGGTAGTAGTAGTGGCAGTAGTACTAGTAGTAGTAGTAGTAGTAGTAGTAGTAGTAGTAGTAGTAGTAGTAGTGGTAGTAGTAATAATATTAGTAGTAGTAGTAGTAGTAGTAGTAGTAATAAGAATAGTAGTAGTAGTAGTATAAGTAAAAGTCGTGTTATTAGTAGTAGAAGTAGTAGTAGTGGTAGTAGTAGTAGTCGTCGTAGTAACAGTAAGTGTAGCCATACTAGTAATAGCAATAGCCGTCGTAGTCGTAGTAGTAGTCGTAGTAGTAGTAGTAGTCGTCGTCGTCGTAGTAATAGTAGTCGTAGTAGTAGTAGTAGTAGTAGTAGTAGTAGTAATCGCAGTAGAAGTAGTAATAGTAGTAGAAGAAGAAGAAGTAGTAGTAGTAGTAGTAGTCGTAGTCGTGGTAGTAGTGTTAGTAGTGGTAGTAGTGGTGGTAGTAGTAGTAGTAGTAGTAGTAGTAGTAGTAGCAGTAGTCTTAGTAATAGTAGTAGTAGTAGTAGTAGTAGTAGTAGTCGTAGTAGTAGTCGTAGTCGTAGTAGTAGTAGTAGTAGTAGTAGTAGTAGTAGTAGTAGTAGTAGTAGTAGAAAGAAAATGGTAGACGTAACTGTGAATACCGCCATTGTGGATATAATCTTCGCCCGCGCTCCCTATGGGGCCACGAACCGTGTGAGGGGTGTGCCAAAATGGGCCTGCGGTGGGCGGGGAGGACGCATGCGAACTGTGCCACTGGGGCCTTCGGTGGAGCTCCCTATGGGGCCACGAACCGTGCGAAGGGTGTGCCAAAATGGGCCGGCCGGCGGTGGGCGGGGAGGACGCATGCGAACTGTGCCACTGGGGCCTTCGGTGGAGCTCCCTATGGGGCCACGAACCGTGTGAGGGGTGTGCCAAAATGGGCCTGCGGTGGGCGGGGAGGACGCATGCGAACTGTGCCACTGAAGCCTCCGGTGGAGCTCCCTACGGGGCCACGAACCGTGTGAGGGGTGCGCCGAAAACGAGACCAGCGGTGGGCGAGGAGGACGCATGCGAACTCTGCACTGGGGCCTTCGGTGGAGCTCCCAATGGGCCACGAACACTGAGGGGTGTGCCAAAATGAACATGCGGTGGGCGGGAGGACGCATGCGAACGGCCACTGGGGCCTTCGGTGGAGCTCCCTATGGGGCCACGAACCGTGTGAGGGGTGTGCCAAAATGGGCCTCCGGTGGGCGGGGAGGACGCATGCGAACTGTGCCACTGGGGCCTTCGGTGGAGCTCCCTATAGGGCCACGAACCGTGTCAGGGGTGTGCCAAAATGGGCCTGCGGTGGGCGGGGAGGACGCATGCGAACTGTGCCACAGGGGCCTTCGGTGGCAGCGGGGAGGACGCATGGGAACTGTGCCACTGGGGCCTTCGGTGGAGCTCCCTATGGGGCCACGAACCGTGTGAGGGGTGTGCCAAAATGGGCCTCCGGTGGGCGGGGAGGACGCATGCGAACTGTGCCACTGGGGCCTTCGGTGGAGCTCCCTATGGGGCCACGAACCGTGTGAGGGGTGTGACGACATGGGCGGTGGGGACGATGATGATGACGATGATGACGATGATGATGACGATGACGATGACGATGACGATGACGATGACGATGATGATGATGATGATGATGATGATGATGATGATGATGATGATGATGATGATGATGATGGTGATGGGGATGGGGAAGAGGGACAATAATCCTGATCCCGGCCCGTAACATCCAAGTCAATGTGAAGCTGCATTGGCGAACAGAGACCTCGCGTCATACCTGCGGAACAACCAAATGTCACATGTTCTAGGTCACAACGTTGAAAACAACTGCGTACCATGCTCGATTGGCTGTTCCACACGTGCGCGGACAGAGCCATGTTCCGACGCTCCACGTAGCGCTGCCCTCAAAATAAAAGTACGGCGCTTTCTTGAGTAGTGCCTCCGCACTGCCACGGAAGCATCGGTTGACTTGCAAGCACCTTTCGGACGACGGCGGCGTTCTGCGCAACCTGCTCGGGATCCACGCTGCGCATGGGACCCGATGACGCGTTCCAGCCCGCCTCCAATACCTGCCAGCCTCGCATCACTCGTGCAGCTGGTCGCCGCTTCCAAGTACACACCGTGCCATCGCTTCGACGCTCCCTAAGCTCCTCGTGCTCTACACACTCGGTGGCCTTTGGATGCGAGTGCCAAGCGCCAAGCGCTTGTTGTCCGCCAAAGACTACTGGCAACATACCGGTGTAAGTGGCGGAATACTGCAAGCTAGACGTCGTGCAATTGTAGTGGCAATCTCGGTCACGGAAGGAGTGGCAAGCCGACCCGTCAGTCTGACGGCAATATTTGTCGACGTTCAGTCCACCGTCCCAACGATCTATCGAATTGTCACACTCGCACTGCGGGTCGGTTGCATTTTCGTTGTCGTTGCAGGACGCATAATCCGCGAATGAATCGTTTCCACCTGTGGTGATAGTGTCGGGAATCCGTGTCGACGCAATGTCCACACAAAACAACTTGTACGTTGCGTTCTGCATAGTGACGTTCAGCCAGCCCTGGTACGTGGAGAAAGTGAGAAACGACACATCTCCCAACAGGCTCCCAGAGTTGTGGTTCATTAGGTAATCAACGTCGTACGTGAACTCCGACTCGCGCATGACCTCGAGCCATGGTTCCAAGTGCCGTCCGCCTCGTTGAAACCACGGGCGCGGGAACGGCACTGGTGCGACATTCCCTGGCGGCGCCGGGACTGCTCCAAGTGCCAGGGCCGAGACTTGGAGTGCCTCGCGCGTGCGCGCGCACTCGGACCCAGTAGGTCGTGCTTGGCGACAGGGAGTCGATGTCTGCCGACAAGGCTGCAGTGGAAAAGATCCCGAAAGCTTGGCCCTCTGAAGTGCTGGACAGCAGGATCTCGTAGTAATCAGACGGTGTACCTGCGGGTGCCTGCCATTTCACCTGCAGGCACCGACACAGATGGACAGGCCAACCAACATGAGCGTGATGGGGTACCGACCAGTTGCAGCCATCAGCGAGCTCGACATCATGTCTGGGAGCCAGAATACATTACCAAGGGCGATGAAGCCCTTGCTCATTATTGCATGCGCTCGAGCTGGCTCCTGAGCCTGGAGCCAAGCTTGAGCCAAAATGGCTACGGATGATGGGAGGGGAGGAAGGGGGAGGAGGAGAGGAGGTGGGACGCGGGGCGCTGCCTCTTCAAAACGAGGACTCAACACAACAGGATGGTTGGGAAGAAGACGTAGCCAAAGCAGTCGTAGTCGCAATAGTAGTAAGAGTATTAACCCTCGTAGCCGTAGTAATAGTCTTAATAATAGCACGGGTACGGTCGTAGGGTCGGTAGTACCAGTAGTAGTACTAGTAGCACTAGTAGTAGCAATCGAAAGAACAAAAGTCGCAGTCGTAATATAATCGTAGAAGTCGTAGTAGTAGCTGTCGCAATGCGAGGTCGTATTGTTGTTAAATACGAATACTGCTGCTCTAGAGGTGTTGTGTCCTGGTATTGTAGCGGTACCCCAACACTGCAGTGCGGTCGTAGCAGTGCGGTCGTAGTGATACTGTAGTAGGGTAAGGCAATACAATGTCGATGCCGTGGTCGTAAATATACACCAGTAATGTAGCACTAGTCGTGCTCCAATACTTGCAGTAGTAGTTGCAATATGATGTAGAAGTAATGCCCTACTACTTAAGTAGTGTTACAATATTCGTGGTACGGTATTCGTAGATTACTTCCTATGGCTGGTTACAGCAGGCGTGTTGTAATGCTGTGGTGAAGGCGTTCCAGTAGCAGTACCAAAATACGGTAGTGCTGAAGCACGGTATCCGTACCACCGAATACTGGATTGCTAAAGTAATACGACTGTAAAGGTACTGCGCTGGTAATTCGGTAGTAGTACTGTAGGTGTACTAGAATCGTAAACGTGCGGTAGTAGCAATACGGTACAACTGAGTGTAGTAGTGCTGTCGTACTGTAGTCGTCGCAATAATGTAGTACCACTGCTGTCGTAATCTTGCCCTGGTGCACGGGTGATCGTACTAGTGCAGTGATTGCTGCAGGGGTAATACAACAGTGCTCTAGTATAGTCGTACTTTGATTGTGCTGTCAGACTCCAGTACGGGCCAGCTACTGTAGTGACACTGCTGTAGTGATACTACTGTATAGGGCGCTTGGGCCAGCCAGCAGCATGGGCCAGCCATGAGCACCTCGGATGGTGGCACCAACGCGAGCGGGCGGGCGCGCGGGCGGGGCTCGCCGCCGCGGCGCCCGCCACCACGCCCGCGACGATCGGGACCCAGACGCCTGGCGGAGGCTGGCTGGGGCGGCGCCGCAATTCCCAGAAGCGTTGCCAGAGGGTGGGGAAGAGGAGGAGGAGGAGGAGGAGGAGGAGGAGGAGGGGGAGGAGGAGGAGGAGGAGGAGGAGGAGGAGGAAGAGGAGGAGCAGGCGGAGGAGGAGGCGGAGGAGAAGGAAGACGAGGAAGAGGAGGCGGGGCCTCAGAAGGAGGAGGAAGGGGAGGAGCAGCAGCAGCAAGGGGCAG
>CAUYUJ010008402.1:223773-238773 GCA_963575745.1 Prorocentrum cordatum
GGAGGAGGAGGCGGCAGCGGCGGCGATGCGGCGTCGGGCCGAAGGTCGATAAAACTCGACTTGAATCAACCATCCGATCTCATCTCGGGCAATTGCGACCTACCGTGCGCGTCGGGTCGCGGATAGAGGACGGCCCCGCAGCGGGAGCCCCAAGTGAACCTCGCCCTACCACAGCTTCACAGAGCTCGGACCCGAATGAACCGTTCAGGATAACGAAACTAAGCAATCTCAACAGCCTCGCGGAGGCCATGGAAAGGGAAACAAGCAGGTGAGCATGCTAAGCTCTACCAGGGCTTCACAGAGCTCAGGGACCTAAAAGAAACTAAACTCAACAGCCTCGCGGAGGCCAGGAGAAAACTATCTGGTGAGCATGCTAACCAGTTCTTTGAAACTATACTGCGGACGCACTGGAGGAGGAGGAGGAGGGCGACGAAGAGGGCCCAAGGCGGCGGCGGCGGGCCGAGCCTCGAAGTCGCGCTCCCTCTCAGAGCGTGCCGTCGAGGCGGGGGGTGCGGACGTCGATCTCGAGACCGAGGGTCTGGTGGCCGATCCACCCGAGGCGATTCGAAACGACATCTCTGAGGAAGATCGGCCCGTGGCAATCGAGGGTATCAACGTCACTGATCCACCCGTGGCAATCGAAGACGGCAACTCCGTCACTGATCCACCCGCGGCAATCGGGGAGGGTAAAGTCACTGATCCACCCGTGGCAATCGAACGCAATGCGGCCAAGCTCCTGAGACGCCCCCCCCTTTAACCCCTTGGGGGCCGTCGCGCCCAGGACGGTGGAGGGGGTCTGCAGTTGCTCGGCCCGTCGGCGACCCTGCAACTGATCCGCCCGTTGAAATCGATCCCCGTGCGGCGAAGCCCCTGAGGCGCCCCCCCCCTTTACCTCCTTGGGGGCCGCCGCTCCCAGGACGGTGGGGGAGGGGGGGTCTGCAGTTGCTTGGCCTGTCGACGACCCTGCCGTTGATCCACCCGTGGTAGCATCTGATCTCAGAGGCTGTCTTCGAACTCGTCCACGGCCAACTATAGGATCCGCTCCACATTGCTCCGCGGTGCCATGCCCTGTCGATGCTCGAACCCTATTTGGACGAGGCAGTCCGAGAGACTCTTCATCATTGTCGGGTCTGTGAGGGCGACTACGAGTTTGCACTGCCCCGTTTTGAACGCCGTGCTCACCCTGAAACCTTTCGCCAGCATCGCCATCTCCGCCATGTTCGTGATCGCGTCGGTCTTCCCTTTTTGAGTCTCCCAGGCTGAGTTGTTCCTCGCGCCGACCCGATCGCCCTCTTTGGTAATCTGGTCGCGCACAGCGAGGAAGATCTGGACGCACGCAGGACCCATCTTCGCCTCTGGAATGGGAGCGCCGGGGTCGGCCTGACGAGCAGCGCGAAGACGAGTCGCCCCCGTTGCGTACGCCCGACCCGCTTGGAAGCCGACCTCGGTGACTGAGACCGAATCTTCCGCCGTGAAAGTCTGAAACTCGGCCGCCATCAGCATCCGCAGCTGGAAGGTGCTGCCCAACACAGCTCGCGTCAGCACAGGGGAGATCCGCGCCATCATCTGTGCATCCATCCGCGGGAGACGGTCGATCGTGTCGGGGGCCAGGCCGTAGATCTTCCCGATCTCGACGGCCTGCTGGGGGCTGCCTGCTGGTGGTGTAGCGCCGCCTGCTGCTGAGCCTGCGTCGCCCTGCCGCGGGGCCTGGCTGCGCCTCCGCGCGGCACCTCTCCCTCCACGAGCGCGGGAAACAGCTGCGGACCCACTGCGGTGACTCTCGCTGCCTCTGCCGCGCCCGTCTCGCCCGCTCGAGCGAGAGCGCTCGGCCGCCTCCTCTATCTGCGTGGCGTTCAGCTTGGACATCACGAAAGAGGGGTGCGGTCGCGCGTGTGGCTAGATGCACTGACAGGAGATCAAGGGAAGCGAAAGTGCGACCCACTGAGCAACAATAAGCTGTATTATGCCCTCCAAAGACAGATGCCATCGTGATGCGCGACAGGGGACACACCAACTCATCAGGCACAATGACGGGATGATGGAAAACGGACTGGCGAGGACAATTCCGGTTAAGTCTTGCCCGCAGGGTATGCTCCTGAGCAAGTCGACGGGCCCTGAAGGTTTGACGGCAGTAGACGCACTGGCCCGTGATCGTAATAGTGCGTGCAATCGGTCGAATCGAGTGGCCTCCCTCCGTGAAAAAACGCTGGTGAGCCAACAAGGCCCTGCGAGCTGGAAAATCACGACCACAGACTTGCCCCGTCGAGTCCGCAATCTCGCATTTCCATGTCGTCGAAGCAGGCGGGGCAGGGACCACCTCGGGACCAACCATTGAAACTCCAGAGGAATAGAGCCCAGGGGGAGGCGGTATAGTCACTGTTTTTGCCGCAGCCCTAAGTATTCCAGGATCCAGGCGGAGAAACCTGCCTCGAACTTCAGGGTCCTCAAACAACGCACGGATGTTGATACTGAGCGGGTCGGGGGTCGAGGGGTCGAAGACGCAAATCCTCCAGGGGGCCCCTACTCCTCACTCCTCTTCAACATCCTGATGCAGCCCACAGCGAAACGCCGGGCGCAGGGGTTCGCGGAGGGCGGAAGTGTTTCACTAGGTAGGAGAGTGGGCGTGGCCTCGACTGGGAGCTGCCCGAAAACAGCGCCGAGCTCCTGCGCGCGATTGCATGGGCGCCGAATCCGCCGATTGTAGGAGCGAGGCCGCCTGACTCTCAGCTCCGTGCCACAAGGCGCGACCCCGAGCCTTCGCAGCGCCGTCTCGTCGGTACGCGCACACTACTTCAGAATAGGCCGTCCGTCGCCGTCGAGAGCAGGATTGCCGTCGCCGTCGAGCGTTTCTGTCTTCCGACAAGCATCGCCGCCTAGAAGTTTCCGACCGAGCCCAGCCAGGACCTTATCCAATTTCCGCTCTTGCGTGGTGCTCAGGACCAGGGTGGTAAGTCCTGAGGGGATGGCCCCCTTGACCACAGCCCCGAACACCGTGAAAGTAAATCGCCAAACGCGGTTCCGAGACCAAAAACGCCCCATAGAGTAGTAAGCCCGCCGACATGCGAGCACTCGACGCCGAAGCTCTTCCTGAACCCCTCCATTGACGGACGCAGCGATGCCCAGGGAAACGCTGTCGAACTGGACCCTTCCTGAGACGGGGATGGCGCCTCCGAAGATCGATTCCGAAAAGTCCTTCGAACCCTTGCCCGCGAAGACAGGAGAAACTCTACTTTTGTCAGCGTTGTGCTCATAGCATCCCTCAGCGAGACACTCTCGTAACCTCTGATGAGCAACGTCCAAAGTACACTGCGCATTCACTGATGAGCCCACCACGTGAGTCCTACTGGCGTCGTCAGCATAGATACGGCACGACAGGGGCACAGGACGCTGCAACGCCGGCGTCCAGGCCGTGCAAGTATCTTCAGAAGGCCAAATGTGCGCATCCAAGTTGTCAGGAGGGACCCGTGGAGCAAGAGGCGCGGATGCCCATTCAGTATACGTGGAATCCCGAGACGGAGGAGGGAGGTTACCCCAGGAGTGCGCCCTCAACTTATCAAGCCACCTCTGGATTGGCCTTCTGAAGGTCCGAGCGAAAAAGACAGCGGCTGGGCTATCACCCATAGAAGCTCCACAGGCATTCCGTAGAGTCTGTTCCCCATCTGACGCCGTGACGGTAAAGCTGCTGAGCTCATGGCGTTGATGGAAACACTTCTGGGTATCAGGCTCTAATCGACTGCGTCACCGTTGCACGCAGGGCCCCCAACGTCGAACACCCAAATGCGTTCGACATGTCCTCCATCGAAGTCACGCTGGATATGCCTGGGCCCCGAAGCCTCCAGAGTAAAGCTTCTTGGCGCACCGAGGCGCCTTCGCGATTCCGTCCAGGAAGGTAACCGCGCTCGAGCCCCGATGCCCTCCTTCCCATTCATCTTGTTGAGGCCAGTGGCTCTTGAGTGATGCCGTATCACGGGGGTCAGACCTACTCTCCGAATGTGGTGAAATACCTGCTGCAGGGCCCGTAGGGAGGCTTTGTTGGAAACCTGCTCGGCACCAGCACCTACGCCTCTCCGATCTCCCGCGAGCCGACGCCGAGAAGCTTGGGGTTCAGGGCGACGGGGGCGAACAGGGCCGTCGTTGTCATCCTCCCCATTCTGATCCTGTCGTCGACGGGGGCGAAAAGATCAGTCGAAACGACGCTCTGGGTCCACCACTATCTGCAATATCTCCGTCGGGACGCTGTGCAAGGCCCTTGCAGGATGAAGGGTGGGGCCTTTCGTCTCGGGGAGCGAGCCGAGATGTCGCAAGCTCTCTGAAGACCGCCCCAACCTGCCTCCACCGACGCAAAGTTGTCCTCGCCGAACGTTGGGGGAGGTGGAAGGTCGGCAATACTCTCCGCCGAGAACGCATGCAGGTCGATCGGGGATGCCTTGAAACCTCCCTGCGGGCCGCCCTGCGCGAAGTAGGCACAGACCTCATCAGCTCGCGGCAAGGACTCGTCGGATGCATTGTAGCGCCTCTTGCGAGGCCCGCGACACTGGCCCGGCAGAAGATGCGCCAGGCGCCAGACCTCAGCGTGCCGTTGAGCCTTCCAGGCCTGCTGAATCTCCGTTACCAGCTGCTCCGTCACCTCTGCTTGCCTCGCTCGTCTGAGAGCCCTCAGACGGCGACAGCACCGTGACGAGGCCATCGAAGTTTCCAGCGTGTCATCTCCCACTCCTCTCTGCTTTCGACGTTTGGCAAGAGGGGCCGATCGTTCCTCTGCGGAGCGACAAGCTCGGGGGTCACAATTGGACTTCCGACCGAAGTGGTTAGGCGCGACCTCCTGCTCCGTCTGGATCCAATCCTCCCAGGCCTCATCAGGAGCTCTCGCGTTCATCGGCCTTTCCGTGAAGTCGGGCATGGACGAGAAACGGGACTCCAGCTCTTGCATGAAGGCCGACACGCCTTCGCCCCGACGAAGGGCCCGGGCGAGCTTGTCGAAATCCCAGCTCGTCCCCTCAGGGCGGGTGCCCTACAAGTCGAAGTCGCACATCGCCTTGAGCCGGATCGGGACGGGGTCCTGGAGGCCAATCTTCCGAACAAGCTTGAGCCGCTGACTGGCGCGGCGAAGCCCTCGACATTGTAGAACCTCTGCTGCCTGCCAACTAAACGCCGCTACGTAGTCGATCGAACTCGAGCTTGCGTGGCCGAAGTGTGCGTCGCCCACGGGGTAGTCCATCGATGCGACTGGCAGGGCATATGTCTCCAGAATCTCCTGAACCCGATCTCCTGCAAAACGTGCTTCTCCTCGTCCGAAACTGCCGTAGGCCCTAGACTGAATTCCTGTCAACGCACCGCCAGGCTGTCGTCGAATCCCCAGCGAGTCGTCGAGGTCGAACCCCAGAAGACGGAGGATCGGGCCCGAGCCCACGTGACAGTTTTCTCCAACCAAGCACACATACACGTCGCCGTGTCTCGATATCGACGGAATGGAACATCATCAGCACATTCGCGGCCTTCTCTTCTTTGCGAAAGGCGGGGAGGAAAGTATGTACTAGGTGCAAGCAAGTCAAATCGCCCCGGCCTGACACGGTGGAGCGCCACTCTGCCTTGCAATTGCCGAGGTACTGGGGGGGAATCCGCAATGTGCTTCAATATGAACTTACGTTTGCGAAGTAAAAGAGTGATACCGCAGCTCCTGTTGACATGCCGTCCAGGAACATAGCCGTGGCGGAGGGCAATGTGGTGCCGAAGATGGGAGACTGTACACATCTGATCACCTGCACGCTCGCCCGTCGACGTCAGGGCTATAATGTCGATGTGCTTGAATTCGTCCGATATGTCGTGATGTGGGGCCATCCAGCCCTGAGCGAAGTACGGTGTCTGGGTGTGCGGTAGCTCCTGCCCCAGGATTCTGGAAGGCCTGAGCCGGGGGGGCTGGGGGAGGAGGGGGAGGGGGAGTAGGGGGACTCCCTCCTCCCTCCACCCTCCCCCCTCCTACCTCTTTTGTCCTCCGTCCTCCCTCCTTTCCCCTCCCTCCCACTTCCGCCCCGTCCACCCCATCCGCCCTCCGCCCTCCGCTCTCCGCTCTCCGCCCTCCGCCTTCCGTTCTCCGTCTTCAGCCATCCGCCCTCCCGCCCTCCACCCCCCGCCCCACCGCCCTCCGCCGCCCTTCAGCCATCTGCCTTCAGCCATCCGCCCTCCTCCCTCTTCCCTCCTTCCTCCTCCGTCCTCCTCCGCCCTCTGTCCTCCGTCCTCCGTCCTTCGTCCTCTGTCTTCTGTCCTCCGTACTCTTTCCTCCCGCCTCATTCATCCCTCATCCCTCCTTTCTCCTCTCCCCTCCCTCCTCCCCCTCCCCCCTCCCCCTCCCTCCTCCCTCCTCCCTCTTACTTCCTCCCTCCTCCCTCCTCCCTCCTGCCTCCTTCCTCCCCTTCCTCCACCATCCCTTTGTCCTCCCCCCTCCTCCCTCCCCCTCCCCCTCTCCTCCTTCCGCCCTCCTCCCTCCTCCGTCTCCGTCCTCCGTCCTCCCTCTTCCCTCCTCCCTCCTCATCCCCCCTCCTTTTTCCTCCCTCCTTCCTCCTCCCTCTTCCCTCCCCACATCCCTCCTCCTTCCTCCTCCTCCACCTCCCTCCTCCGTCCTCCGTTCTCCTCTCCTCCTCCCTCCTCTTCCCTCCTCCCTCCTCCCTCCTCCCTCTTCCGTCTCCGTCTCCGTCCTCACCCCCTCAGTCCTCCGTCCACCCTCCTCCCCCCTTCCTTCCCCGTCCCCCCGCCCTCCTCCCTCCTTCCTCTTACGTCCTCCATCCGCCGTCCTCCCTCCTCCCTCCGTCCTCCGTCCTCCGTCCTTCGTCCTCCGTCCTCCGTTTTCCGTCTTCCATCCTCCGTCCTCCCTCTTCCCTCCTTCCTCCTCCCCCTCCTCCCTCTTACGTCCTCCGTCCTCCGTCTTCCGTCCTCCGCTTTCCGTTTTCCGTCCGTCGTCATCCGTTTTCCCGGTTCCCGCCTCCTGCCTCCCGCCTCCTTCTTCCTCCCTCCTCCCTCCTCATTCCGTCCTCCCCCCTCCTCCCTCCTCCCTCCTCCCCCCTCCCTCCTCCCTCCTGCCTCCTCCCTCCTCCCTCCCTCCTCCCTCCTCCCTCCTCCCTCTCCCCTCCCTCCTCAGTCCCCCGTTCCTTGTCCTCCATCCTCCGTCCCACGTCCTCCGTCCGTCCTCCCTCCTTCGTCCGCCATCCGTCCTCCGTCATCTGGCCATATGGCCTTCGTCCTCCGTTTTCCGTCCTCCCGCCTCCGTCTTCCGTCTTTCCGCCTCCCGCCTCCCGCCTCCCCCGCCTCCCGCCTCCTCCTCCCTCCTCCCTCCCCCCCTCCTCCCTCCTCCCGTCCTCCCTCCTCCGTCCTCCCGTCTCCCGTTTTTCCCTCCTCCCCTCCTCCCGCCCCTTCCTCCCTTCTCCCTCCTCCCTCCTCCTCTTCTTCCTTCCTCCTCCAACCTCCGTCCCCCGTCCCCCGTCCGTCGTCCGTCCTCCGTCCTCCGTCCCTCATCCTCCCGCCTCCCGCCTCCGCCTCCCTCCCTCCTTCCCTCCCTCCCCTCCTCCCGCTCCCGTCTCCCGTCTCCCTCCTCCCTCCTCTCCCTCCTCCTTCTCCTCCTTCCCTCCTCCCTCTCCTTCCTCCCTCCGTCCTCCGTCCCCCGTCTTCCGTCGTCCGTCTTCCGTCCTCCGTCCTCATCCTCCGTCCCCCCATCCGTCTTCCGTCTCTGCCCTCCGTCATCCGTCCTTCGTCCTCCGTCCCCCCTCCGTTTTCCGTCCTCCGCTCCTCCTCCTTGTCCGTCCTCCTCCCGCCCCCCCCTCCTTCCTCCTCTTTCTCCCTCCTCCCTCCTCCTGTCTCCCTCCCTCCCTCCTCCTCCGTCATCCCTCCTCTTTCTTCCCTCTCCTTCCTCCCTCTTCCCTCCTCCCTCCTCCCTTTTCCGTCCTCCCTCCTCCTCCCTCCTCCCTCCTCCCTGGTCCTTCGTCCCTCGTCCCTCGTCCCTCCTCCTCCCCCTCCGCCCCCCCTCCTCCGTCGTCCCTCCTCCGTCCTCCTTCGGTCTTCCGTCTTCTCCGTCCTCCTTCGGGTTTCCGTCCTCCGTTATCCCTCCTCTGACGTCCGTCCTCCTCTCTCCTCTCCGTCCACCGTTTACCGTCTTCCGTCCTCTCCGTCCTCCCTCTTCCCGCGTCCCGCCTCCCGCTTCCGGCTTCCGTCTTCCCGCCTCCCGCTTCCTGCCTCCCGCCTCCCGCTTCCCGCTTCCCGCCTCCCGCCTCCCGCCTCCCGCCTCCGTCCTCCCGCCTCCCGCCTCCCGCCTCCGCGCCCTCCCGCCTCTCGCCCCCCGCCCCCCGCCTCCCCCCCCGCCCCCCGCCCCCCGCCTCCCGCCCCCCCGCCTCCACCTCCCGCCTCCCGCCTCCCGCTCCGTCTTCCGTCATCCCGCCTCCCGCCTCCCTCCTCCCGCCCCCTTCGCTCGCCTCCTTCCGCCGCCTCCCTCCGCCCCCCCCTCCGCCGTCCATCCGCCCTTCGCCCTCCGCCCTCCTCCCTTCCCTCCTTTCCTCCTCCGTCCTCCGCCCTCCGTCCTCCGTTGGAAAGGATGCCTTTTGCTCGCTCGCCGTACTGTGGCAGGGAACGGGGCAACGTAGGACTTGTTTTACGTCGAGGCCCAGCGTCTGGCAACATATGCTTCGCGTGGTGGTGACTCATGAGCTGCAGGCTGGCCGGGCCAGGTCCGCGGCGACCCGGGGACGGTCGCCAGGAGCACTGGCCAGGCGTACCCCCCCGAAGGGAAGCATATTGAAGTAGGCACGCAAAAACATAAAAACATATCCTGGCGAATCTCCCCATCAGCAGGTGCAGCCACCGCAAGGACGCGGGGCGCAGCAGATTCAAAACAGGGACCCAACAACGAAGGATGTGATGGTTTGGGGAAATATGGCGAAGTGGGCGGGAGCGCTAGATGCCGATCCTTGGGACAGGGCGCCTGCGCGCGAACCGAATCTAGCAAAACGCGCGACAAGAGACCGAACGACGAGCACAGCCCAGCGACCTCGCAGAAGCCCTGTTTTTCCCGAGTGCGCAGTCCCCTTGGAAAGGATATCTTCAGCTGTGGCAGGAGGCGGAGCACGAGAAGGGTTCTCTTACGTCGAGGCCCAGGTGACCGTTCCAGCATCTGGCATCATATGCCTCGTGTGGTGGTGCTGCATGAATTGCAGGCCGGCCTGGCCAAGTCCGCGGCGACCCAGGGACGGTCGCCGGGAGCGCTGGCCAGGCGCAGCCCCGTTGAGGCGAATGTTTACCAGCTCCCGGTGAGGCGCCTCCGCAGAGGCATTGGTGAAGCGCGCGCCTGAGGCTGGGACGTGGCTGGTGTCGCCGCATCACTGGAGACGGTTGACACGGTGCGCAACAGCTGATCGCGCTGCTCATTCTCTGAAAAGCCAGCGTAAGAGGCGCGCGTTGTCTAAGGGGCTGACCAGCCGCCCTGAGCCTGCACCAGCTCTTCTGGCAAACGGGGCGCTGTCTTGCACCAGTGGGCGCCGACGTTCTGCAGGGGGTGCGTTCCTACAGCAGCAATCAACAAAACAACACTGCGCGAAATTTCTGCGGGGGGGTCGCAACTCGCGGCGCGAGGCTCGTTTGAGTAAGCCACGCAGAAAAAAGGGCGCATCAGGGTTCGATCCCCAGCGCGCGCCCCGCTGCGCCAGCCATTCTCGCGGGAGGTGGCATGGGCGCAGGGGCGGGCGGCCTTCGATCCTTGGGATGCGGCGCGCCACGCCCCGGCCGAAGGGATCGTTCTTCTGGCGGGCAATGACCACTAATGCACAAGTGTCGCGCAGAGTTACGTCCGGACGCTGAAGCGCAAGCGCTTCGGAACGCCTGCGGATTCCGAAAAAGGATACCGCTGCAATAGGGACGTCCCGGACAGCGGCAAGGCTGCCAACTGTAACGCGGGCGGTCTGGTAACAGCGCATCTCGTCCAGAGAGACTGGGCGTTTCGCGCAGGGCCGCGAGCGCTCGCCCCGATTATTTAACGAAGCCTCACCGGAACTGCGCCGACCGGCCGGCCCACGCACTATCGAACTGCGCTGTTCAATTGCGCCGCTGGCGCCACCGACGCGCCGCTGCACTCGAGATGGTCGCGCCCAAGCCTCTTATGATGATGCCCGCTGCGCGACTCCCCAAATCACGTTCTACTCCTTACTACATCGCCTTCCTGGCCACTCCATCTCACCGCCCTCGGGCGGGCCGCGCGAGCAATGCAGCAGCGCCCCACCCTTTCCTTCCTTGTCCATGACATATGCCCCCATCGTCCAATCGGGCCGGGCGCAGGAGGTCAGCGCCGCGCACAGCTGTGGGCCTGACATCCAGTTCATCGCGGGCACAAGGCTTCGCCGGCGAGCCACGGATGGCGAGTGCACTTCGATCATGGATGAACAGTGCCATATTCTCAACCGGGGCCGGAGTGCTGCACCCTTTCCAGGCGCCCACTGCGGAGTGCAGATACGGATGCTGAAACGTCGATGTCGTCTGCGTCGCATTGCAGCTGTGCGCAGCCCCCCGTCTTCGATTCAAGGCCGCGTCGGAGGAGTGAAGCTACGCAGAGGGGGATTCCATCTTGCATGCTTCGTCGTGCACCTCCCCACCAGGCCATCAGTTGCTCGCAAGTTCTCCGCCTACCAGCGCGCGATCGAGGAGATCCTGGCCCGGTTGAACAAAACGCGCTCTGAGCTACCAGCTCGGGCCTCCGTCGTCTTCGGAGGGGGCGTCAATGACAGCGCGGGCATCCCGATGGCCAACGCCATAGTCCAGGATCCGAGCCACGTAGGCCCCCTCTACCCCGCCCAGGAGCACCATGCCATGACGCAGCTCAGGGATTCCATGGGTCAGTACAAATTGTGCCCGCTGAATGCATTTATGGGCGGGCAGAGCGCGTTCTATGGCAACGACGCCAACGCCCGCATCGATTATCTCGGTGGTCCTCGCTCGTGGTTCTCTGCGCTTCAGAGTTCCAAGATTCTACCGCGCGAAGGTCGGGCACTTCAGATGGTGCCTGCGCGCCGTCGATGGGGCCACTGGCCATTGCAGATCGTAGTCCGGCACTTGTTGGGATTCCCGCGTGTCACGGTCGCCAAAGCTGCGTCCTGGAATTTGGGCAAATTGGTAGTTGCCGCTGCGGATGGGGAGGGCAAGGAAAACTTCCTCGTCGAGGTCGAAACGCTATGTCGTCGCACTTTCTACGAGTGGGTGGGGCACGAGGACAGCTCGACCCCGGATGCTGCGTGGCGTGCTCTTGTTCAGGATGTCCGCGCAGTGGCCCTTCGACACTTTAGCCAGCGCGGTTCTCGAGAGCAGTTGCATGATCAAGATCGTCTTCGCGAGCTTCTGCGCGAGCGTGCTCTTCTTCGCCGGCGGCTCGACGATCTAGATGACGAGCAGCTCGTTGCCCTTGGCGCCCTGGCTCGGCAGACTCCTTGTCTCGCACGCAGAATCCGATCGAAAGCTGGATGAATTAGCGCATCAGCTTCGCGATGCGTGGCAGGCCCGACGCCTCGCAGATGCGAGCCGCATTTACCGTCGAATAGCTGCCGCGTCCGCGGGCCCTGGGCGACGATATTATAATGCCCCTGTTCAATATCGCCCCGCGCGTGCTGAGCGGGGGCGGCGCCTCGGACAGGCGGGGGCCCAAGGAAGCCAAACTGCGGTTAGCGTTGATCTTCCTGGCCTTCTTGAGACCCCGCCACCCCGGGGCCCAGGGCGCCAACATTACCCTCCTAATTACATGAGTGACGCCACCGACGATTTAGACGGCATGGCGCGCTCCACAATTAGGATGCCTCTCCGAAAGAGCTGCCCCCGCGGAGCCTTTCCCACGGAGATCTCGCGAATGCTCCTGGCGCCGAACATGGAGCGGCGCCGCCTTCGCCAGGGAGGTCTTGGGTTTCGCCCTCCCCCCCCTGATCTTCCGTCTTTTCAGCGCCAGTTTCGAGGGGTGCTTTGGGTGGTGCGGGGAGTGTCCAAGATGCCGGTCGACTGGCGTCACTCTTGGGCGGCGAGTCTACCCAAGCCTGGCCCCGCGGGCTAGAAATGAAGGCTATCAGAGTCATCCATCGCATGTGCCCTGCTAGCAAAGCATTTTCAAAATGGCTGACGGTGAAGGGCAATCGGAGTGCCCCTGATCGCACCGCCCCAGCTTGCTTGCACGGTGGTCTTCGCCATAGGCGGCGCGAGGCCGCCATGCTCGCCCAGCGCACCAGCAGTTGGAGACTCACAAAAAATGGCACCAGTCACGCCACAGTTTTTATGACCAGACCAACGCGTTCGGTAGCCTGCGCCTTGACACGATTGATGAAACCGACCGGCTGTTTTATCCCGGCATGATCAGCCGTTTGGTTACCAAACGAATCACGAGAGCTATATTACCCTTGATGCGGCTGACGGCCCGTGCCATTTCAAGATCGGGGAGGGTGTCCTCCAGGGCCACCAGAGCGCCACTCTCAAATGCATCTGGACTTTGTTTCGCGCTGTGCTGTGCGCTTGGTGATTTTGTCCCCAGCAACTCCCAGGGGGAACTAGTCTTGAGTGCACAGATCCGTTCACTGGCACGGCCGTGGATCTGTCGACCACAGTTTTTGTAGATGACATCGCTCGCAAGCTGGTTGCGCCTACTGTGGACGGCCTGCTCTCGCGGATCCAGGCAGCGAGCACCAAGCTTGATGAGCTTCTTGGTGCTGTCGGCGGCGCTCAGAACTTAGCGAAGCAGCAGATTGTGGTCCGATTCGTGGGTCGCGGAGAGCAGCTGGTCGTCATCGTGCCATCTTCTTCGGAGACGTTCCAGTGGCCGGTAGAGTGAGTGCAGATGCCACCTACTTGGGGGTTCAATTCACTGGCAACCTGAACACAGACAAACAACGCCTTCGCCTAAAAAACAATATGCGGCGTGGGTGGTACTCCATGGTGCGCTTCTGGCACGCTAAAAGGGCCCCCCGTCGAATGCGTCTATTGGTCTTTCAGGCCCGTGTCCAATCTGCAGCCCTCAGTGGACTGGAAGCGTATATGTTGCTGCCTGTAGATTACGAGACCATTGATCCCCTTCTCCTCCACTGGGGCAAACAAATCTTGCAAGGGGATGCTGTAAGCAAAAAAAAAAAAACAAACCGCAGGCGGATGGAACTACCAAACACATCTGTAAGACGGCCAAAGAGATCTGGACTCTGGTGAAGATGGTCCCGACGGAGCTCGAACTACGAGTGCGTCGCCTCAAGTGGCTTCAGTCGACTGTGCGACACCCTGATCAGAGCACCCAGGTCCGGCCGGCGCTATTCGGCACACTGGCCACCGACGCGCGCCCCGCCCTCGACGGCAGAAAAATCTATCATGATCCGGGCGGCACTTATCACGGCAATCCCTGGGCACTCCAGGTGGAGCGCGACATCTTGAGCATTGATCAAGTCGACGATGGTGCGAGCCTGCTGGGCCAGAAGGGAGGGGGGGTCTTCCGCATTTTTGACGAGGAGTTTGTTGAAGATTTCGGTTGGATTTCTCAACTTTGCGATCCAAGTATTGGGCGGTTCAGGCTGCACCGATGGGCGTCGCACCTCCTCCTCCTCCTCCTCCCCCTCCCCCTGCTGACCTCGATCCTGAAGGGGATCCGCATGGGCAAGTATGGCGGCGCATGGAGATGACGGAAGGGGGGCAAATATGCGGATTGGAATTTGCAGATAGAGCGGGTTGGTGGGCGCATGCGCGGTTTTGCACGTGGCGGCACGCAAGGGCACCGCGCCCAGAGCAGCATCCTCACTGTCACCACTGCGTGCGCGTGGTGCCACAGCCGGTTCGCTACGCGAGCCATAGCGCAGCAGCGCGTGCGTTATCTGTTCATTCGTCATCGGTGTCGCGCTGACTTGAGCCATCCCCTCCAGGCCCCTGCTACACTTGGGTGCCCGGCGTGCGGAGAGTGTCCAGAGACGTTTGAGGCTCTTCAGAGGCACATTCAGAGCCGCGTTTGCCTTGCGGGGGGAGGCGCATTTCTTGAGATCCCCGTTCATGGCGTCGTGGATGCGCCCGCCCCCGACGGAAGCGAACCTGCAGGGCGCCAAGAAGAGGACCTCAGCCAACGCCTCCTCTGGGCTTGGCTCCAGCGGCGCGCCGCTCGCCAAGCGCCCCGAGAGCGAGGGCAAGGGCCCGGCGGCGCAGCTGGGCACCGAGATGCAGGCGGACGACGAAGATCCGAGCGACGACGACGCCGAGAACATCATGAAGGGCCACCTCAACAACGCGCAGAGGACCCGCGCCATCGAGGGGCGCCTCCATTCGTGCATGACCCCCCCCGCGACCACGCCTGGAACGCCGTGGCGGTGGCGGCGGCGACGAACTACCAGGCGGCAGTGGAGGGCAAAGGAGGGCATCACGGTCATGGACGCCCAGGCTTGGCAGTGGGGATGGCGGTTCTGACGGCGATCGCCAACGACGAGCAGCTCAAGCAGAACGTGGCCGTTACGACGGAAATGAAGCAATTGCACGTCCTGCTCGACCAGATCAAGGCCAACAACGCCCACGTGGCCAGCGAGATAGTCCGGTATTGGAAGGCGAAGTCCATCTTCCAGCGGGAGGGCGAGGCGCCCGCAGTTCGACACACGTACTTCATCAATGCGATGGCGCCGTTGCCCACGGTCTCCCTCGTCCTGCCGATGAACGTGGTGATCACGAAACTCTTCGTCGCGGCGGGCGCGACCGCGAAGATTGGTCCGCCCCCTCGGGGGCCCATCGAGAGGAAAACCCAGGACTCGCTCCAGCGTCTTCTCAAGGGCAAGAAGAAATAGTAGGTCACAATCCTGCTCAGGCAAGTGGTCGAGCTGATGGCTCTCATCGTCGTGGCGGGGCCCGTGATGGAGTGCTCCATCCACACGCTCATGTTCGCGGGAGTGGCCAGGTAGCTGGGAGAGTTTCTGACCAGGCCTTGCCGGCACGGGACTCTGAGGTAGTCTCGCCACATTTTTCCACTCGCCCTCGGCGAGCGTGGGC
>CAUYUJ010008402.1:241273-336273 GCA_963575745.1 Prorocentrum cordatum
ATCTTGGCCCCAGCCGGCGTACATTGGAGGCCAATCCACAAGAAACCTTCCACAAGAAACCCAACCCTGAGACCCCAGACGTCCATTGATCTTTGGTGTGGGATCGTCACGCCTTCCACATCAAAACTCCGAAACCCAAGAAACCCAGAACACCCTGGAGGCCAACAGGGTGTTTCTTGGCATGGGCCTAGACTGTAGAAAAATCCTCGCATCTTCTTCCAACATCGAATCGCACCAACCCGCTTCTGGTCGCAGGAGTGATGCGCGCTACCTCCTCTTGCGAGCCAACTGCAAACGCCAACGGCGCCACAGAAATCCTCTTGTCACCGTGAACATCGGGCACAATGAAACCGAACGCGCCTTCGGGAATTTCCACAGTGCCGAACACGGGCTCGCTGAATTGCTGCCGGTTCTGCCAGCGCGCATGGAACATTCATAACGCCAACTACCAATCACGAATGAATTGAATCACATGTCAAAATAAGAGACACCGGCATGGTGGACTCCATGCTCCCCCCAAGAAGAACCACCACTCCGCAATCACACGCAATCCTGCATTTTTTCACGCGTTCTCATCGAAAGCTGGCTGACAAACTACACTTCAATTCTACAATCCCGTTGGGCCTAACCGTCAACCACGCTCTTCCCTGATGTTTTCTCGCTGGAGTGACTCATGCGGGCCAACTCCAACGACCACCACTGAGACTGTCGTGCAGAACAGATGGTCTAAGCTAACATCCCTTCACACGCCTGGAAGAGAACAATTTTCTTTCTGCTTCCCCTTCCCCCTTCCGCACCTGCAAGAGAAACTTGACAACATGTGAAACTTGAAACTCGGCAACAGAAGGTGCTGCCAAGGCAGCAAAACCGGTCGGGGCTGGACATAACCGAAAACATGAGAGATTGCTTGGGGCCAGAACAAATTGTGGCGAACTGGCCAGGGCTGGAAAACATGACCGGCCACTCTTGACAAATTTCTGCAACACTCAGCTCTTCTCTTTCCTCGACAAACAACAGAGCATGAGGACGACAAATCTGTGGAACCTCTGCCAACTCATGCGCAAATCGTTAAACCGGAAACGAACACCGCCTTTTTCAGTCGAATTGCCGGAACACCATCGCGATAGACCCATCCGAACAATGACAGAACTCTGACGGAATCACGTCACAGCCGACACCCGCTGATTCTGGAACCCACCGATCAGACGATGACGCAACTTCAATATTGAATTCATGCATCCCTAGAACAGAACAAGGAATAAGTCTATAATGTTCGGCGCTGGTGCAAAACACTTGATGACTGGGTCTGTCTGTATTCTAAACCATACAACCAACTTTCCAAACGCCAAATCCAACGGCCTCTGGCGAAGCCGTGTTGAGCCGTGATAGCCTGTGCTGGGCAAGTCTAACCAAATCATATCTCAAAATCGGGAGTCTCTCGTTGCCCGCAGCGTTAGGCCGCCCGCTTATCCCGATCTTGGACGGGTTTGTCGCTACATCCCAGTGGGTGCACGGAATGAGGTACGGATTCAGGCCCACTGCCTGCAGATCTCGCATCGTCGGCACCTAGACAGCCACTGTACAGTCCAGGCTAATCCACAAGAAACCTTCCACAGAAACCCAACTCTGAGACCCCAGGATGTCCATTCGTTTTTCGCGTGGGATCGTCACGCCTTCCACATCAAAACTCCGAAACCGAAGAAACCCAGGGCACCCTGGAGGCAAGCAGGGCGGTTCTTGGCATGGGCCTACATTGCACACCTATCTCATATCCAAAATATCCTAGCATTCTCTTCCAACATCGATGCGCACCAACCCGTTTCTGGTTGCAGGAGTGATGCGCGCTACCTCCTCTTGCGAGCCAACTGCAAACGCCAGCGGCGCCACAGAAATCCTCTTGTCACCGTGAACATCGGGCACAATGAAACCGAACGCGCCTTCGGGAATTTCCACAGTGCCGAACACGGGGAACCCAAGAAACCTTCCACAAGAAACCCTCCACAAGAAACCCAACCCTGAGACCCCAAGACGTCCATTGATGTTTTGTGTGGGAATTTCACGATGTCCATCGCAAAAACAATCGAGACTCAAGAAACCCAGGGCACCCTGGAGGCAAGCAAGGCGTTTCTTGGCATAGGTTCCCACTGTACGGTTTCAGGCTCACGCCCCGCAGATTTCGCAACGTCGGCACCTAGACAGCCACTGTGGCGACAGGCGACAATTATCGCGCTACCATTCGGAACGCCAGAGAAGGAACGCCAGACAAGGATTAGGTCGGGCATGTCCTCCTACAGGAGGATTGTTGTAAAATGGGGAAATCGTCAAATAATGATCATACATAGTCACAAATGATCGAAACATGTTCCCCAGACTATTTTCTGACAATTTTGGAATGTTCCCACTGTAGAGACATTGCCCGACTTAAACCTAGACAGCCAATGTAGAAGCCTCCTAGAAGGGGTCGGATTGGATGTGGTCGGGGGGTCGCGCCGCATCGCCGATACATCGGCGATGTATCGGCGATGCACCGGCGATGCGTTGTCGACGTGGGCGATGCATCGGCGACGTCGACGTGAAGCAAATCGGGCTCCGCGTCGAGCCGCGTCGGCGATGCACCGCCGATACGGCGCGACCCTCCGACTCCATCTGCTCGAACCACATCTGAGAGGCTAGGCGTAAGAGTGACCCTGGGTGAGAGTGACCTTTGGTGCGTAGCTTTTGGGGGCGCGAGGGAGCCACACCCAAGGGCGCGGGCCGCTCATATCGCATCGCGCTCGGCGACCGGGGGAGCCCGATGCGCCCGCACCAAGAGGTCACTCTGGCGAAAGGTCCCTCTCACGTGTAGTCGAATCTGGGAGGCCTAGACACTGTTTTGGACGCCCGAAATGGGCACCGAAAAAATGGGTACAATGCCCAACAGCAAATGTTGTCCCAAACCGACGGCGGCCGCTGTTGGGCAGGCGGCCTCCTGTCTCGCATGGACACCGGCCGCGGCGGCGTGGACAGCGAGCCCTGTTCAGAATGAGCAAGACCCGCTGTTGGGCATTGTGCCCATTCTTTCAGTACCCATTTCGTGCGTGCAGCCCCGAGGCCGGGGCGGGGGACTGTGCGTCGTGGCTGTGCTCGCGACGCCCCGGATGTCAGGGGAGGAGGCGACGACGACGACGACGACGACGACGACGACGACGACGACGACGACACGCGACGGCCATCGCGCTGCCGACCGGCACGCCACCGACGGCGCGCCAGGACAGGGCACGGAAGGGCCCCCCCGCCACGGCCCGCCTCGGCTCCACGACCAGCGGTCCCCCGACCTGAGCCGAGGAGCTGCCGAACACCAGGGCCCCTCCTGCACACTTAGAGGCCTCCTGGATGGGGTCCGAGTAGATGGGATCGGAGGATGCCGCCGCATCGCCGATACATCGGGGATGCATCTCCGATGCATCGGCGATGCATCGGCCATGCACTGGCGACGTCGGCGATGCATCGGCGATGCTGGCGTGGAGAAAATTGGGCCTCACATCGAGCCGCATCGCCGATGCATCGCCGATGCATCGCCGATGCATCGGCGATGAAGCGCGATCCTCCGACCCCATCTGCTCCGACCCCATCTAGGAGGCCTAGAACACTTCTTTCGGGCGGTGGTAGAACTGGGCTTAGTGGATCCTGGTTTGGTGATCTGTATACCTGGTTCAGTGATTCTGGCCAATTCAAAAGCTCCGGGGCCCTACCACTAACCGGGTCCCCTTACCCGGGGTCCTGGCGGTACCCGATTCTTTTACCAGCAGCAAGCGGGAGCCCAGTGGCAGTGCGCAGGGGGACGACACGGCACGGCGACGCAAACGACGGACGACAGACGAGCGACAAGCGCGCGGGGCGGGGAGGGGGAAGGAAGAGGGGTAGGGGGAGGGCAAAGGAGGCGCGCCGGCCCGCGCCCGGACCGCTGGAGGGCCCCTCCTGAGCACAAATTTGTCCTTAATGCACCGTCCCCAGACCTCCTCGAGTCGTGACAAAAAAATCACGACGGGAATTTCGTTCCCTATTTTCGGCCTCCGGGGGCTCTTACCGGGCCCCGGGAGCAACAAAAAAACGACTCAGGATGAGAAGCCTGTCCCAGTGAAGGGGTCCAGACGTCTGGGGATCGACGTTATGAAAAAATCACGTCGGGGGTCTGGTCTTGAAGCAAGAGGACGGGTGGCCAGCTGCTCCGATGGCAAGGCAAATATAGAGTATGCATCATGTCAACTCCTCGCGGATGCCCCCCCCTCGCTCCTCCAGTGTCTCCAGGACCCTCCCCCCTCCCTGAAGATCATTCCAATGGATTGCAACGCTGCCGTGCGATGCAATGCTCAGCAATGCAAAGCCAAGCGATGCAACCTAGTGCAAAACGGTGTAACGAATTACAAAGCAATGCAATGCCACGCAGTGCGGAACCATTTCAAAATACATCAGAACTCAGCAGAGCGAAGAAAGGAAGCCACGACATGGCAATTCACTGCAGCGCACAACAACGCAACGATGTAACACGTGCCAACTTCTCACCTTTGCATTTGGCTCGCCATGATCTTAAACTTGTCTGCAATGCTGTGCCTCGCTGTTTTTGTTGTGTTTGCCGAGCAGGGGATCCACATCGAGGTCGCACTGCGTGAGTTGAAAAAGCGCGGATCAAGGTAATCCACCAACTTCAGGACCACTTGTTGTTCAGGGATGATGCTTCTCTGTGGACGTCAGGTCTCGACTTCGAGGATTTGGCTGGCCTTCAAACCGCGGCACTGGGACGCGTACGTCAAAATTTGTCGGCCTTCAGACAAACTGGGGTCCTGCCAAATACGAGCACCTGCCCCTTGTCTCAACCGCTGCCCCCCGCCTGTACGACCAAGCCAACGTAGAGCCCCAAGGTTGTCGCCGACACTGCGGCAAGCATCTGCGGTAGCCTCTTGCCTCGGTGGCACTGCAGAGGGCGCGAGATCTCCCTCGGCCCGCAGACCATCCTGCGTCTCCTTGCAAACCTGTGACGACGCTGACGCCACTCGCAAGCATTGCCCGAATTATTTGACCATCTCATGCGCCGAGTCCTGGCGTTAAGTCGGGCCTGTCCCCCTACAGAGGGATCTTGGACGAAAAATAAAAAATAGTCAGGAAAAACGCTAAAATACTCCAAAAAATATCCACGAATCGTCCCCAGACTATTTTTTGACAATGTTTGAATAATCCTCCTGTAGAGGGACAGGCCCGACTTAATCCTGGCGCCGCACTCTGTCCTTCGCCTCGCATTTTTGTCTCATCGTGATGATCACGTGCGAAGCGTGCAACATCGTCCCCTCCACATCCACCTCCGTAATCCTCGCCCCCTCGTGGCCCCACCGCTTTGCCGACCTGGTGCCTCTCCCGTCCTCCTCCCGTCCTCCTCCCCTGGCGGCGCACATCCCGCTTCCCCCCCAACCGGCCGGTGCATCAACTGCGGAGGACGAGCAGACGCAGTCGGAAGATCTCGCCGCACCCCCGATGCACAGCCGATGCACTGGCGCTGTGCCAGCGACGGCGGCGACGAATCGCCGACGTCGGGGTGGAGCAGCTCGGGCCCCCCCTCGCGCCGCACATCGCCGAGGCGGTGCCGCCCTCTGGCCGCAGGTGCCCCGACCCCGCCCGGGAGGCCCTGGCTCGGGCCCGATCCGCCAGGGCCCCCATCGGGAGATCTGGAGCCCATTACTGAAGGGGCCCACAAACACACAAATAAATACACACAAACAGAATTCCCCATATTTTCCCATAGTTTCTGGGGTTTTGTCTTCCCCCCCACTTCCCATACTTTCCCATATTTTCTTCGGAATCGACGATTAATGGTGTCTGTGTGTTTTTTCCCTCCTGAATTACGGCTGGAACGCCAGCTCGTAACATGCTCTTGCCAGCTCACGCTGCGGCGGCTCGGCATCCTCACGCAACCGTTTCTGTGTTGAGCCTCGAAGCTGGGTAGCGCGGCAAGCCTGAGGTGGATCGAATCGCGAACTGAGATCGGATCGTCAACGAAGCGTCCTGAATCGTATCGAAATCGGATCGCCGCGCCAGGCTCTGGCTGGCCCTGGCCGATATCGGTGAACCGAACCACACCGAACCGAGTGACTCGCGGCCCCAGCCGGCGAATCGACCCGCATCGGGCCGTATCGTAGTCGACCCTGCGCAGTTGGAGCTTTCTCGCCATCTGACGCGTGAGGGCACCTGCCCAGTGATCCCCAAGATGGGGTCCCCTAACGGCAGGGTGAACATGCACTCCACTAGCGTTGACGCACTTTCGCTCGGCATTTTCTGACCCAGGCGTTCCCAACAGGCAGCATGACGTGCGTCTCTATCGAAATGCAGACTCGAATTTGGCGCGTGCCGTTTAGAAAGATGGCATGCTGCTCTTGCTGCAGCGGCGGGGAGAGCGCTGGGGCGCGTGCCCAAACCGATAGCAGCGATGCCCATCACCTCCCTCGCCCTGTCTTCGGTAGCCCTTGGCAACTGCTACTCGATTGCCTGTCACTGCCAGGAGGTGACCGCGAATGCTGCCCGCTCTTGCACGACCTGTTATACGCAACCCACGCGAGCTGCCTGGCATCCGAGCTCCACATCGTCGCATGTGCCACGCCAAAATCCCCCAAACTCGCCATCGCTCGGACGTCCATTTCCCGTGCATTTGTCGGTTTCGTGCTTGTTTTTTGTTCCTCGATGGTCCAGGATCGTCCTCAATGGTTCTCGCCGAGGAAAAATGCACACGTCCGAGCGATGCCAGGCAGAGAGGCCGGCGTCGGTGCGCGACTCGCGTGCTCGGCGGAAGCGGTTCCCGAGCCGCTCTATGGCCTCTCCTCGTCCTCTGCGTACACTTCGCTTCCTCCACCGGTCCTGCAGCCAACACCGCGGGCCCGCTGTGCCTGCCAATCCGCGCATCCCTCAGTGGACGGGCGCGTTCCACTACTCGCAAATCAACTACTCGCAAATTGCCTGGATCCGCCGCGGAGCAATTACGATATATTACATAGAGGAAGACCTGCATATTTCGGACGTTTGCGAGTAGGCACTTTGCGAGTAGTGGAACGCGCTCGGCGACTCATGTCGGGTCGGGCGAAAGGGGGGGATAGCAAAAGGGGGCTTTGAGAATCAGCTCACGTAGCTGATTTTCCTGGCGCCTCCCGGCGCCGGAGGCGCCCAAGTATCGAGGAATGGGCCCCTCGGCGGGGCCGAATCCAGCAGCATGCAGCAAATTTCGTAACCCCCCCTTTCCCAATCCCCCCCTTTTGTCCAGCCCGATGATGCAACGTCGGATCATGGCCCCTTCCCCTCCAAGGCGACACCGTGCAGCACATCTGGGTCCCCCAGGAAGTGGTCCAGCTGAAGGCCGGGGCGGATCAAGACGCGAGCGAGGGAGCTCGGCAACGAAGCATGTAGATCCCCGTCGCCCCCGAACAACACGGCGAGAGTGCCTGTGTCTGCGTCTCTCTTTTCCGCCCGATTCTGCTCCGAGCCCGTCGGGGAAGCCCAGATGCCCGGTCGCAGGGAGCCACGACAAGCCAGGAGACTCCCCAAGCGAAAAGCTCTGCCCCAAGCGAGCGTGCACCCGACAGGGCTGAGCTGGATCGAGTCGCACATTGGGATTCGCCCCTCTCGTCGCCTCCGAATCCGAGCCGTGTCGGAAGGCCAATCCATAAGAAACCTCCCACAAGAAACCCAACCCTGAGACCCCAGGATGTCCACTGATTTTTGGCGTGGGAACGTCACGCTTGCAATAGCAAAACCATCGAAACCCAAGAAACCCGGGGCACCCCTGGAGGCAAGGAGGGTGTTTCTTGGCATGAGTTGCCGCTGTAGAGGGCCCAGGGAGACCCAAAAGAAGGCCGAAAGGCCAGGGAAGAGCCCCAACGCGGCCAAATAGGGCACCTGCCCAGTGATCCCCAAGATGGTTTCCCCTGACGACAGGGTGAACATGCACTCCACTAGCGTTGACGCACATTCGCTCGGCATTTTCTGACACAGACATTTCCAAAGGCAACCCAACGTGCGTCTCTATCGAAATGCAGACTCGAATTTGGCGCGTGCCGTTTAGAAAGATGGCATGCTGCTCTTGCTGCAGCGGCGGGGAGAGCGCTGGGGCGCGTGCCCAAACCGATAGCAGCGATGCCCATCACCTCCCTCGCCCTGTCTTCGGTAGCCCTTGGCAACTGCTACTCGATTGCCTGTCACTGCCAGGAGGTGACCGCGAATGCTGCCCGCTCTTGCACGACCTGTTATACGCAACCCACGCGAGCTGCCTGGCATCAAGATGCCGCAGCGTCGTATGCGCCGCGCGTGTCGCCTGCGTCATGGAACGCTCTCAGCGCGCTCTGGTGAGCGTTCCGGAAGGCTCCGGAACGGACTTATCCTCGTCCTTGGCCCGATCGATGCCAGGCCGCCGATACGAGAATAAAGGGGCTCAAGGACACACAAATCGCATCGGATCGGATCGTCTCCCTGCGTTATGGAACTCTCTCAACACGTTCTGGAGAGCGTCCCGGAAGGCTCCGGAACGGATTTACCCTCGTCCTTGGCCCCGTTCGATGCCAGGCCGCCGATACGAAAAATAAAGGGGCTCAAGGAGACACACACATCGCATCGCACCGGATCGTTGGCGGCCCTCTCCGATCCTCTGCCTGCGAGGGCGCCCCGCGTCGTGCCCGTGCCCCACCGGTCGGATGAAGCAGGTAGAAACCTGAAGTAGGCAGGCGTTGAGGTAGATTGGGTTCCCTCCGCCCCCCTAAGGAGGACGGAAAAGGTGAATCCCCTCGATCACCGAAGCAGGAAGGCGCTTAAAGCCGACTGCAACCTGGGAGAATCCAGCAATACCTACTTTTAACGACCGATGGGTACAGTCAAAAATCCTAATACGGACGCGCGGTAAGGACGCAAGACCCTTGGAAGCCGAAGTTGGGACTTTTGGGGCGGCGGGCGACGAACACCTCAAGGACGCAAGAGCAAGGAAGAGCAAGGACGCAAGGGTACCCTGAGCAAACTCGCACGTCCTTATTAGGGTTTTTGACTGTACATGCAACACTTGTCCCCATATTACTTTTTGACTGCTCTTGAATACTCCCCCTTGTGGAGGGAAATGCCCGACGTACTGCCGCTGGGCCGCCGACTTCGGGGGCCCAGGGCGCCCTTATCAGGAGAAGGGGGTACCCTGAGCAAAGTCGCGCGCCCTTGTCAAAGTTTCTGACTGCAGCTCCGCGCCCCGGGCGCCGCCGCCCGGGGCGACGGGCGGCCCTGCGGCCAGGGCCGCGAGGGCACGCGGCGCGATCGCAGAGCTGAGGCGAAGCCAGGACGAGGATGCAGTCGGGTGAGGATAGATCGAAAAGGTACCCCTACCGTGAAGTCGGGCCTGTCCCCCTACAGGGGGATTTTCGACGAACAATAAACAATACCCCAAAACTAGTCCAAAAATAATACAAAAATAGTCAGGGGACTATTTTTGGAGTATTTTTGACCTTTTTGGAATATTTTTGGTGAATTTTCTATTTTTCGTCGAACATCTCCATGTAGGGGGACACGCCCGACTTAACCCTACTGCTACCCTTCCCACGTTTTCACCTTTTGGGCCTCCTGGGAGGCCCTCATCACCATATCTGGGTTCGCCTCGAAATGCTGGTCAGAACGCGCCCTGGGAGCGGTCCGGGGAGTAGCGGTACCAGTACCTTTTGGTTCTCCCGAAGACGAAGCCAGGACGAGGATGAAATCGGGTGAGGGTAAATCGAAACTCTCTGAGATCCCGCGGCTCCGGAGGAAGCCTCAGGCGCCGCGGCCTTCTCAGATTTCTCAGAATGTTCGGGAACGCCCTGGGAGCGTTCCAGCACGCTCTGGAACAGATTTTTTCCCTCGCCCTGGCCCCGTTCGAAGAGCAGCTGGGGAAAGAGCGGAAATGGGGAATTCCGCAACACGAAGAGGAGGTAGTCACGGCTGGAATCGAGTGGCCGAGGCAGGAACGAGGTCGAAGCAGGACGCGGGTGGTTCTTGGTGGCCGGAGCTGGCGCAAACCTCAGGGAAACTTGCCAGTGGCCAGAACGAGTGGAAGCAAGGGCAGCTGTGCTCGCGCTTCGCGAAGCGGTCATGGCCCTCGCGCTCTCGCGCCGCGCCCCCCCCAGGGGAGATGTGGACAGAAAGCATGAGGATGGGGAATCGCGAACCGCGAATGACTCCGCGCCCTCCTGGCGGCCCTTGTGTCAGGTCGGGCATGTCCCCCTACAGGCGGATTTTGGACAACAAATGAAAAATGGGTATGAACGAAAAGCGGAAAAAAAAACAAAACACTAAAAATAAAAACGAAAAACGAAAAAAAAAACTGAAAAAACGAAACAAACTAAAACAAACAAAAAAAAAAACACTGTGAATAATCGAACAAATCGTCCCCCCGGATGATCTTTTGGGGGACGGGCGGCGGGCCGGGCTTGCCGCGCAAGGCTCGCCACAGGTCAGGCTACAGGCGGATTCTGCACGAAAACCTGAAAACCCCCTACTCATCTTGACAAATAGCCAAAAACGTGCGGGCCAGGTTTGCCGCGCAAGGCTTGCCACAGGTCAGGCTACAGGCGGACTCTGCACGAAAACCTAAAAACAAAAACGTAATCGAAACATTGTCCCCAGAGTATGCCTCAAACTATTTCTGAATTCTCCTCCTGTAGAGGGACATGCCCGACTGAAGGCTTGCGCGAGGCCTCCCGTCGGGGATCTGCCCACCCGGGTCAATCCAGACTCCCGGGCGCAGGATCCTGCAGGATCCTGCGCCCAACTTCGGGTCAGTGAACCCCTGGCGCTGCACGATCCTGCAAGATCCGGCGGTCTGACTGACCTTGGGTCGGGCGTGTCCCCCTACAGGCGGATTTTGGACGAAACTGAATAGGGAAACAATACTCAAAAACCGTTAATATTAATGCTAGCAAAATCGTCTCCATACGATGTTTGGACTATTTTTGAATATTCCTCCTGCAGAAGGACATGCCTGACTTAAGACTGACCCCCGTTTACATTGACCCCCGTCTCTTGAGCCCCGATCCCGGCAGTGCGGCTCTGGGCCCAGCGCCGGGGTTGCCCGCCCGCTCCCCCCGATGTCGCACTTTTTACACCGTCTGGCGAAGCCCTGTGGCAGAGGAGTCGTCTGTGCAGTCGGCCGCAACGATGCAGGTCGACCCCAGGTCCAGGGGATGAGGGGAGCCCCCTCGGGGCGGGTCGCCGCTGGCCCGACAGATGATGCGCGTCGCCAGCGCCCGCAGTCGAACCGATCGGCTCATGGACGGCACCGGGCGCTCGATACCTACAGACGATCGCCCGCAGCTCAGCTCGCTCGCTCAGAAATAATAACAGTAATAATGATACATGCTCCTCCCCCTCCTCCCACTACAACGATCACTGCTACTACTAGTACTCATATTCCTTGTTCTCCTCCTTCTCCTACTACTACTACTACTACTACGACGACGAACCATTATTCTATTTGTACGAATACTGGTAAAGCAAACAAATCATAATCGTAGGAATGCACATACACGGTAATACGATACATGTAAAATCGGACGATGCGACTGCTACTACAACGACTACTACCTACAACTACTAGGAACTGCTACTACGACCGCTACCACGACTACTACTACTACTACTACTACTACTACTACTACTACTACTACTACTACTACTACTACTACTACTGCTCCTACTCCTACTACTACTACTACTACTACGACTACTACTACTACTACTGCTACTGCTACTGCTACAACAACAACTACCAGTACTACGACTACTACTACTACTACGACTACGACTACTCCTACTACTACTACTACTACTACTACTACTACTACTACTACTTCTACTACTTCTTGTACTACTTCTACTACTACTACTATTACTACTACTACTACTACTGCTACTACAACTACAACTACTGCTACTACTACTACTACTGCTACTACTACTACGACTACTACGACTACTACGACTACTACGGCTACTACTACTACTACTACTACGACTACTACTACTACTACTACTACTACTGCTACTACTACGACTACTATTACTACGACTACGACTACGACTACGACTAGGACTACTGCTACCACTACCACTACCACTACCACTACCACTACTACTACTACTACTACTACTACTACTACTACTACTAACTACCGACCTACCTACCTACCTACCTACCTGCCTACCTACCTACCTACCTACCTACCACTACTACTACTACTACTACTACTACTTCTACTTCTTCTTCTACTACTACTACTCATACTACTACTACTACTACTACTACTACTACTACTACTACTACTACTACGACTACTACTACTACTACTACTGCTACTACTACTACTGCGACTACTACTACGATTACTACTACTACAACTACTACTACTACGACTACTACTGTTCTTATTATTATTACTACTACTACGGCTACTATTGCTATCTCTTACGACGGCTAATCCTACGACTATGTATTCGAATCGTACCCGTGTTGATAAGATTGGTGATGTCACTAGTCGTAATACTAGTAACGAGAAGACTAACAACACGAATACTATTACTACGAATACCAAGAATACGACTGTGCAAAAAGAGAAGAACTAATACGACTACTGACGCTATTACGAATAATATCCACACACCCTTGCCCAAACATGCGAAACCTGGACTGTGTCAACATGGGGCCCCCGAAGCCCCGACACTGTCCCTGCGGCCAGTCTTCAAAACCGTCCTTCACCAGCCTTAGCGCACGGCATGCCCGCCGGACACCGAACACGCAAAAACAAAAACAATCCTACCGTCACGATATTTTCTAACGACGCAAGCATGTCTGGCTTGGACGCCGCAGATTCGGTCGATCCGCGCGACGCGGCCCAGGCCTGCTCCACCGTCCAGAAGGCATCTTCGGTGCCGTTCGTCGCGTTGACGAGTAAGTCGGGCATGTTCCCCTACAGGAGGAATATATAACAAAAGAGTCAACAAATAACAGGGGGAGGAGTTTTCTACTACCATGTATAAAATTCTCTTCGAACCTGTATGGGCTATGCTATACTTCATGTTCAGAACCCGCCTGCAGGGGGACATGCCCGACCTAAGCTGAGGAGGCCGTCGTCCATGGGCGCACCCCCGCGGCCACGGGCGGTTCGGCACACCCGGCCCGCGGCAGCGGGCGCCCGCTCCCCCCCTGGCGCAGCGGCCTGCGGCCAGGACGCGCGGGCAGGGCAAGGGAAGGCGCTGTGGGATGCCATGACAGTGGACACTCTAACCGTTTTTTCATTGGACTGAACATGTATGTTTAAATGTCCTCAACATGTCTTGAACCTGCTCGGAACATGTTTGACGCATGTTCTATAGCATTTGAGAAACACAGGCTACACAGGTCTTAGACATCTGGAAACTGTTCGGCAATCCGCCGCCTTTCCATTTATTGTCTTCCACAAGGAAGGTGGAGGAGCAAGAGGAGGAAGAGCAAGGACACGGAACGCCTGTTTGAGCTGGAAAGAAGCGCGCGCACAAGCCACCTTCTGGCTCTCCTTCCTCCAGCCCCTCCACTGCCCCGGCTCCGCTCCGCTTCGCCCGCTTTTGCGCAAGCGCCTGTTTTTGCGCACACGCCCTCGCACAAATGCCCGCGCACACACAACCACCCAAGAGGCCCTCCAGGAACGCTCAAAACGCCCAGCAGGAAGAGCAGCTCCGCACAACTTGGGCGTTTGTTGTTAGCCTGCTTCGTTTTTCGGGCCTCTCGGCTCAAGATGCTTCCATGAGGGCCTTAGTGGGAGCAGAAGCAAGCTAGAATACAGTGGAGGCCCGACCACAAGAAACCTTCCACAAGAAACCCAACCCTGAGACCCCAGGATGTCCATTGATTTTTGGTGTGGGAGCGTCACGCTTCCATAGCCGAAGCAGCGAAACCCAAGAAACCCAGGGCACCCCGGAGACAAGCAGGGTGCTTCTTGGCATGGGCCTCCACGGTACGCAAAAAGAGCCCAAACGCTCAATGACAACCCAGGAGGGCCCCAAGACGACGCAAGAGCTGCCAAGGACAGGTGAAGAGGGCCCCGAGATGCAGGAAAGCCCAGAATCGAATCGATGTCGGATCGGCAACCGAAATGAGTCGGATCGGCGGAAATCGGCAGCCGAGTCGGGAAAAGTCGAACCGGCGGAAATCGGCAGCCTAGTAGGCCTCGATTAAGAAATCGGAGCCAAACTCGGAATCCGAAATCGAATCGAATCAGAATCGGATGCCGTCGAAATCGGTTCGCATCGAATCGGAGGAATCGAAGCGAGCCCTGGAGAGGGCCCCGAGATGGCCCAAAGAAGCCCTGAGAAAGTCCCAAGATATTCCCCAGACGGCCGAGAACGTGCCCCAGACGGCAACAGAACGGGCCAAGACGGCAACAGAACGGCCACACAGGGCAGGAGCCCACGACGGCCCCAAGACGGCCCGGGCAGACCCCATGAGAGGAACTCTCATCAGGCGATCGCAAACATGGATCGAAGGGGCGTGGATTAGCGGTGGGTCCCGTTTCCATGGGAAATCGCGGAGTTCCGCCGCCGAACGAGGCGGCACCGGCCGCATTTCGGGGAGGGCACCTCCCCCGATCCATGGACTTGGCGACCGCGCGCCAAATCCATGGATCGCTACTCCACGTTTCCGCGCCCCCGTTCCCAGAGTCCCTCAAGGAATAAGGGGGAAGTGCAACAGCTTACGCATCTGTCGGCGGTGCTCGAAGCGTCACTGCACCACATGCAACTCTGGCGCGGTGGCGCGCTTGCCGCAGGTGACTGTATACCACCATGCGACATGCATTCAGGTAAGACGGGCATGCCTGGACCTCCTTGGCGGATGAGCAACTTTTGCACGACAATGCCCGCCACCGTGCCTGCACGGAGTGGGCGCGTCAGAGGGCTCGCCTGCTGGCTAGTATAAGGCCGACCCCCCCTCTTCGCCCACGTGTCCCTTCGCCCACGCGTCATTCGAAGACCGGCCTCTCTGAAATGGCTCTCCTGCGGTCTTTTCGGCCTCCAAGCGGCCAGTATGGCCGCCAAGGACGGCTTCTTAGACAGCCAAGACGACACCAAACCGGCCCCAAATGGCCCAGGACGGCTCAAGAGGCTCCGAAGATAGCCGCAAGACAGCCCGAGAGGCTCCCAAACAGGTCATGAGCCCCCGAAGGAGGCCCCGAGTCAGCCCAAGAGGACTCCAATCTCGCCCAAGAGAATCCCAAGAGGGCCCCCAGACAGGCTTAGAGCGCTCCAAGAGGACACCAAAGACGGCTCAGAGAGGCCCCTTAGGCGGCCTCCGAAGGCGTCATAGGCGGGCCAATCGCCTCCCTAGACCGACCCAAGAAGTCCACCAAGAGGCCCCAGGAGGCCCCCCAGGAGGCTCCCAGGAGGTTCCCAGGAGGCCCCACGATGATCCCAAGAAACTTTCTCCTCCTCGTCCTAATGTGTTCCCTCTCCTCATCCGCCTCCTCCTCCCTATCGGGGATGGACAAACCTCCTTTTAGTAAAACGTGTTTTAGTGCAAACGACCTGAGGCTCAAACCTGACGGGCGAAAGCCTGGAAAATAACGGCCGCGGCGCCCTCTCGAGAACCGAAAACGGACAATTCACTAATCGACGTGTCACTGTTGGGGGTTCTGTCCACCCCCGACCCTAGAGTGCGGGCGAAGACGATGTCGGGGTCACAACCGTCACCAATGCAGACCATGCGCTGAACTGCCGCGGGGCGTGCAGTCGACCTCCTTCCTGCCCGAAGGGGCCCAGGGACACACAAATAAACAGACAACTCCCAGGATTCCCCAGATGTTCCTATCTTTTCTGGAGTTTCGTCTTCCCCTAACTTCGCATTGCTTCCCATCTTTTCGTGGGAGTCGACAACTAATTGTGTCTGTGTGTGTTTCCCCCTTCCTGACTACCGCGCGGACGAAGACGAGGTCGAGTTTACGACCCGTCCTTATCAGGCCACTCGTCGGAATTGCCCTGTTCCTGCACTCAGTCTGCTTCCTGCAGAGCTGCTACACGAGCGCGATGGCGGGGTTTGCCGCAGGCAGTTGGATAAGGGCCATGCAAAGAGCAGGGCTTCGCAGAACTCACTCGTAGAAGCCTGCACTGAACAACAGTACGACCTACATTGCAAATTATACAAGGGTGGCTGCGACCGGCGTGCACTGGAACAGATGGCAAGACGACTGCACGACGCCTTGAGTCTGCGTGTCTGCTGCGATCTTAAATGGTCGCCACAACTGAGAATACCCAGGTGGCCAAGACGCTCAAGCTTCGCAACTATGCCCAAGCGGCGCCCAATACGACACTGGGCATGGGCACACGTTCTGGCAGCGCTGGCAGCTCTCACACCTTCGATGCAGCTGTCGGCTTCGCAGCGACCTGGGGATGTATAGACACTTCCATCTTGATCGCGCTACCGATTCACACTTGCTTTTCGTGCACTTGACTTCGTGCCATTTCAAGCTCAACAAACAAAATGTTGCCCACATCACGTGCATATATAAACAGGCAAAACAAGTGTCTCAGCAAAAACGGATCAGCACGGTCCTGGAGCAAGTGTGATGGGAATTGCCACAGTATGGCAGCGACATATACATCTACCATGCTTTCACTGACCTCTTTATGTGCCTCTGTTTCTGAGTTTCGCTCTTCCTCCACCTCCACCTCTCCTCCTGGTCCTACATACTACGCTGCACTTGAGCTCCTTCTCCACGTGCCCCCAAGTGAACAAAGCCAACCCGCTTCGACTATCAATCCCTCCACCACCCTGATTCCGAGAGAACCTCGTACGCGAACGACTTTAAGCATAGCACCTTCACCGCGGCGATCCAAACGGCCACACCTGGGGGATGATAGAGACACTGTCAGGCACATGGGCTCAGACATGAGCTTTGAAAATGCGAGTCCATGTCTGCACGCACGCCTATACTACATGGATGCGCGTCTCGACGGTTGCTGCAACTCTGGAAACGCAACCTGCACACACAGGCGGACCCAATACATAATAACGTCCTTCAAGCAAATGAGACCCTCCGCTGGCCAGACCGAAGAACACTCGAGGGTGCCCTCCCCAGGATGCACAAAAACGTACCACAAGCACGAAGAACATTGGGGCACCCTCCTAGAACTGATCTCGATCTTACACTTGTGTTGCTCCAACCGTACTTCAGGACCACATCCCAAAAATAACTTCGAGCACCCCGAAAAGTGTGGAAAGAGTGTCGAAAGAGTGTCGAAATAGTGCCTCCCAGGCCTGGACACGTGAAAACCCTAGAGTTTTTGGGTGTTTTCCTGGCGCTCGAGATTCATTCTGGCCTGGCGATCAAGGCTAGAGAAGGTTGGAAGAACACCATCATCCTACACCTCAATCCGACCGTATCCGCCACCGTGCCCCTATACCCTGCGAAATGCTTTAGAAATCATGGGTTAAGAAATTCACAGTCTCAGAACTTGAATAAAAACCCAAAATTTCCATTCAAATCTTAAGATTCATATTGAAACGTTAAGAATAATCGAGACTCTGGCCGAAAACTTAGGTTTTCTTAAGCATCGCCCAAGGTGTACTTCCTTGGCTGCCCTTGCCAGCAGGGTGCCCTAAGAGCAGGGCCGCAGACCCTCCGCTCACGGAGCACCCGCGGCCCCTCGGGGCCCGCCGCGCGGCTTCTCCCGTGGCGCTGCAACCGCGGCTGGGCATCTTGGCCCCCAACATTGAAGGGGCCCACAAACACACAAATAAATACACACAAATAAAATGATGCCCCATATTTTCATATATTTTCTGGGTTTTTGTCTTCCCTCCCAATTCCCATAGTTTCCTATATTTTCTGGGGAATGGAGCATTAATTGTGTCTGTGTGTGTTTTCCCCTCCTGAAGCATGACGGCCGAAAAAGCAAGACGAAGCCAGGACGAGGATCAAGTCGGGGGGGGGCTTCATGAAGAACCTCTGAGATCTGGCGGCTCTGGAAGGTGTCTCGGGCGCCGCGGTCCTCCGAGAGCGCTGCAGAACGCTCTGAGAGCGTTCCGGAAGGCTCTGGAAGGGATTTATCCTCGCCCCAGCCCCGTCCGACTGCAACCGAATCCTGGTCTCCAACATGACGGCCTCCAAAACCCGTCTTGGGACCCTCTCCGGCATATGCTGGGCCATGTTGGGGACCAGCTCGCTGACGCCACCGCACAGATTTAACTACTTTCAGCTCTAGCTGCGTGGCTTTGTTACACCATCGCGTTTTCGGCCCAAAGACCGTCCAAGACGCCCCAAGAGGGCCCCTGGGGTCCCCAGGAGGCGCCCGAAACGTTTTGTCCGGAGACTACGCAGTCGTTCGAGAGCGCATCCTCCTTGGCCCAGGGAAAATGACCGCCGCACGTGAGGGTCAAACACATCAGAGACACTGGCACCAAAAACGTACCGGGACATGCTAGGCTCCGCGAGGCTCTGGTCGACATCCCAGCGGCAGCGGGGCCACGGAGGAATATATACTTGTTGGTTGTGTCAGGACGCGCTCGCATTGCAACAAAGTAACATATCTCCCATCACTGCAAATCAACATACCATGTCGCTCAAACAACGTACCCTCCCGGTGCTACTTCAATTGGGCGTGAACGAACCTGTCTCGGAGACTTGGTGGGGATGCCCGAGAGCAGCCGAACATGCTTGTGAGATCCTTCTCTCCCCCTGCCTCCTTATCTTTGTACTAGATCCCCTCTCCTCCCCTCCTCGCTTCTCCTTCCACTCTCCCGTCCCCCGAAAACCATATGTTTTGTTCACGCACACACACACACACACACGCACACGCACACGCACACTCGTATACATATGTATGTCTGTATGTCTGTATGTCTGCCTGTCTGTCTGTCTGTCTCTCTGTATGTATGCAGGCATGCATGTATGTATGTGTATATATACACGCTATATTTGTATGTGTGTCTACACTTATGTATGTATACACACATGCATTCCTGTAATCTTACAACGTGCAGGCTCGCCGCACCCCCGGATAGCAGCCCCCCATGCATTCTGGACGGTACCCCCCAGCCGCGGGGCACTTGTCGGAAGAGCTCCCTGACATCCGAAGACGCCTCGCCCCCCACGCGGGCCCAGGACGCCCCTAAGCTGGCCCAAGAGGCTCCCAAGGCACCCTAAGATAGTGCCCAAATCGCCCCAGAGCGCTCCCAGAGGGCCCAAGACAGTAGACGGCCACAAAGGCTTTCAAAATGGCCCAAGTCCCTCAGAGGGCCCCCATAAGGCACACTTCGTCGTAAGGCCAAATACTTTAGCATATCCGCTTCTTCGGACCTAACAGCGTCCATGACGACCCAAGTGGCCCCCAATGTCGCCCCATGACAAGCCATGCCCCCAGGAGGGCCCCAAGACGGCCCTATAGGGCCCCAGGGCGGGTCAAGAGAGCCCCAATACGGCCCAATACGAGCCCCAGAGGGTCCCAAAAAGAGTCTCAAAGGAGCCCATGGGAGGCCCTCTGGATAGACCAAACGGGCGGCCCCAGCATTGGGCCCAAAAAGGCTCCCAAATGACCCCCGGGAAAGCCCGAGAGGTTCCCAGAGACTCCCAAAGTGTTTCCAAAAGGTCTCGCGTCTGCGTCCTGCGCGGCGTCCCCAAAAAGGCTTTCAGAAGCCCCCGAGTCGCGAGCCATGCAGGGCTTCCAGAGGCCCCGCAGAAACATGCCTCACTTCGCTAGGCGGCCGCCGCTCTATCCCCCGAGACAACTCATTTCTACTCGCGTCGGCCTGCTGTAAGCCAGTCGGCGCCGTGAACACCAAGGCTCCAAAACGGCTCCCCAGAGGCGTCCAAACTGCCTCCAAGAGGCCCCCGATAGGCCTCTCACGAGATCCCAACGAACATCCAATAGACGTGTACCCAGAAGCCAGGCACGGAGGCGGGACTTGCCGTAGGCAGCTGCATATGTATATGCATGGATTTATATACATATATATATATATATATATATGTCTGTGTATACGTATATGTATACGCAGCTGTATATGTATATGTGCATGTATATGTATAGGTTAAAACAGCTGTAGTTGTAGCTGTATTTGTGTATATGCAACTATGTATAGACATGTACACATATAATATCTAGATGAATGGCTATGCGTGTGTACATGTAAACGTGTATGCATCGGTATATGTATACGTGTGTGGGTATGTATGTGTATGTGTCTGCATACGTGCCGGTGTCCATGTACATGTACGTGTACGCAAATGTGTATGGGTACATGTATCGGTATGTTTGTATGCATGTGTATATGCATGTGTATGTGTGTACGTGTACATATAAGTATAAGTATACGTGTGTCTGTATATAACATACTTGGACAAACGCACACGTACGTATATATCGATGCAGCCTTGCATATACGCACGTAGATGCATGTCATCTCTGCTGTCCCTTCTCCCTTCCCGTTCGATGTTTCGTACTGCCTCTTGCCACGAACCAGAACTTGTGAGGCCGTGGAACAATGAGGACCAGTGGAGAGAAGAAGGCTGGGATCACCGAGGCCCACGGCGTACACCATGGCGTAGACCATACAGGCTGCGATCGTGTAAATCCTGCGGGGCGCGACTGCCATGGCGCGGCGGCGGCCACGAGGGTGTGGTGTGGCCTCCCAGTGCGCGCGCGGGGGTGCGGGACAGGGGGAGACGGCAACATTCGGCGGAAGGCCACGTGAGACACAGACGGCCCTCAGGCCCGGCCCCCGTGCGCTCAAAGTCGCTCCGCGGACCCCACGTGGGGAGGTCCCTCCTGACTAGCTTCTTCAGGGCGGATCCTGGCGTGGTGAGCAGGAGGGATTCGAAGATTCCTGGCGTCCCTGACGCTCCTGACTAGGATCCTGGCGTTCCTGACTAGGATCTTCAGGGCGGATTCTGGCGTGGTGAGGCTCCCCGTCGCTCGGACGTCCATTCCCTGTGTTTTTTTCTGTTTCGTGCGTGGCTTTTTCGCCAAATGATCAAGGATGCTCCTCGATGGTCCTCGCCGAAGGAAAAATGCACACGTCCGAGCGATGCCAAGGAGGAAGCACATAACAAAAAACGCCAAGGAAACCCGCCGCTGTCCCGACCCGCCCTCCTCGGAAGCACACGTGGCGCGGGGCAGGGCGCCAGGCGCGCAGCCCTGCGGCAGGACAGGACAGCAGAACAGCAGCAGCTGCTTGTTTGCAGTCCTCCCATAAGGTTTCGCATTCATTAGATGTTGCTGCTATATATATATATATGTATAATATATATATATACATACATATACAAGTGCAGCTTCCTATTCCTAGTCTCCTTGAATGTTGGATCCAGAGCGTCTGGGTCTTGGCTTCGAGCAGCGTCCCACCTGTGTGCAGAGCTGCTCTCGTGCTTGCGCACTGTGCCATGTGTGCGTGCCCTGGCCTTCTCTAGGCTCAGGAGGATCGCAGGCAGAGGAGCTAATGCCCGAGATGCCCGAAACGAGCATCTGCCGCTCACAGCAGCGCGACGGGACCGCGCTCGGCGGGGCGGCCGGCGCCGAGGCACCAGCAGCAGCCGCAGCGCGAAGAGCCCGCCGTGGCCGAGGAGGACCGCCGCGGCCAACTTGCCGCCTCCGCGGCCAGGCCGCGCGGCAGCAGCGCCACGAGACCGCCGCGGCCAGGAGGCCGCCGCGGCGCCCCGTCGCGCAGTCGTCGGAGGCCGGCCGCGGCGCGGAGACCGAGGAGGACCCGCCCAGTGCGGAGGGCGGGGCCGGCTCGAAGGACCCCGCGCGCGCGGCGGAGGGGCGCGGCTCGGCGTGCGAGCCGCGGCGGGCGGCGAGGCAACCATTGGAGGCCTCCCAAGTGGCGCCCGAGCAGATGGAGGCGAAGGATCGCGCCGCATCGCCGATGCACCGGCAACAACGGCGATGCATCGGCGACGCATGGCGTGATAATCCTCCGGCCCTATCCACTCGGACCCCACCTGGGATGCCTGGAGCCGGGGAGTGCCTGGCGATCGGCGGCCACCGCGGCCCGCCCTAACTCGTCATCGTCGTCGTCGCTGTCACAGTTGCTGTTCGGCGGGGGCCGCGGAGAAAGACTTAATTCATTTTCCGCTCGTGGTGGGGTCCTGGTCCGTCAATGAGGTCGCCGAACAGTTTCCACTCTTTTGGGGGGGGGGTCCAAAGACGTCTTGGGATGACCCCCTGCCCGCGGCCGTGCTGACCTCGACCAGCGAAGAGGCAGAGGAGCAGAAGGCGGCATTCGGGCGTGCATTCACGGGGCGCGACAAGCGGAAGAGGGCCAAAGGCGCCCTTCTCGGGCCCCAAAAGCCCCCTTTTGCGCCCGAAAGGGCCCCTTTAGGTGCCCTAAAGGGCTCCTTGTCCGCAGCCCTCGCTGCCAGCCTACTCATCGTTCCCCCCTGACTGGAGATCTCCTGGATGGAGTCCGAGTAGACGGGGTTGGAGGGCCGCGCCGCATCGGCGATGCATCGGCGATGCATCGGCGATGCATTGGCGATGCATCGGCGACGTCGGCGTGCAGAAAATTGGGCCCCACATCGAGCCGCATCGCCGATGCATCGGCGATACGGCGCGATCCTCCGACACCATCTGCTCGGACCCCATCTGGGAGGCCTAGCCCTCGCTGCCTCCCTATTGGTCGTCCCCCCACTACTACGCGCCTCCCATGCATCGCCCCCTCCATTACGAGGAGAGGAGGAGGAGGAGGAGGAGGAGGAGGAGGAGGAGGAGGAGGAGGAGGAGGAGGGGAGGGGGAGGAGGAGGAAGAGGAGAATGAGGAGGAGAAGGAGGTCACAGCGCAGACTCCGAGGGAGGAGAGGAGGAGAGGAGGAGGAGGAAGAGGAGGGGGAGGAGACGGGAGGAGGAGGAGGAGGAGGGGAGGAGAAGGAGGAGGAGGAGGAGGAGGAGGAGGAGAAGGTCACAGCGCAGACTCCCAGAGTCGGGGCGCGCGGCAACAGCGCGCCGCGGGGGCAGCGCGGCGACAGTTCGGGCCCAAGAAGTCCGCGCGGAACTCTCGAGAGCTCATCTCGCCAACTGGCTCCAAAAAGCTCCAAAACGGTCCTCCTCCTCCTCCTCCTCCTCCTCCTCCTCCTCCTCCTCCTCCTCCCCTCCCCCTCCCCTCCTCCTCCTCCTCCTCCTCCTCCTCCTCCTCCTCCTCCTCCTCCTCCTCCTCCTCCTCCTCCTCCTCCTCCTCCTCCTCCTCCCGCCCCCCTCCTCCGCGACCGGTTGTTACTGTGGCCCGTTGGGTGCTAGTATGGCCCGTTGGGTGTTAGTGTGGCCCGTCGCGCGGCCGAATGGGAGTTACTGTGGCCCGCGCAGGCCGCTCAATGAAAAGTAACATGTAAAGGTATCTCATGTTAGATCTGGAGAGATTCGCAACCCTTAAGGGAATGCACTCCCGCGAACGCAAAAGTGGCCACAATAACTCCCACCTGGAACCAACGTGGTAGTAGTGCTGTGTTAGTGGTGTGGTGGTCGCTGTGCTGTGTTAGTGGTGTGGTGGTGGTAATGTTGTGTTAGTGGTGTGGTGTTGGTAGTGGCTGGTTGTGCTGTATGCTGTGTTAGTGGTGTGGTGTTGGTAGTGGTGTGCTGTGTTAGTGGTGTGGTGTTGGTAGTGTTGTGTTAGTGGTGTGGTGCTGATAGTGTTGTTGAGTTGTTTCTCGAGCGCGAAAGATACCCGTACCCTTACCCAGACGGGGTGGCAAGGGGCCCTCGGGGCATCACCCCCCCTGGGTCCGGGTCGGCTCCCGAAACCACCATACATACCCGTACCTAGACGGGGTGACCCACCCACCACCCCAGCTAGGTCCGGGTATGTATGGTTGTTTCGGGCACCGACCCGTACCCAGACGAGGTGGCGGCAAGGCCGAAAACGCTCTAGCGGGCGGCCCTTTTCACCCCAGCTGACCCCGGGTCCGGGTATGTTTTGGGCTAGTGATTGTTAGTAGGTAGTAGTGTTGTGGTAGTGGCAGTGGTGCTGTGGTAGTGGTGCTGTGGCAGCGGTGTTGTGGTGTTGTGGTTGTGGTATTGTGGTAGCGGTGTTGTGGTGTCGTGGTAGCGGTGTTGTGGTGTTGTGGTACTGGTATTGTGGTAGTGGTGCTGTAGTGTGGTAGTACCATGGTGCTGTAGTGTTGGTGTTAGGGAATGCCATTCATAGGGGGTACTAGTCCTAAGGAGTACTAGCCGTAGGGAGTGCTAGCCCCAGGGAGTACCAGTCCTAGGAATTACTACCCCTAGGGCGTACTCGTCCAAGGGAGTACTCGTCCTAGGGAGTACTCGCGCTACAGAGTACCAGCCCTAGGGAGTACTAGTCCTAGGGAGTGCTAGTCCGAGGGAGTGCTAGGAGGTGCCAGAAGAAGAGGCTCATCGGAGAGCCCAAGAGGCTCTTCGGAGAGCCCAAGAAGCGCTTCGGATGCCCCAAGAGGCTCTTCGGAGGCCCCACGAGGCCCTTCGGAGAGCTCAATAGGCTCTTAGGCGGCTGCAAGAAGGTCTTCGGCGGCTCCAAGAGGCTCTTCGGAGAGCACCAGAGGCTCTTCCCAGAGGCTCTTCGGTGAAGGGGGGGGGAGGGAGGAGCCTTTTTGGACCCCCCCCCTCACCGTACTCGAAAATTCATATACTCCGGAGGACCCCTGGCCATACTAACACCCACCGGGCCGCAGTAACAACCAACGGGCCGCAGTAACACCTTATCTCCCCCTGCTCCTCCCCCCTCTCCTCCTCCACCTCCTCCTCCTCCTCCTCCTCCTCCTCCTCCTCCTCCTCCTCCTCCTCCTCCTCCTCCTCCTCCCCCTCCTCCTCCCCCTCCTCCTCCTCCTCCTCCTCCTCCTCCTCCTCCTCCTCCTCAACCTCCTCCTCCTCTCCTCCTCCTCCTCCTCCTCCTGGAGGAGGAGGAGGAGGAGGAGGAGGAGGAGGAGAAAAAGTGGAGGAGGGGGAAGTGGGGGGAGGATGGAGGAGGGGGGGGGGAGGAGGAGGAGGAGGAGGAGGGGGGGTAGGAGGAGCAGGGGGAGGGGGGAGGGAGGAGGAGGAGAGGGGGGGGAGGAGGAGGAGGGGGAGGGAGGAGGAGAAGGAGGAAGAGAAAGAGGAGTTACGGAGTTACGGATATTGCGACCGTGTCGGTTACTGACTGACTGAGATTTAAACCCCAAATTGGCCCTGGCCCTCCGCGCCTTCTCGGAGGAGCTGTAGGCCTTGGGCCACTTGCCTGCAGAGATGTTCCTAAGGCAATCAGCTCAATTACCCGTGGCAGGTCCGAGGCACTCACCTCCGAGCTTCGCAATCTGCTGGGCTGCGAAACTGCCACGCCTGCCACAGAACCGAATTCCCAACCCAGAGCGAAACTTCAGTTGATGACTACTATGAGCCCATCCCCCACATATATGCACCCGACGCCCATGGGGGAGATCATATACAACGCCATCGACCGACCGCAGAGTAAAACACGGCGAATCCAACCAGGTTCGACGAGCAGCCTGGGAAGAGGAGCCTTGACACTGCAAACAGGAATTACCTTTTTCTGAAAGCACGCGCTGCGTGGAAAACGATGAACAAACCCTCGGAGCAGGGGGCCTGGGTCCAGGGTGCCTAACGCGGGCCCGCTGAGGCTCCTTAAGGGAAAGGTTCTGCTCAGCCTCAAGAGTCTGGAGAGTGCTGATCAGGATCCGCATGCGAACTAAATATGCTTGGTACTCTACATGAGCCACTCGGGCCCTCTCGTGCTCGGGGACTCTACAAACCTTGGCCCCCTCACCAGCGAATTTATCGGCAATGGTATTACCGACTACGTACAATGGTGGGGAACGGCCTGCTATTATATCCTTAGCATCCTGATGGGAAAACACGAACATGACACACACACACACACACCTGCAACGACGGGCGCGCGCGCAACTGCTGACCTATGGCATACCACAAATCACCGCCCTCGCCCTCGGGATAATGTGCTTTGCCTGCGTGCCAACCTTCACACACGTTCGCATTATCTGTCACATAATTGATATGCCCGTCCGCGCCGCGGATGGCCGTGTAGAGGGCATATAGCTCCCCCCGTCCGACCGTCTGGCGGCCGCCAGGCAAACCACCCCATGCCGCTGCGGCGATCTGCATGGGCTCAGCGAGCTCCGTGGAAGCTGCCAGGCCGACCCCCACCCGCCTCAAGCGGGGGTCGTGCGTGTCCTTGCCCCCGCTCGCGTCCCCGAAGATGAAGAGGGGGCTCTCCTCGCTGCCGTAGCCCAGGGCCCCCTGCTCGAAACCATTGCAGCCGTAGACGTGCCACTCCTCGCGCATCGCAGCCACAGCTGCAGGCACTCCCTCGGCATCTTGAGGGCGGGGTCCCTGCCATGCGCGCACAAGTCGAGGAGGGTGATGCAGCAGCGGTCCGACATACGTGGCGCTACCGCATCACACAGATATGACCTCATCGTTCTCATGCGACGGCCGAAAACCCCATGGAGTTGATGGGCGTAGAAGCCTGCAGCCAGAGCCCCTTGCTGCTCCAGCCGCGAGGTGAGCTGGTAGCGTCGTGCAGTCCTGGCAAGCCTCGCCACCTTGGCATGCATGCTCTTGTGCTTCTGATCCCGCACGCGCCGAACCGCACGGGCGTGACCTCGTCCCCCGCCAAAGTCGCCGCCCAGGTACGAGGCCTGAGCTGCGGCGCGCACGACAAACCCCTTCTGCCTGACCTTGCGCACGACAGCACGTGCGTCCGCTAGCTTAGTGCATACAACTACATTCTTCGTCGCAATGGCCAGCCCGTGCTGTTGCATCTGCTCGAAGGTCGTAATGAGACAGGCGGACAAGGCACGTGCCACCGCACGGCGAGAACCACAAACAACTTGACTCAAGTCGTCAACCCACAGCCGATGTGATACCCCCAAATGTGTGGATGTAATCCGCTGCATGATGAAAAACGCCACTATCTTGGCGAACCTGGCGCCCGCTCGAAGGCCCTGAACAATCGACCGAGTCGGAGAAACCGCCTCAGAGCATGCGCCCGACTGGCGCAGGCACCTGGCCGCCACGCACATGGGCAGCTCGAGCCCCAGCACCCCGGCTGGGAAACCCAGCCGCAGAGCTGCGTGCCCCAGCCGCAACCACCCGATCGTGTCGTAGAAGCTGGCGATGTCCAGCAGCCCGTGGCCGTGGGCAGCGCCCAGCCGCACCGCCAGCTCCTCGTCCACCACCCTGAGGAACGCCTCCTGGATGGCGGCGCCCCCCTTGATGGCCGCGTCCCACGGCGCCTCGCAAGCCTCGGTCCAGCTCTGGGCCCACGGCTCGCGCGCCTTGGACCACAGCCTCGCGACGCGCGGGAGCAGGCCGATGACCCTGTCGCCAGGAACCTTCTTCGGCAAGAGGGTGCCGATGGTCAGCAAGAGCTGGCGCGGCCAGCGCTGGAACACCTCGCGCGCGTTCAGGGAGACTGCCAGCTCGTCGAGGGCGACCAGGGGCAAGCGGTCCAAGTCCGTCGCCGTGAGCCTGTCGGCGCCCATGGCGGCGTTGGGCTTGAGCAACCTGCCCGCGCCCTTCAGCTGCTGGCCCGTGAGGTCTGGCAACCTCTCGCTCCGCACCCGCTCACGAATGTGATCGAACAACGTGTGCAGCTCAGAGAGGTCGTCCTGCATCGGTGGACTCCAGACTTTCTGCCAATGCAAACTCTTGGCCTCTAGAATATCCTTGGGGTGCTGAATGGTGGGCGACTCCTGCTCCAGCACATCTGGCGCTGCTGGCTGCGATTTGATAGACCTATGCAAACATGAAGCTGCCACCTGCGTCTCCATCCAGCCCCTGAACTCTGAAATGGACTGATTCACCGCTCTAGCCTGGCTCCGCTTGGCAATCCGTTCGCTGAAAGAAACGCCTGCCTTCAGCAACTCGTCGGAGCAGCCTGGGAGGTCGCCAAGAAGAGCAAGCCACTGCTGCCGAGAGAAAGGATCCCCTGGCCGTACAACTCGATGCCCCTGCTCGGGGGCTGACTGGTGCAAGCTGGTGCCTGCTGCTGCCAAAACGGCCCGCTGCTTCTCCCCATTGCAGCGAGCCCGATGACGATGGTAATGTGAAACAACTGTGTGCACGCGCGTCCACCACCCACTGATGGCGCCCTTCAGCGCAGCTACCCGAGCCGGCGTTGCCTCCAAAACGACATCAGCGCGAAACTTGGGAGCATCCGCGCGCGTGCGCCCAAGGGGGGCCCGAGAGTGAAGTGTCGATATGGAACTCTCAAGGGTCCGAACCTAGCCAGCGTGCAAGCCGCTGATGAAATAACAATGGCTGGAGCCAACCCGAAAGGCTACGGATGCAGCAACCGCATCATCGGGGGGGTGCTCCCCCGAAGCGACGAAGCCGATGGCACTCCTTTGTTGCTTCCAGAGGCTCTCTTCCACAGCATAGGGCACAACATTTCGGGGCAGCGCAGGCTTGACCAAACTCGATGGCTCAGTACCCTCGAAGCCAGGCTGCTCGCTTGGAACCGAACCCATAGCTGACGCCGATGACGGATGCTCCCAGGGCTTCGAATCGGGGCTAGTGGGTTCAGGGCTCCTGACTTGACTGTCCGACTGATGCAAGCCAGAGGAGGCGGCGAGCGCAGGCGGCGGGCCGAAGCCGAAGTTGGGCTCGTTGGCCCGCGGGTCCTCGTCCTCCGATTCGAAGCCCAGGAAATCACCATCATCAACGTCGCCGATACCTGTCTCGGCTTCGCTAACGACGGCCTGGGGCGGGGACGACACGACCATGGGCCTCGACCTCCGTTCAGCATGCAACCGATGCGTCCCCGCAAATCGTATTCGCGTGCTGCGTCGCGTGGCGTAATAAACATAATTGCTGCAAGCCCTTTTCTGCACTGCCTCATTGTCCATAACGTAAATCAGCGGTCCTCGGGTTCGCCTGAGAATAAACTCGAAAACTGAGAGCTCCCCTCGATGCAGTCTGCCGTCGGCCTGGCAAAGGACTCCTTCCTCCTCGGCCAAGCTCCAAAGACTTCATTTCATCAACGAGAGTGAAGCCTATTCCTATTCGGAGAAAGCTTGGCTTGTGCGTGTCCGCGCCTCCTGACGCATCTCCACATGCAAGGACTGGCCGCCCTTCTTCACCAATGGTTAAAAGGTTCGCCCCATCATCCTCGAACTCCGAATCTATAAAAGTCAATTATTATGCTGCTACTGGCGCTGGAACTGCAACCGAAGACAACGGGATGAATCCACGAAACCAGAAGCATTCGAATTGCTCATGCTGCGACACCGCTTCGCTGAAGCAACGATCATATTGCGCGCGCGCCTGGTGTCCTTGGTTCTGCGGGCACGTCCAGCATATATGGAAAAGGGTCTCGCGGCGTCGCTCTCCTCTGCTCAGGCATCTGATGCACAGCTGTTGCTCATCAATGCCTACAAATCGTGTCCTCGGCCATGTGCCTCCCACTGCTATCGCCAGCGTGAGCTCAGCCCAAGGTGCACCCTTGGAAACATCCCGAAGTTTCTTCAACATGAGTCGCAACGATATATTGTCAATGCCCTTCTCCATAGGAGGAGGAGGAGGAGGAGGAGGAGGAGGAGGAGGAGGAGGAGGAAACGCAGCGCAGCCGCGGCGCCAGCAAAGCGACACCGAGGGCCGAATCCCCGAACGTCGTGCGCGGCAGCGGGCAGAGCCGGGATCTCCACTTCAGTACAATTCCAACCGGTACAATGCATCTGCATACTCCCTGAGGGAAGCAGTTCAATACTCACTCCGGGAAACAATGCTCTACCGTTTGCACCGATTCGCAGGATTGGGAGACCACTTCAACCAAATTCGTCCCACAGATCAATCAAGCATTGTGCCATAGGAACTGAGCTGAGTGTCCACAAGTCTCTTCGAGTAATACTCATTGTGGTATCGAGGCCGCGCTTAATTTGTTTCAGCTTGCTGCCTGGGCATTCGCCTTCCGGCCCCAGGCCCTCGCTGCACAGACTTCTAGCCAGCATCGCGCCTACTACTCACACTACCATGCTTTGTCGAAGGGGCTTCATCTTGAATGCACCCTTCTAACAAAGGCCCTCCGAGCCTGTCGCCCCATGCATGTCCTTTACAGACATCCTTCCAAGGTAACTAATTTAGCAACATTTGTTCTTCGTACTCGCGTGGTGCTCAAATCAAAACTTTGGCTCAAATCCTCTTCTCTATTTCCGGATCAATAGTTCGAGCCCAGTTCGGCCATGGTGACAGTTGGACATCCTCCTGGCAGGGTTCTAACAGCACGAAGACAGTCTCAAGCTACCCTGGATCCACCTCACCAAATCCTGTCTGAACCAATCCCGACCAATTCAAGTATCCCTGCCAGTCCTATCCTAGCCATCGGACAACACGCAATATATTCGTGCGCTAATACGTCGTACTCCGTACGGAAGCCTGACGGTATAGACGCATCTGGCGTCGGCCGACAAGTAGCGGCGCGCACAAGGAGGTTGCGCGATAGGGCGGTCTTCTGAGAAAGCGACAAGGGTGCATCTGAGAAAGCAGGTGGCTTCTCAGAAACCCTCCTGGTTTCGATGAGAACCTTCTCGGAATCGATCAGCCGCTGCTGAGAAGGCCTCCTGCTGTTCGGTCTGGCATGTCCCCCTACAGGAAGATTTTGCCAGACAAATGACATAGCCAAATAATGCCCCAAAATGCACACACACACAAAACTTCCCCTGGACTTGTCTTGGCTATTCTCGAACATTCCTCCTGCAGAGGGACACACAACCGACTTCATCCTGCTTTCTAGGAGCGCCCACGCGCTCTGGAAGGCTGCCCCCCTCGCGCCGCTTCCCTGCGCGCGCCGCCGCGGGGCAGGCCTTCCACGGCCGATGCGGGCTTGCCCCCAGCGAGCCCCCCGCGCCCCATGCCGCCGCCCCCCTCGGAGCAAGGCGAGCGTTCTCTTGCGCGGTGTCTCGGCATTGTCGGGATGGCCAGACCCCCCGTTTAGTAAAACGTGGCTTAGTGAATACGACCTTGGGCCCAAACCTGGCGGGCGCAAGCCTGGAAAATGACGGCCGCGGCGCCCTCTCGAGTATCGAAAACGGAACATTAACTATTCGACGTGTCAAGGTGGGGTTCTGTCCACCCCCGATATTGGGCGAAAGGGGGGGGGAGGGGGGGGGTCTGGCTCTGGACCTCTGTTTAGTTCGACTGTTTGCAACCGTGCGTCACATGGGGGAGACTCCACCTGCCCGACACAGGCGCCCAAAAATGCCAAGATCTGAGGGGAGGGGGGTTGCGAAGGCCCGCGACGATCGGCAAAACACTGAATAAGAGAACGAACACAAAGCGAGCTGACACAACGGCAACTCAATATTGATCCCGCGGAGTGAGATGTCCCCGTCGTACTTGAGGACCGCATCCCATAGAGATGTTCGAGCACCCAGAAAAGGACCGTAACAGCGTCTGCCCGACAAGCTGGCGAAGTGCCGAACGAGCATCGGCTCCCAAGGCCCGGCGCGTGAAAACCCTCCCGTTTAGACACTTTCTTGGTGCTCGAAATTCCAGCTTGCGATCAAGTCTGCAGCAAGTTGGAACATCATCACCCCCGAGACCCTCGCGGGGTCCAAGCGCACCAGATATTCGAGCTGCGTCCATGCAAGCGACGAGTGGGCCCCCCGAGCCTCAACTACAGTTGTCTCAGCTGGCCCCCCTCTGGCCCCCCTGCCGGGGCGCTCCAGTGCGTGAACTTCCACTCGAAGAGCTTCCTCCACGACTCCTTGGCGGGCGCCATCCTGTCCTGCAGGGTGCCGTAGACGACCTCTGGGCGCCACTCGCGCGCCCCCCGCGCGGGGACGTGGGGCCGCGGGGACCAGGCTGCCCCCCCCCCCCTCTCGGCGCGGTGCAGCGCAGGTGGAAGGATGCCAAGGTCTGCTTCGTAGGGGTCTTGGGAATCAAATCGGGGACCGCCCCTCCCTCCACCAGCAGACTCTTGCTTGCATCGCCCCTCCTGTCCGAGGCCATTTCCCTCGCGCCCGCTCGAAAATGGTGCACTTCCAGCGTGGCAGCTAATGCCTGAACCTTCGTTCCACGCGTGCCCGCTCAAGGATGGTGCACTTCCCGCATGGCAACTATATGCCTGAACCCTCGTTCCACGCCTGCCCGCTTGAGGATGGTGCACTTTCCGCATGGCAGTTAATGCCTGAATCTTCATTCCATGCGCACATGCTCGAGGATTGTGCACTTCTCGCATGGCTGCTAACTCCTAGACCGCGCATCACACGCGCACCCGCGGAAGGATCGTGCACTTCCCGTTTTCGCAAGCGCTGCTCCCAAGCGCTCCAGGGCCTCCCAAACCACTGTTTTTCGTTAAGCAACCGTCGCCGCCTCAATCATTGCGACGAACCCGCCCTCCCACCTTTTCGATTACTGGCGAACTTTTACCGTTTGGCGACGGCGCGCCTCACCAGCGCTAGGTCGGGCATGTCCCCCTACAGGGGGATTTTGGACGAAAAATTAAAAAATTTGAAAAAATGCTCCCAAGGGTAAATACCAGAAAAATCGTCCCCATATTATCTTTTGATTATTTTTGAATCTTCCCCCCGTAGAGGGACACGCCCGGCTTAAGACCACGGCCTTCCCTTTCCGCCCCTGAAGGCGCCTGGGAGGCGCTCGCGGCCCACGCAAAAGTGTACGTGACCGGACCCTGACCCCCCCCACAGCAATCGGGGATGGACAGACGCCCCTTTAGTAAAACGTAGTTTTGTGAAAACGACCTGAGGCCCAAACCTGGCGGGCGCAAGCCTGGAAAACAACGTCCACGGCGCCCTCTCGAGAACCGAAAAACGGACAATTCACTAATCGACGTGTCACTGTTGGGGGTTTTGTCATCACCCCCCTCTTTGCCGCCCCCGAACTTGGAACCAGCAGCGGGCGCGCGTGGCCGAGTCGCGCCCTGACCCCAACAGTCTACGGCCGCGCACCCTCCCCGCTGCACTCCGCCTCCCACCGCGGAGCAGAGGGGAGAGGAGACCTCCGGCCAGGCGCTCCGGCCCCTCCCTCGGCAGGGACCCCACACTGACTACCTACCAGACCACCCCAACCCAACCCGAAGACCCGAATTCCGGGTTGGGGGGGGGGGCAAGGGTTCCACATGTGTTTTTTCGATGTTTCCCGACCCCCCCCCCTGGAAATCGGCGGTAAATCTGAGCCTTCGGGTTGGGTTGGGGTGGTTTGGTGGGTGGTGACGCACGGCCCTGGGGAGGATGCCAAGTCCCGCCCTCCAATCTGCCCTCCACGTCGCGTGCTGTGGATCAGCCGTCACCTCAATCATCGCGACGAGCCCGCCCCACAATGTTCGATTGTTGGCGAACTCTTTCCGTTTGGCGGCGGCGCGCCTCATCAACGCGCCTGGTCCACAGGCTGGCCGCCCAGACGCCCCAGCGCAGGGAGAAGAAGACTACGGTCTCCCCATTCCACCCATGACGGCGCTCGAAAAAGTTGTTTCTCCGGGTACACTGGTCGGTCCATTCCCCGGTGAGCTGGTCCACTCCCTGGCTGTAGGTTCTGAAGATTGTGAAGCTTGTGAACCTTTTCAAGCGCTCCTTGGAAGTTTTTAAGGCGCTCTTTGTCAGCTTTCCAGGCGCTCTCCGGCAGCTTTAACAGCGGTCATTGGCAGCTGTTGAAGCTTCTCGGCAGCTTTTATGGCGCTCCTCCGCACCTTTTTCAGCCGCTCCGTGGCATTCTTATACATACATATGTATATATATATATATATATGAAAGAAAGATAAACACTCCTTGGCAGTTTTTAAAAGGGCGCTCCTTGGCAGTTTCAAAAACGCTTCTCGGCTGTTTGTTTAGGCGCTCCTGAGCAGCTTTTACGGCGCTCCTTAGCTGCTCGTGAAGCGCTCCTCGGCAACTCTTATGCCGCTCTATGGTTTTTTTTTTCCGGGCACTCCTTGGCAGCGTGTAAGGCGCTCCTCGGCAGCTGTTGAAGCGCTCCTTTGAAGCTTTTAGCGCGCTCCTTGGGAGATTCAGAGCAGCTTGTAAACATACCCCTGGGATCACTAAGAACTCACAGAAGACATAGCCATCCGAAGAAACCCTTGAAGAGTCCTTAGGACTGCTCCAAGACGGCCACATACGCCCCTAAGAAACCCAAAGCGGCCCAAAGCGACCCCAAAGATGCCCCCAGAGACTCCCAAACGACCCCAAGAAATCACCAAGATGCCCGCGTAATTATAGGCGAATGGCGCGCCTTGATTTGGTAGCTGCTCAATGCCTTGAGGGCATGTGCCTTGTGCTGACACGTGGTGAATGCTCAAAGCCTCCGTGGACATTCGCACTCCTGTCTCGGCACTGAAACGGGGAGGGCGCATCCGCCCCGTGGCACTAGCAACGCCCTGGGGCGAGCAGAACGAGATGGCAGATCAGCGCGGCAGACAAGCAACGCAAACCACCCAACGCCCAATCGTTACGTGCTCCAGACGTGCACCCCGCGACAAAACAGGCATCCACGCCCAGAGGAGGTGACGTGCTAAGCGGCAGCGTGTTTCGGCGAACGCCTCAATGCCACGTACCCAATATATGGATGTGTTTGCGTAATTGCTGCACGTTGCATGCTGTTACATTATTAAATCTTCCCCCCTTACCTCCGCCCCCAGGAGTCGCGCCGACCAAAGATGGTGAAACCCTTCGGGGGCTCCAGGGCGTATAACAACTTATACACCACCAACACGTTGGGCCTCTTGGGGCCCAAGAAGGCCTGAAGACGGCTCAAGATGGCCTCCAAACGGACCAAGATGGCCGCAAGAGGGCCCACGACGCCCCCAAGACGCTCCAAGGGATCCCCCAAGAGCTGCTCCAGAAGCAAAGCGAGGATTTACCCAAAGGTTTTGCAATCGGTCCGCGTCCTCGCCTTTTTTCGACTCTTGGGGGCCCATGGCGGCCCAAACAACTTCCAAGATGGCCCCAGGACGGCACCAGAGGCCCCCAAGAGGACCCCAAGACGGCTCTACAGGGCCCCAGGGTGTCCCAGAGACGGCTCAAGAAGCCCCCCAAACGGCCTAAGAGGACCCCAAGAGAGCCACAAGCGGCTCCGAGAGGCCCCCAAGACGGCCTCCAAAGGGGCCATACAGCGCACAAGCCCCCAAAAGGCCCCAAGAGGCCCCACAGAGGCACCCAAGAAGCCTCCAAGGGCCCCCAAGAAGCCTCCAAGAGGCCCCAAAGACGCCCCCAAAGAAGAAACCACCAAGAGACCCGCGGAATTGCATACAAATGGCGCGTTGTTGCTATGCTCATCGGAATTTGAACTTGGTGTTTTCCTTCGCTGACACGCGGTGAATGCCCATTGCCCTTGCAATATAGTCGCGTTCTAGCCCAAGAGCTGCTCCAGAGGCCCTTACAGTATTGTCACGGTCTCGCAAGTTTCGACCCTCAGGGGCTCATGACGGCCCAAGCAGCCTCCAAGATGGCCCCAGGACAGCCCCAGACGCCCCCGAGATGTCCCAAAGAGGCCCCCAAGACTGCTCAAGAGGTACCCAAAACTGCCCAAGAGGACCCCAAGAGAACCACAAGGCGGCCTCGAGAGGCCCCCAAGACGGCATCCGAAGGGGCCAGACGGCGCAAGAGCGCCCCAAGACTGCCCAAGGCCCCAAGAGGCCTCAAAGAGGCCCCCAAGAAGCCCCCAAGGGCCTCCAAGAGGCCCCAAAGACGCCCCCAAACAAGAACCCGCCAGGAGACCCGCAGAATGGCACACGAATGGCGCGTAGCTGCTATGCCCATGCGAATTTAGAAGTTGGCGTTGCCTTGTGCTGACACGCGGTGAATGCCCATTGCCCTCGTGGACATTCGCACGCTCGCCCCAGATCTGAAACGGGGTGGAACTCATCCGCCCCCAGTGGCACTGGCAACGCCCCGGGGCGAGCAGAACGAGACGGCAGAACTTTGCGGCAGACGAGCAGCGTAAACCACTCAACCCCCAGTTTTTACGTGCTTCGGACGTGCAGCCCGCGAAGCGAGAGGAATCGTCATCATCACCATCACCATCATCACCACCATCACCATCACCATCACCATCACCATCACCATCACCATCACCATCACCATCACCATCACCATCACCATCACCATCACCACCATCATCAGCATCAGCATCATCAGCATCATCCGCAGCAGCATCAATATCGACTTTAGTACCAGTGTGAGTACCCGTATCATCATCATCATCATCATCATCATCATCATCATCATCATCATCATCATCATCATCAGCATCAACACCATCATCATCACCACCATCACTCACCATCACCATCACCATCACCATCACAATCATCATCACCATCATCATCATCACCATTACCACCGTCACCATCGCCATACCATCACCACCACCATCACCACCACCATCATCATCGTCATCATCAGCATCATCAACATCAGCATCATCAGCATCATCATCATCATCATCATCATCAGCATCGCCATCACCACCACCACCGTCACTATCGCCATCACCATCACCACCACCATCATCATCGCAATCACCAACACCACCACTCCTATCATTATCATCGCCAGCACCATCGTCACCGTCATCATCATCATCATCATCATCGTCGTTGTCGTCGTTCTCCTCCTCCGCATCCTCAGCCTCCGCCTCATCCTCATCAACATCAGCATAATCACAATCATCAACATCCTGATTCCTATCACCATCATCATCACCACCATCATGACCACAACCACCACAATTATCATCACCAACATCAGCATCATCAACATCATCAGTGTCGTCATCACCACCATCATCATCATTATCATCACCACCAACACCGTCACCACCAGCATCACAATCACCATCAACCCCAGCATCACCATCACCATTCACCATCATCACCATCACCATAATCATCATGATCATCATGATCATCATGATCATCATGATCATCCTGATCATCATCATCAGCAGCAGCATCAGCATCATCAGCATCATCAGCATCATCATCAGCATCACCATCATCACCACCATCAGCATCAGCATCAGCATCAGCATCAGTATCAGCATCAGCATCAGCATCAGCATCAACATCAACATCAACATCATCATCAACACGGCTCTCCCAAACCTGGAGACCCGGGGTTTCGCACGTGCCGGCCTCCCATGGTCTCTCGAAAAATCGCCACTCAGAAGGCTGGGCTGGCACGGCTGCGGGACGTGCCGCAGGGCGAATTGAGACAACAGCTACTCAGAATCGGTCCCTCGACCCCTCTGGGGTGTCTAATCGCACCAATTCTCTGAGCTGCGTCCAGCCTTGGCGACGAGGCCCCCCCCCCCGAAGGCCAACTACCGCTGTCTCAACTGACCCTCCTCATCCCTCCTCTGAACTCTGTTCGGCCGATCTTGGATCTCGCAGGACGACCCCCCGAGAACTCCACTAGTGGCTGCCAGGGTGCGTCGGGGAGCAGGAAGTGTCCGCGGGGCACCAGCTTGCAAGCGCCCTTCTCTCGTCATCGCTCGGACGTCTATTCCCCGTACATTTCTCGATTTCGTGCGTGCTCTTTTTTTTCGGGGAGACGTAAGACTCGGGTACGGGGGACTCGGGCTGGCCCGACGGAGCAATCATAAGAATGACGAGACCCAATCTGAAATTTGACGCGAGTCCTGCTGGCTTTGCACCCCCTCCTTCGTCGCTTGAAGCCTCCCAGATGGGGTCCGAGTAGATGGGGTCGGAGGATCGCGCCGCATCGCCGATGCATCGGCGAAGCGGCTCGATGCTGAGCCCGACTTTCTCCACGCCGACGTCGCCGATGCATCGCAGAAGTCCCTGATGCATCCACGATGCACCGACGATGCATCGCCGATGCATCGGCGATGCGGCGCGATCCTCCGACCCCATCTATAGAAGAAGAAAAATCGCCATAAACATAAATTGTTGGCGCTCCGCGCGGATTTCTTGGATCCGCGCTGGACGCCGCTCCCCGGCGCGCGGAGCGCGCCAGGGGCAGCGCCAGAGGCCGCCGGGGGGGCCCAGCGCAGATTCAAGAAATCCGCGCGGAGCGCCAACAATGTATGTTTATGGCGTTCTTTCTCTTTCGAATCTGGGAGGCCTCGACCTTCGTAGAGTGTCAGAATGCCACCTTTTCCGTCCTCACCTTGTCTGTCCTCTTTGCTGGGCGGTCGGACACGCGATCTGCTTTCAACGCCTTCTTACTTCATGTTTCTACCTATTTTTTCCGACCGATGGGTAGCCGTGTTTCTGGAGTCTGTGTCCCCCGTCCCGGGGCCGTGGCGTGCCCAAATACTTGGCATCGCTCAGACGTGTGCACTTTTTCGGGGGAACGTGAGGCTCGAGTGAGCCGGAACTCGGGCTTGCCAACTTTTTTGAGGAGCGCCCCCTGGATTTTGACGGTCCAGTTTTCGTGGGATGGGCACTCGGACCCCATGGGTACTCGGACCCCGTCTGGGAGGCCTCGAACTCGGAGGTCCGCGCAGATTTCTCGGAACGAGCGCGCCAGGGGCGGCGCCGGAGGCAGCGCCAGGGGGTCCCAGCGCCGATCCGAGGAATCCGCGCGGACCTCCGAATTTTTATGTTCCTGTCTTTATTTATTCCCCTATCCGACCCCATCTACTCGAACCTCTCGGCGGTGGACACACCTCCCTTTAGTAAACCACCCTTTAATGAAAACGGCCTGGGACCGAAACCGACGGACCTGGACCCGCAAAAATGGGGGCCACGGCGCCCTCTCGCGAACCGAAAACGGCCAATTCGCTGATCGACGTGTCAGGGTAGGAGGTCTGTCCACCCCCGAACCTCATCCAGGAGGTCTCTAATCATGGGGGGACTGTGGATGGGGGGGGCAGCGAGGGCTGCAGAAGAGGGGCCCTAACGGGGCACCCAACGGGGCCCTTTGGGGCACCAGAGGGGGCCTTCAGGGCCCGAAAAGGGCACCTTTCGCCCCCCCCCATTCATCACGCCCCAGTAGTCTGGGACCCCATCTGGGAGGCCTACCCATCGGTCGGAAGAAGTAGGTAGAAACGTGAAGTAGGAAGGCGTTGAAAATAGATTCGCCCCCTGAAGAGGAGGGAAGAGCGGAAGCCACTCGATCATTGAAGGAGGCTGCTTCTCAGAAGGCGCCAGACTTACATCTACGTCGAAGGCTTGCGCCCTCTAAGAAGCAGGGGTGCTTCTAAGAAGCCTTTTCCCCCTCCCCCCTACCCCCTTCTGCGCGCGGCCGACATCTGCTCGGACCCCATCTGGGAGGCCTAGACCTTCGTCGCAGGGCAGAGTCCCACGGCCTCTGGGGCCCCTCGCGGGCAGAGGGGGCGGACCCTCCTTCTCCTCCGCCGCCTCCTCCTCATCCTGCTCCTCGTCCTCGTCCTCTTCCTCGTCCTCCTCCTCCTACGTACTTTGTTTTGATATGTTAATTTTTCCGCCCGACATCCGCCTGTAGGAGGACATGCCGGACCTAACGCCAAGACCTTGAGTTATCAATCGGGGGCGCGCAAACATGCATCAGCGATCCATGGATTTGGCGCGCGGTCGCCAAATTCATGAATCGGGGGAGGTGCCCTCCCCAAAATGCGGCCGGTGCCGGCTCTCGCCAAGACCTTGAGTTACTGTATCCACGTGTCCACGCGTGTCTCGCCAAGAACATCATCAGGGCGGGGGGGGGATTGCCCCCTGAGCGGCCTCGCTCACCTCCCCCTCGCTTTTTCAGCAGCGTCCTCTGCCCTTTCCTCCTCTCCTCCTGCACGGTGGCGCAACTCGCTACAACGGCACCTCCGTTTAGGCAGCTCATCGAAAGCGCAGTTACCCTGCCTAGCCGCCGGCGCAAAAAGTGTCTCGCCAAGACCTTGAGTTGACAAAACACGTCGGACCAGAATGCACATCCCCCCTCCCCCATATCCAAAGTCCGCAGGCCACAGGCTTGGGCGGCAGGCCACAGGCCAGGGACAAGATGTGGCCACTCGACCTTGGGTTCGGGTGGGGGTGCGAAACAACGATAGTTCGAAGGTGTGGCTGCTATCATGCTGCGTGGCCTTACCGCCGTGGGTGCGGACCCTTCTTGCCCGGGCACCGCCCCGTCTGCGCGCGCGCACCTGCTGCCCCCGACCAGCCCGCTGCTGCATCCTCCGAGCCAGAGGCCGCCCTCCTCCTCGTCCTCCTCGTCCTCCTCGTCCTCCTCGTCCTCCTCCCTCCTCCCTCATCCCTCCTCCCTCCTCCCTCCTCCCTCCCTCCTCCTCCTCCTCCTCCTCCTCCTCCTCCTCCTCCTCCTCCTCCTCCTCCTCCTCCTCCTCCCTCCTCCTCCCTCCTCCTCCTCTGGTAAGGGGGGAGCCGCGGCTGCCCAACTGGCCGGAGGCACAGGCCGTGCCTCGGGCGCCTCCCGCCGGAGCACGGCCACGCCAGCGCCGCTTGCTGCCTGCTGTCGCGAGCCCGCCTGCTGCTCGGCGGCGGGCGAGGGGGGGAAGTGAGAGGGGGCGGGCCTTCTCAGACGGCTCGAAGTCCCCCGGCCTTCGGAGTAGTTTTCTGCACCCTTCCCAGAAGAAGCAACAAACCTCTCGGAAGGCGCGAGGGCTCCTGAGAAGTCCCGCCGCGTTCTGAGAAGGCCTTCTCCTTCGCACTTCCCCCCCTCGCTCACCGCCGATGTTCGGTACCTGCTGTCGCGAGCCCGCCTGCTGTGGCGCGGGACGAATCTGCCCAGCGGGAGAAGCGGGCGAAACACGCGGTGGGCCTGGAAGCTGAGGGTGGTGACGGCCGCGGTGAGCACGGAAGCACCTTGCGGCAAGGGTGGGCCATCTGGTCGGCAGATGCACGCACCTCTCCACCGACCTTCGGCCCAACTTCTGTGCTACAGTCGGACCTAGGCCAGCAGAATATGTTCCAAGAACATGAGACCCTCCGCCGGACAAAACACCCCATACGATAAGATCACTCGAGGGTACACTCTCCCAAGATACACAAGAACATCCAACAAGCACGAAGAACACTAGGGTACCATCCGCAAACCGACCTCGATCTTATGCCTCAGTCCGACTGTATGGGCCGTGCGTATAGACTTCGAGCTTGAGGTGCCCAACATCTGCGCACCAGCCCATTCCCCCTGGAGGGGTCAACCTCGATCGAATGATGGCACATTGATTGAAATCTTGGCGCCGACAAGTTAACCATCTAAATATTGCCACCACATCCCAAGTCGAGACTACCCAATCGCAGGAACTCCAAGAAAGAAGAACACCCCATGCTCCCGGCTTGAAACTGAAGGACACGAGGCTGGGATTCGAGAAGGTATCACTCAATCCTGCATAGTCAACATGGAGACTGGGAGGAATGGGCGCCGTTCGCTATCCTGGCAGTAGAGAACACCGCATACACTTATTCTTTCGGAGGCCCGCGCGAGTTTCTCAGATCGGCGCTGGAACCCCCTCCCTGGCGCACGAAGCGCGCCAGGGGCGGCGCCACAGGCACCTTCAGGGAGGTCCAGCGCCGATCTAAGACATCCACGCGGACCTCCAAACATTTCTGCTTATGCGGTTGCAATAATCCTTGTGCGAAATGATCGAGCCAAATAATGGAGGGCGGGGTGAGCGCAAACCTCCGAATGTTTCCTCTGATGCCTGTTATCTGGTTCGAAATCGCTTCGTCGCTGACTCGAGGTCGCCCTCCCAGCGCTCTGCTGCCGAGCGTGCCTCCAGGGCGGATGCTTAGAGAGCGCTGTGGCACGGCACGTCGCTGACACACCGCCAGCGGCAGCAAACACGTGTCCCCGAGTACTGCCGTTGCTGCTCGTGCGTGAGGCAAGTCGCCGATGCCTCAGATGCACGGGGATGTCCGCATGCCTGGTGCTATCCTCGCCACCGCTCGGACGGCCACTCCCCGTGCACACTCTCGATGTCGGGCGTGTATTTGCTTCGCGAGAACAACCCTGGATGCTGGTCGATGGTCCTCGCCGAGAAAGATCGAGGAACCGTAAGACTCGGGTACGGGGGACTCGGGTTGGCCTGACGTCAAAATCCAGGACGCACTCCTCAAACAAGTTGACAAACCCGAAATGTGTTTTACTCGAGTCGTACGCTTCCCCGAAACAATATGTCGCGGACGTTGTGGTCGGAAGGCAAAGCCACAAGTTTTGGCAAAGTCACCCCAAAATTGTGGGCAAACATTGGCAAGTTTTGACTTTTGCCAAAACGTTGTGGCCGGAAGGCAAAACCAAAGATTTGTTACTTCTCACGCTGTCGGTGGAAGCCTTTGCCACGCTTGTCGGTGCACACGTCCGAACGATGCCAAATCTCTGGGCACACCACGGCCCCAGGACGGGGGGCGCAACCTCCAGGACACGGTTACCCATACCCATCGGTCGGAAGAAGTAGGTAGGAACCTGAAGCAGGAAGGTGTTGAAAATAGATTGCGTGCCCGCCCGCCCCCTGAAGAGGAGGGAAGAAGGGAAGCCACTCGATCATTGAAGCAGGAAGGCGCTTAGAGTATATTGGAATATGGGAATCAACAGATACCTACTTTCAACAAACTATGGGTACCACTATATCATTCACCATAGTGTGGCTTCTACCCATCGGCAGGAGGCAAGCCGATCCACGGCAGTCATCGTTACCACCGAAGCAACACTTCGCAGAACTGCTTCGAATCGCTGAGGCCAGATCGCAACATTGCGTGAGAGACGCCATCGAATAATTCCCTACCTAGGCTCTGCCTAGAAGGGTTCTTATTACTCTCTAGCTTAAAGGGGCCGGGCAGTGGAAAGCGCCCCCGGCGGTTCCCCCAGTCCCCTGGGAGCGGTTCCCCCCAGTCCCCTGGGAGCTTTAGCTTTAGCTTTAGCTTTAGCTTAGCTTTAGCTTAGCTGTAGCTTAGCTTTAGCTTAGCGTTTCGCTTAGCTGTTCGCTTAGCGTTTAGCCTAGCTTTAGCTTAGCTTTAGCTTAGCTTTAGCTTAGCTTGAGCTTAGCTGTAGCTTAGCTTTAGCTTAGCTTTAGCTTAGCTTTAGGTTAGCTGTAGCTTAGCTTTAGCTTAGCTGTTGCTCAGCTTTAGCTTAGCTTTAGCTTAGCTTTAGCTTAGCTTTAGCTTAGCTGTGGCTTAGCTTTAGCTTAGCTTTAGCTTAGCGTTAGCTTAGCGTTACTGTTACTACTAATGCTGTTTTCCTAGGGGTTCCAACTCCTAGGTAGGGTCGCACTGGGATAATTTAAATTCATTCACGCATCCGTCGAACACTGCCGCTCACACTCGACCGTAGACGGTGAAACCTACGTAGCATGTCATGAACAAAGAACACAACTACTACACTAATGCTTAAACTCGCCCAATGAAGGTCGCGAACCGTGTGCCGCAACCCCCGTCACGCTTCTTTCGACTACGCCGCTAGTCCACCGAAACGTATAGAGTATTCAACCCCGTGTCGCTTCGACAACATAGTATGCAATATCGTCAGGCCATCCCCGTCTGTAGTCTAGTGCCTGTGACGAAACACGCAAACATTGTTACCAGTTTCGAATTAACGGGTGGAGGCGCATGATCCCAATCATTCTCCTGTTCGTGTATACAGCCGTGCGCTTGCGCGAAGGAGAAAACTCTAATACTGCTGCTGGTAGTGCGCTGGGCGTGTGCAAGTTCAGTGGGACAGGATGCTTCTGATTGTAGCTCCACGCGCAACATCACACTTTCTGACTCCCGCGAGCACACATGAACATGCTGCAAGCTCCCTTGGAGCGCTCGAACAGCTCCCCGACGTTGCGCGTGTCCTGCGGGGAGGCAGGTAACGATGCAACCCTACACACTTACATCAACACCATGCTTGGGCGTGAGTGTCCGAATGCGCACGCGTGCTAAAACTTGCGTGTGTTGAATTGCGCTCGGTGTACTCGCTCGGGCTCTACACCGCTGCCATGCACACTGCGACCAGGCATACGTCTTGGTCGCGAGTCGTTCGCGCCTACTTTGCAACTGCCTCAAATGAGACCTTGTTTCAATCAAATCTAGCCCCCCCCCCCCCCTCAGCTGCCTTTGCTCAATCGCATACATCGATCGGGCATCACTGCCCCCTAAGCACTCCTAACATTGGTGTAAGCACATGCTGGTCGTCGGTTGTGTCTGGACCCTCGAGGCGTATGGAACACAGCAAGAGATGCTGCATACCGCTGGCGAACATGAGACGTGATAAGAAGGCCTGACCACCGCACGAAGCCAAACAAAGATCATGCAACTCGACTTCTGCAATATTGTTCCACCGGTGGTACGGACAGGGTGCCGAGTTGCTATCTTTACCCTCTTCGCTGTGCCGCCCGAGGCTGAGTCAGTGCCCCGCTTGAACATTAAAGCAGAGCAATTGTACTTATCGTCAAACGTTGCCAGCCTTCAAGTGTGTTGCAACGTGTTGCGCTTGCATGCGGACACAACTCGCCCGAATGACGGGTGCTCGATACCATCATGGCACATTGTCGAAAACAAGGCAAAGACAAACTATTGTTACTAGTACGGCTTGACGCACTAATACGCTCGTGACGAACTAGCACGACGCTAAACCATGACGGAACGACAGGTCGCGGGTTACCGTTCAGCTTCGCTTTGCTGTGCTTTCACATTGTGTGTTTGGCCGTATTCTGTTTTGCAGCGCAGCGAGGCGCAGCGCATTGATCTCTTTGATCTGCGTTGAGCTTTTGTGAGTTGTCTGGGTTTGACTACGACTTGCACTGCATGGCTTCGCATTGTATTGTGCTATGTGTTCCCAACCATCCTGTGGTGTTGGGTCCTCGTTTCGAGGAGGCAATCCCCGCGTCTCCCCTCTCCTCCTCTCCTCTCCTCTCCTCTCCTCTCCTCTCCTCTACTCTACTCTACTCCACTCCTCCTCCTCCTCCTCCTCCTCCTCCTCCTCCTCCTCCTCCTTCCGTCAACCCCTCCACTTTGGCACACCCCTCACACGCTTCGTGGCCCAATAGGTAGCTCCACCGAAGGCTCCAGTGGCATGGTTCGCAAGCCGCCCTCCCTCCACCTTGGCACACCCCTTGCGCGTTTCGTGGCCCCATGGGGAGCTCCACCGAAAGCTCCAGTGGCATGGTTCGCATGCCACCCCCCCCTTCACTTTGGCACAGCCCTCACACATTTCGTGGCCCCATAGGAAGCTCCACCGAAGGCCCCAATGACATGGTTCGCCCCCTCCACTTTGGCACACCCCTTGCATGTCGCGTGGCCCCATAAGGAGCTCCACAGACGGCCCCAATGGCATGGTTCGCATGCCGCCCCCACACGTACACTTTGGCACACCCCTCACACGTTTCGTGGCCCCATGATGGGGGCTCCACCGAAGACCCCAGTGGCATTGTGCGCATGCCGCCCCCCGTACAATTTGGCACACCTCTCACACGTTTCGTGGCCCCTTTCAAAAGCTCCACAGAAGACTCCAGTGGCAGGGTTCGCATGCTGCCCTCCCGTCCACTTTGGCACACCCCTCACACGTTTCGTGGCCCCAGACGGAGCTCCGTAGAAGGCCCCAATGGCATGGTTCGCATGCCGCCCCCCCTCTATCTCGGCACACCCCTCACACGTTTCGTGGCCCCACGGGGAGCTCCACCGAAAGCTCCAGTGGCATGGTTCGCATGCCGCCCCCCTCCACTTATGCACACCCCTTGCACGTTTCGTGGCCCAATAGGGAGCTCCATGGAAGGCCCCAGCGGCATCAATCGCGTGCCGCCCCCATCAACTTTGGCAGACCTTGCATGGTGACCCCAAGGCCTCACCGAAGCCGAAGGCCTCAGCGGCCCATTGCGGCGCACCCTTCGCGCGCTTCGTGCCCGTAGGCAGCTCCACCGGAGGCAGTTCTTACACTGGCGGTATTCCAAACTGCATATGGGTGGGCCCTTCGCCAGGATATGTTTGCAGATGTTGCTTTGCACTGCACGTGCATTGGCCGTACTGAACCGCATTGCTCTGTGCTGCTTTCTAAAGAGTGCCTTTGAGGAATGAAGGTGGGACAATTCACGAACCAGGGGGCACTGTCAAGAAACCTAGCTCGAATTACACTTACCACTTGCCCTCCTGCGCAGTGAAACTCAGATCTCTCACGCACAGCCTACTGCTGGGAAGCGGTCATGGATGGTACCACGCTGGCTTGGCCTTTCCAAAATGCTGAACTTACACTTGTCCTCAGACCCACCCTCCTGGAGAAGAATTATCATCACATTCTTCAGCATGAATGAAATCGCCATGTACAAGGTCATGATGCCGACGATTACGTGGGTGTTGACGAGCCTCACGATGTAAGCGAGCCCGCTGAAGAACAGCTTCCAGAAATCACGGAGATCCTCTGGGGCGCTTCAAACTTTGTGCTGCAGGAGCTGCTAGTGGGCGCAAGAGGTCGGTTTTGCAATAGGCGCCTCAAGGATCAGAAGCGGAGGAGAAGGAGAGAGCAGGAGCCGAAGCTGAAGAGAATGAGGACTAGGAGGATGAAGAGAGAAAAGGGGGTGGGCCAAGACGAGTTGTTTGTTATGATGGCCACTGGGGGAAACGCATATACATCACAACATCATGCGGCCTCGCGGGCCGCGATCCTCTGCCTGAGGACTCCCAGCCCAGGGAAAACAAATCACTGCCTGGGGCTCCTTGCCCAGGCTGTTGGAGGACAACCATCTGCTAGGGAGGCCGTTGATAGAAGGAAAAACAAAAACACTTAAACATAAACTTGTGGCGCTCCGCGCAGATTTCTTGGATCCGCGCCAGACCCCTTTCCGTGGCGCGCGGACCTCGCCAGAATCGGGGCCGGAGGCGGCCCCTGTAGAAAATTGCAGAAGAACACGCGCAATAAACATAAACATTTGGCGCTCCGCGCAGATTTCTTGGATCTGCGCTGGACCCCCCTCCCTGGCACGCGGAGTGCGCCAGACGCGGCGCCAGAGGCGCCGCTGGGGGGGCCCCAGCGCGGATCCAAGAAATCCGCGCGGAACGCCAACAGTTTATGTTTATGGCGTTTTTTGCTTCTTCGAGGTATGCAAAAGTCTGACGCTTTCCATGGCGCTCCGACATATAAAGCTCGGCAGCACAGATATTCGACGCTGTGGCATGGCACTCGTGATAGATGAAGGTCACTGGGGTCCAGGCGCCACCGTCGAAACACTCCACTTCTCCGCACCTGGAGTCCACCGACGATGGACCTTAGGCTTCCTAGGGAAGTGAAGGACAAGAACAAAAAAAGGTAAGGACCGAACCCGTCTCGCGGATCAAAGCGCCGGCCGTATCGATCAGGGCCGCAAAATTCCCCCAAATCCCAAGGTCACCGCGAGCATGCGTCACAAGAGTTTCCTTAACGAAACGACCAGAATCAACAGATAAGCTCGGCCAGTTTTCCTCTCCTCCGAAGGGAGCTTGTCGATTATACATACTTTTTTTGTGCAAACGCGTGCGCTGCTGGCCCTGTAGACCCCGCGCTGTCGAATCGCCGGGAAATCCGACGGAGGCCCAGGGTCATGCTCCGTGGACAGCTGATTGTGCAACTTGACAAAACCCAAACAGGAAGAATCCGCTGACTCCCGCCTGCCGGGGGTGAGAAGGCGTGTGAGATGATTGGCTGCCCCCCTCTTCTGTTCCCGCTCCCCCCAGGTTCCACGACAATTCAAAGAGGGGCACAAGACGGCCAAAAATCGCCCCAAGACGGCAGCATGAGAGGCGAAGAGAGAGAACACGAACCGAAAATCCGATCTTCCCGCCCGAAGGTCCACAAAGGCCCCAAGAAGCCTCAAGCGGCCCAACAACATAAAAACAATAAGGCCCAAAAGTGTCCAGGAGGGCCCAAGAGGCCCCGGAAAGGACGCCCCAAACACGCTTCACAACGACCCACAAAAGGCTTTGCCAGGCCCCCAAACAGCTCCCAAAACGCCCACACGAATCCCCAAATGGTGCCCGAAAGCCCGCACTCCACGCCTTTTTGGTGGTCGGCAGAATCGCGTCAACCTCTCCCATTGGCGTTAGCCATGTGCCGCGCAAAAAAAAAAAAACTGACGCCCATAATGGCCAGATGCTCGGCTGCCTGACGTGTCTGCGGCAGGCCCGCCCACGCTGGGCCTCGAAAGCGCGCGACCACCCCGTCCGCCCCTTCTGCCAAGAACGCTCCTGCATAGGCAGCCCTCGGGAGATCGCCGATCGACGCCCGGAACACGACCCATCGAAAACGACATTGGCAGCCCGATCGAACATCGCGAAATCGGCGAGGACTTGGCCGTCGGGGCCCAACATCTGAAGGTGCAAGGGGTCGGTGGCGGCTGGAGCGACGGGGCAGGATGACGGGGGATGAGGGGGTCCAGAAAAGGGTAGTCGGAGCCAACCGCAAGCGCCTCATGTCTCAGCTCAGCCTCTGCCGCCTCCCCTTTCTCAGCTCTAACATCGAGGTGGGCGCAGTCGCGCAGCGCGTGATGGAGGCAAGCACACCGCGCGCAGGGCGCAAACCGTCCGAATAATCTCCGGAATCTGCTTTGCAGAAATCACGTGTCGCGCAAACGTGCCGCCTATATGCGCGCTTCGCAAACGCGCAGCCCGCTCTGCGCGCAATGTCCGCGCGCGCGTGCCTCGGGAAGACGGCGCGCACAAAAAAACGCGCCGCGCTCACGCTCGCGCTGCGTCGCGTCCGTCAGGAGAGACTTGGGGGGAGACGCCGCCGTGGTAATATGTATTGTGCATATATATATATATATATGTATATATGTATATATGTATATATGTATATGTGTATATATATACATATACATATACATATACATATACATGTACATATACATGTACATATACATATACATATACACATACACATACACACACACATACATACATATATATACACTAAATTGCACTGGGTGTTCAGAGTTCCGACCACTTCATTCCGCGTCGCACCCCCCCTGGGGCGCCCGCGCCGTGGCTCTCTGCCCCGAACCCCCCCCCCGCGTCCCCAGCGCCCCAGCGGAAACCCTGTCCATAGCCCCCTCCGCGACGAACGCTTCATTCCGCGTCGCACCACTCCAACCCCGCCCCCCCGCGTCCCCGGCGCCACAGTGGGACCCCCGCGCCGTGGCTCTCTGCCCCAAACCCCCCCGCGCCCCCAGCGCCCCAGCGGGGGCCCCGTCCATTGCCCCATTCGCCACGAACGCTTCATTCCGCGTCGCGCCCCCCCCCCTCCCCGCGCCCCCAGCGTCAGAATGGGGCCCCCGCGCCGCGGCTCTGCGTCAGGGGCGGGGGCCTCGTGGACGGCCAGAACTCATGGGATGTCTCAGGCGACATGCTTGCGTTCACGTGCCCAGGTCGCCAAGTGGGTATCTAACAAGGGGGGGGGCGGGCCGAGGCAACCATCATTGGCCTAGAGATCTGCCCGCAACTCTCTAGTTCGAACAACCGCAGCATCGAAGCGATGACGATGAGGAGGGGCGGCGGATGGGGGGGGCCTTCGGCCGCAGCTGCGTAGGCCATCTGGAGGCCCAGGCTTATTCGGTCGCGGCTGCTTCGGCCCTGCTTCGTTCCTCGATCCCCGCCGCGTTCGTCGGGGCCCAGATCTTTTCAAACCTCCAAAGACGTCCGCCCGCGCGGGGGCGCGCGCTCGGCTCCCGGGGGCCCTGAGTCAGCCGCCGTGGCGGCCGCAGACTTCCACCGTGAGTGGGTGGACTCCGCTACCAACGCGCGGTGCCCAGAGGAGGAGGAGGGAGAGGGAAAGAGGGGGCGAGGGAGGGAGGGAGGGGATGAGGCAAGCTAAGTGCGCTCGCGTCGTCCGACATCCCACCCCTCCCTCCCATCCCTTCTCATTGCGCTACTTCATCGTCCCGGGGCGAGAGCCCTGCGACCCCCCAGAGGCTCCCTGGGGCCAGGGGAGGGGGCAGGAGGGGGGAGGCACGGCTACTCCGAGACCGCCCGGACGTTCACCCGCGGAATACGACGACCTGTGGCAGGGCACTCCGCCGCCCCATTGTCGTCGTCCTCGTCGGTCGGCTGCTTCGGCCGTGCAGGTACGTTGGATGCGCCTGGTCGTCGTGGCGCGCAGGCACAAGCTGACGGGGTGGAAGGAGGCCGCCATGGGAGGGAGGAGATTGGCAGGAGGGCGGGAGGGAAGGATGGACCCTGGCAGAGGAAATCCGATCCTCCCCCGAGGCCCCTCCCTCCCTCCCGCCCGCCCTCCACTCCCGAAGGGCCTAGTGATGAAGCTACATCGCGGACGGTTCCTTCAACCCGGGGTGGAAGGGGACCTGGTGGAACCAGGCGGACACGATCCCAGGAGGGAGCTCGTCGTCGGCGTGGGCACCGAGCGGCGGCTACAGCCCCTTCTGATGGGGCCCGGGCGCATGGAGCGCAATCGGTTGCTTCGGCCGTTTGTCTCCCACTAAGCCTAAATCATCGCCCCTCGAGGTGGCCTAAAACACCTCCCTCCTAGTGTCCCTGTTCCTCCCCGCCCCCCTGCAACTTAACGCAGTGTAACCTGTGGGTGCGTTGGGGTAGCCGCGGGGGGGCTAATAACTCACGTGCAATATGTGTACCTATACGACCACCCTTGGGATGATAAAGAGGTTCGGGGAGGGGGGAGGAACCAGCGTCTCACTCGATCGGTCTCACTATCGATCTCGTCATCGATCTCACTATCGGTCTCGCTCGATCGATCTCACTCGATCAACTCACTATCGTTCGACCATTCTCACATACGATCTGACTATCGATCTCACTATCGATGTCACTATAGATCTCACAATCGGTCCCACATCCGGTCTCACGATAAATCTCACGATCGATATAACAATCGATCTCGCAATCAACGTCATCATCATCAACTCCATCGTCATCAACGTCATCAACATCATCATCATCAGCATCGGTACACCATCATCATCATCACCTCACCACCACCATCATCAACATCATCACCATCATCATCATCAACGGGGCACCATCGCCGTCACCATCCTCATCACCCACATCATCGTCATCGGGGTACCATCATCATCAATGGAACACCACCATCATCATCTCATCATCATCAGGAACAACATCATCAATATCATCACCATCGGGACGCCATCATCAACAGCATCATCATCAACATCAGCATCATCATCGGGACACCATCATCATAGTCCCCATCACCATCACCGTAATCATCATCGGGGCACCATCATCATGAATCATGATCACCCCCTCACCATCATCACCATGGTCGGGCCACCATCATCAAAATCATCAACATCGCCCCGTCCCCATCCTCATCGTCATCGGGGCACCATCATCGTCATCGTCATCAACATCATCATCACGGGGACACCATCATCACCATCACCATCATCATCAACGACGTCACCATGAACCTCATCATCCTCGGGACACCATTATCACCACCATCATCCTCTCATCATCACCAACATCATCCATGATCATCAACATCATCATCATCAGGACACCATCATCAACAACATCATCATCAACAACATCATCATCGGGACACAATCATCATCACCACCGTCACCATTATCATCATCATCATCATCATCATCATCATGATCATCATCATCATGATCATAATCATCAACCTCGTCAGAATCATCATGATTACCGGGACACCACCCTCATCATCACCATCACCATGATCAGCATCAACATCATGGACATCATCATCATCATCATCATCATCATCATCATCATCATCATCATCATCATCATCAACATCGGGCCACCGACGGGACACCGGCGGGACACTGGCGGGACACCGCGCGGCACCGGCCCCGGGAAAGGAAAAATTCGGTCTGGCCGCGCCTCAGCCGGAGGCGGCACACCGGCGGGACACCGCGCGGCACCGGGCCCCGGAAAGGAAACAATTGGTCCGGCCGCGCCTCAGCCGGAGGAGACTTTCTTCTCGCCCGTCCACTCAGCTTCGCCTCGCCCGCACGCACGGCACGCACGAACACGAAACCGAAACCGATTTCCCGGTAGGGGGGCTCTCCGTTCCACTTCGATCTCACCCCCTCACCTCCGCTGAATTACAGGCTTGCGGAATCAATGCGGCTCCGTCCAATTGTCATCCACGCTGTGCATGCAGCAGCGATGATACCCATGCACCCGCACCGCTACCACTTGTTGATTCATCATGTGCGCTTGCCACTTGGCAGCCCCATATAACCTCAGCGTCTTATCATCGACACCACTGCCATCTATTTAACGGAATGATGCGTTGATCGGAGAGTGGTCGAGGAGGGGGAGGAGGCAGACGAGGAGGATTCGGACACTCTCGTGGGCCTTTGGGGGACAACTTAAACTCAAGGGGACGTCCCGAGCAACCCGATTAACTACGCCAACAAGCAAGGGGACAACTTAAATTCAACTTAAAAGCAAGCCTTTGGGGGACAACTTCAATTCAAAGGGAGGCCCCGAGCAACCCGATTGACTACGCCAACAAGCAAATTATACAATCCAACAACATGCAACTGTACGCGACGCCGTGGGGCTTTTGATCGGCGGCGGCGCGCGCCGTCGAGACATCGACGGACCCGTGAGGAGGCGGAGGATGAGCTGTTGCATGCGATGATGTGTTATTGTATATGTTGGTATGCTATGCTCTTGTATGCAATGCCATGCTATGGAATGCCAGCACATGTTGTTCTACGAATGAATGTGTTCGGGCGCGCGCCTCGGGGGTAATTTGATCGCCCGGGGCCTCGAAGGCTGAACCTCAGGAGACGGCGACGCCCGAGCTAGAAAAATTAACCCAAGCGAAACCAAATATCAAAACATAAAGAAGAATCATGAAAATGAGTAGTCCTGGCCGACCCCCACACAACAACGTCGGCACCAAAGACGGGGGACCGATCTCCATGCGCCACGTCGGACAAGGTGCCCATACCCACTGGTCAGAAGTAGGTAGAAGCATGAAGTAGGAAGGCGTTGAACATAGACTGGGTTCCGTCGGCCCCCTAAGGCGGATGGGAAATGTGAAGCCGGTCGATGATTGAAGTAGGAAGGCACTTAAATTAGATTGGATTATGGAACTCCATAAATATGTACTTTCCACGGCCGATGGGTAATCTCAAATCTTCTACACCTGCGGTGAGAACTCCCGCGACTCCACCTACGACTGCTGATGTCAAAGAGCAAATCCTGCAGAGGAAACCCACGGCCCGTGGCTCTCCTTGCCGTCCTTCCGCGGCTTGCTGAGCTGCGTGAAGATCAGGGGCAGCATCATGAAATAGTACGCCATGTCAGAAAACCTGGAATTCGTCAAGACATGCGTGCCCACACAGAAGGGGTACCCCCCCGACGGGGGTCAACCTCGCCTCGCCGTCGCGCCGCGACAGGGGTCGGAGCGCCTTCGGCGCGCGGTGGCTGCCCGAGACGGGGGTCGACGAGGGGCTGTCGGCGGGGGTGACGCCCCCCCGACGCTTATTAAGAAACTCGGAATACACTCGTACCTCCAAGAGTTCGACGGCCATCCATGATTTCGGGGTGATTCGATGTGCCTCCCATAGAGGTTCCTTGAGTTAGCCCGGTATGTAATAGCTGGGGCGCTTTAAACATCTCCAGGTCAGCAGAGCTGACACTTGTGATGAGGAGTGGCCAACTGTATTAGGGGCACTTCCTGGGGAGTCAGCCGACGCGAGGTCGCGGCGCCATGCTTTACAATGACTTTCGATTTCATCCTACGAGTGCAGGACTTATCTTCGTGACTCCAGTCAGATGGTCAGGGAGAGAGAATATGAGACAGCAGCAACAGCAAAAGACCACGTGTACCGATCGGCACTTTTTTATGGGAGAATAGGACCGCCGTTGAAATGTTGGAGCTACATTGCTCTATGTAGCGCATGGAACTACAACTGAATTGCTTTTGGGATGCTGAGATATATCCGAACGAACCGACGCACCGACTCCAACGTCAGAGAACTAAGCTGCACGCAAAAACAAATGTCAATATAACAATCCCTCGGGCACACTGGTCGTCCAGCTTCGTCTGCCCCGAGTACGGGGGATGCTAGCACAAGTAGCAGGGCCTCTCACAACACCACGAGTCTGGATTGGGCTCTCTCCCCAACAACCCTCCTGTGTTTTAGGGGCCTCCTCCTCCTCCTCCTCCTCCTCCTCCTCCCCTTCTCCTCCTCCTCCTCCTCCTCCTCCTCCTCCTGGCGCGTGGCCGACCTACTCCTCCTCCTCCTGCTCCTCCTGCTCCTCCTGCTCCTCCTCCCCCTCCTCGTTTTGAACAGGACACTGCTGCTCCTTCTTCCGCGCGCAACCCCTTTCTCTCCTCTCCTTCGCGCCCCCCGCTTCCCCACTGCATCCCTGCTATGGTAGACGAATGCGTTCCACTACTCGCAAAGTAGCTACTCGCAAATGGCCTGGATCCGCCACAGGGGATCATCTACGATACAATACATCAAAGCATACATGTGTTTTGGGGACGTTTGCGAGTAGGCACTTTGCGAGTAGTGAAACGCGCTCGGCGACATGGGAGCCGCCAAACGCGCTGCTGTCGCCATTTTGTTGCGCCAGCCGGAGATCCAACGGAATGGCGCCACACGCGGACCAAATCAAACCTCGGCTTCTTCTCCTCCTCCTCCTCCTCCTCCTCCTCCTCCTCCTCCCCCTCCTCCTCCCCCTCCTCCTCCTCCTCCTCCGCCGCCTCCTCCTCCTCCGTCTCCGCCTCCGCCTCCGCTCGGACGTCCATTCCCCGTGCATGTTGTGGTTTCGTGCGTGCCTTTTGGGCCAAAGGATCCAAAGGATCGCAAGATTCGCGCGTCCGAGCGATGCCAAGTCCCTGGGTGCTCGCAGGCGCGTAGCCGTCGTCGCTCTGCTGCGCCCCTGCGGGGGTCCAGCGGACTGGCGCCCCGTGCGGATCGAACGAGACCTGGCCCACCTTTGGTGCCGCCAAGCCGGTCCAAGAGGGACCCGAAACGCCCCAAGGTCGCGCAGAGACCCCACACATTGCCCCAAGAGGGCACCGAGACGCCAAAATCAGTGATGACCCATCGGTTTTCAATGATTGTTAGGTCCTCGACTTTTCGAGCTTCCGACGCACCAAGAAGGCCCAAAAGGCTGCCGCTCGTGCAGCCGTCACCACTTCGCTGCGCCCCAGCAAGCATTAGGAGGCAACTGCTGGGAGGTCTTCGTCGGAAAGATGAAGGGGAACTGAGCCCCACTGGGGGGCCTGTTACGCTGGATTGGGCCACGGATCAAACGGGACTAAGCCGGATCGAGCGGGATCCAGCCGGATCGAGCGGGATCCAGCCGGATCGAGCGGGATCCAGCCGGATCGAGCGGGATCCAGCCGGATTGAGCTGGACTAAGCTGGACTAAACCACATTTCGGTTCAGGGTAACATGCGAATTTGACCTCCCAGGAGTTGCATCCGAACCGGCAGGTTGGAAACCTACAGTGAACATGAGGGTTGCCACAGTGTGGGGGTGGATTGAAAGGCTATGCTCAATGCAGCTGTTTGGAACCGTGCGTCCTATGGGGGAGACTCCACCTGCTGGAAACAGGCGCCGAAAACAGCCAAGATCTACTCCATGGGAGGGGGGCGGGGTGGAGGGGGTGCGAGGGCCCGCGCCGATCGGCAAATGCTTGTTCCTTTTTCTGTCAGAAGCCCCTGCCCGCCCGCCATCCAGGCCGCTCGCACTCCCGACTTCCCCGCCCCCTCGGTCATCTGTTGCCAGGAGAGTCCAGAATCGGATCGACTTGTCGGACCGGCGATCGAAATGCATCGGATCGGCGGAAATCGGCAGCCAAATCGGGAAAAGTCGAATCGGCGGAAATCGGCAGGCAAGTAGGCCACCATCGAGACATGGGGGCCCAAATCGGAACCCGAAGCCGAATCGGCTCGGAATCCATCGAAAACGGATCGAATCGACGCGGAGGAATCGGAATGAGCCCTGTCTGTTGCTGCCTCGCTCAATTTCAATTGCCAGGCATTGCGCATGGCCAGGCGAAGGCACTGCAAGCACGATCATCAAAACAGTCAACCCATATCGTAAGGACGCACGACACAGTAGGAACTCGACCACAAAAAACCTTCTGCTAGACACCCAACCCTGATACCCCAGGACGCTCATTGTTTTTTGGTGTGGGAACGTCACAGACAAGCAGGGTGTTTCTTGGCATGGGCTTCCACTGTTAAGGATGCAAGGGCCCTGCAAGGCCATTTCGGAGCTTTCCGAGCAGGGCGCGGCCAACGAAAGTGGCCAAGGATGGACCAAGGAGACAAGGGTGCAAAGGTCCGCTTGGGAAGGTTGCCCATCCTTGCCATGCGGGTTGACTGCAGGGTGGGTGCGTTGCCTCATAGAGTGCGTGCGTCGTCTCGTCATGGCGGAATCAGCGTAAGCGCCGTAAGCGCTGTCGTTGCATCACCGCGGGCATGGCGGGTGGCAAGGCGCAGACACCGCAAACACGCCAAGCTGCAGGGTGCATGCGTCGCTTCGCCACGGGTTTTGGAGGAAACATGAAAAATAAACAAAACATGCCCCAAACTAGTCAACAATAATAATCGAAAAATTGGCCCCAGCCTTTTTTTTATGTTGACTATGTTTTGACATTCCTCCTGTAGAGTGACACGCCCGACTTAACTCTATCAGTATCCTGCTGTTCCTTCTTTCATTTCTCTGTGTCGAGGGCCCCCCCCATCTGCATGCTCTCCTTCCCGTCGCCCCAGATGCATGGGCGGCTGCCCCCCGGGAGTTGGCTGCCCTTGGGAGCCCCAGCGCATGGCGCTTGGCCTGCTGCCATCGAGCGTAGCAGGTGCCGAGCCACGAGTCCTCCTGTCGGCGCTCGCGTGCATGCTTCCCCGCCGTCTGCATTGACACCACTTCGGCTTCTGTTCCCACTGCATCTGACCATGATCTTGGTTCACCTCCTGCCCTTCTGGTCAGGGTGGGGTAAATTACAACCTCACACCCCGTCACATCGTGATCAGTGTCGTATTCGTCGAAGTCATCGTTTCTGGCATGACGTTGACACAATCTTCAGCACGATCATCGAAGTCGCCATTATTACGGCGATCGTATGTTCGTTGTTGCCGTCTTCATCGCCCTCGCCATCGATTCTGCCATCACCGCCAAACTCCTTCTACACGCCACACCGTCGGGGATATACTGGCCCGGGCCAATGCAAACCCAGGTCAGTCAAGCTTTGAGAGAGCGCGTTTCGTGGACGGTTGCCTAGGAAAAAACACCCTGACACATTGGAACCGGGGGCCCCCCCACCCTCCAAAGCATTCAGCACCCCCTGGGGAACCGCCGAGGGGGGGCCCCTCCCCTGGACACCGGCCCCCCTAACCAGGGGGCAGGACCCACCCCACCCCCTCTCCGAGGGGGAGGATGTGTTCGAACTGGCCCCTCCCCCCTGCCCAAGGGGTGTCGAGGGTTTGAACCGAGGCCCCCCCCCCTTGAATGCAGGGGGGGGTTCGATCCAGGAGAAGGGCCGTCGTCGTTTTCGTCGTCGTCGTCGTCGTCGCTTCCCGACGGCGCCACCGCTGACGCTGGCGTCACGGGTTCGAACCCCTCCTTGAATCTCAGAGGGGAAGGGCCCTGTGCGCGTCGTTGTCGCCGCCGCCGCCGCCGCCGCCGCCGCTGCCGCCATCGCCGTCGCCGTCGCCGTCGCCGTCGCCGTCGCCGTCGCCTTCGCCGCCTTCGCCGCCGCCGTCGTCGTCGTCGTCGCCGTCGCCGCCGCCGTCGGCGTCGCCGTCGGCGTCGCCGCCGCCGTCGGCGTCGGCGTCGGCGTCGGCGTCGGCGTCGGCGTCGGCGTCGGCGTCGGCGTCGGCGTCGTCGTCGTCGGCGTCGTCGTCGCTGCCCGACAGCATCGGCGCCAGCGCCGGCGCTCGCCGTCGTCGCTTGCAGGTGTGGGGGCCCTCGTCGTCGCTCCCCAGCGGCGTCAGCGCCGGCGCCGGCGCTCGTCGTCGTCGTCGTCGTGGGTTGCAGAGGGGGTGGCCCCTTTCGGGTTCGAGGCGCCCCCCCCTCCAACTCAGGGGGGGGCCCCCCTGGTTCGAGCCCTCCCACCCCCCCTTCAACCTGAAGGGGGGGGGCCCTCTCGCTTCGGGCCCCGCCCGGGGGGGGCCCACCCAGTTCGACCCCCCCACCCCATCTTGCATCTCAGGGGAGGGGTTCGAACCCCCTCCCCCTCGTGCAACTCCCCCCGGTACGAACAACCCCCCTTTGAAAGGGGTCCCTCCCGGGTTCGAACCCCCCCCCCTGTATCTCAGGGGGGGGCTCTCTCCCTGTTCGACCCCCTCCCTTCCCAACGTCCACAAAACGCGCTGTTTCCAAGCTTTGCAAAATCCTGCAAGATCCTGTAGCCTCCTGCGCGCTAACCTGGGTCAATGCAGCCCTGGTTTGCAAAATCCTGCAAGATCTGGCGCTCTGGCTGACCCCGTCTGCATTGATCCAGTCTCAAGGCTCCCGACACCGTCAAACCTGGTTACCGCCGGGACACTCGTAGAGCGATCCTTTCCTGTGCGCGCGGTGTGATTCACACCAGCCCGAGATCATTCAGAAGACTCTACACTGCTGCCGCTTCTGCTCTCTCAAGTGCCTCCGCTGGCGTCCTCTCCGCTTCGCGTCTCTCCAGTGTCCCCCCCGATCGACCAGGCTGGGGGGTCAGGAGCAGCCGACGAGAAGCCCCCGAGATGATGTGAACGTCCGTAGTGACCTCGCTGACTCTTTGCGCCGACATCGCAACACCCCTCGGCAGGCACATCCTGGGACATCCCCTCGCGTTGGGCCCAATTGACTGTTCGTCCCCTGAGGAGGTGAAGGAGGAGGAGGAGGATGAGGAGGAGGGAGGAGGGAAGAGGGGGGAGGGAGAAGGAGGAGGGAGGAGGGAGATGGGTGAGGAGGAGGAGGAGGACGAGGAGGAGGAGGCGTCCACGAGGGGGGTTCGCAGATCATGGCTGGAGGCATGTGCGCGGACGGGCGGGGACCACGGGACGTTCTGAAGTTAAGAAGGGGTGGCCATGACATCCGCGGCGATCTCATGGCCGCTCCCCCTGGTCATCACCCCCCTCAAACCACGACGAATAGACAGTCTCAAGGCAGCGCAGCAGAACTCAGAACACTCGCTGCTCTATCGGCGCACGGGCGCTCGTCCAGGCAATACCCGTTTCGTGCCAACGGCTGCGGTGAGTGGACAAACGAGGAGGCATGCACGAACTGTCTCCGCTCGTGCATGCTTCCTCGGCCGCCCCCAAATTTCCTGCCTGCGCCTCCGCCTCACACCCTCGGGCCCCGGAAGCCCACAGAAGACGCACGCGCCCAACCGCGCGCACGAATACGGCCCCCGAGTCCGCGAGACCAACCTCGTGATACGAGCATTCGCGCAACGCGTACGTTCGAAACCAACGTGGATTCGTGTACGTGTACGGTCGGACCCAGGCCAGAAGCACATCCCTCGAGAACACGAGATCCTCCGTCGGCCAAAACAAACACAACATCCAGGGGTATCCCCCCCCGGATGCACAAGACCATCCGGCAAACACGAAAAACACTGGGGTACCCTCCCCGAACCGACCTCGATCTTATACCTCGGTCCGACTACCGTCGGGGCCTTGACCTAAGGAACCCTAAATAGGGAACGAGGCCCCTATTTTCAATAAGCTGAACTTCGATCTCGCATCGGAAACCTAAGGAACCTCCAGGGCAGGCTGCGAAACAATGAAGGAACACGGAGCCCCTCCCCAACGAAAAGGGTTCCTTCTTCAGGGCCCCGACTGTACACGCTGGAAACCAACGCAGATTCGTGCAAGTACGTCCCTCTTTCGCCCTGGAGGACCCCCCCCCCTGCACCGACGACGGACGGCTGGGGTGGGACCCCCGCTGCGCGGAGGGGCAGCGGCCTCGCGGGTGCTTCGCCGGTCATCTGGCTCCTCCTTTCTCTGCTCCTCCCGCCCCTTCCTCCTGCACCTGCTGCTCACTGGTGTGCCTCCTTCCCCCCCCCCCAAAAAAAAACTGCCCCCCTTCGGTGAATATAATCTACCTGCGTGTCCCCATTTGACGTCGCCAAAAGACACGCGTTCCGAAGCCGTGACATCATGTCTTTCAGACGTGGCCCAGATGGCGTGATACCGAAGACAAGCTCACCTCCGCGCCTTGCGCACCGAGGAGGAGGAGCCCCGACGCTCATTTGGCCGCGAGTCATGCGAAGTAGAAGGGGGGGTGTAAGGTCCTGGATGGCGCGGACCTCCAACAGCCCCGAAGCGCTTTGGAGCAGCTCCTGTGGTCTTCATCCGCGGCGAGCGAGGGGGGGAAGTGAGAAGGAGAAGGCCTCCTCAGAAGGCGGCGGGACTTCTCGGAAGCCCCGGGGCCTTCCGAGAAGCTCTGCGTGTCCTCGGGGAAGGCTCGGAAAAAACTGATCAGAAGGCCGAGGGGACTCCCGAACCTTCTGAGAAGGCCTTCTCCTTCTCACGTCCCCCCCCCCTCGCCCACTTTTTTTTGATCTGCGGGGCGAGAGCGAACCTCTTCCGCTAGAAGCTGGCCCCCCTCGCCCACCGCCGACCTCATAACTCTTGGCCTCAGGGGGAGGGGAGGGCGGTGCGCCAGGCCAAGTGCCCAGGACCCTCCCCTGCCAGGGCGGCCGCGGGGTGCTCTCCGACCGCCCCCCCCCCCCCCAGCAGCACCGCGGACAGCCCCCAGAGATCCTCTGAAGGGGCCCAAGGACACACACACACACACACACACACACACACACACACTAAATACACACGAATAACAGGATTCCCTATATTTTCCCATATTTTAAGGGTTTGTGTCTTCCCCCCCACTTCCCATATTTTCCCATCTTTTCCTGGGAGTCGACGATTCATTGTGTCTGTGTTTTTTCCCCTCCTGATCCTCATGGGGGCCCCGAAAGCACGGCGGCGGAAAGGGCCGCACGCCATTACAGTCGGACCTGGGCCAGAAGAGCTTTCCCTCAAGAAAACGAAGCCCTCCGTCGGCCAGAACGCACAGAGCATCCAAGGATTTCTGTGTTCCACTTGCTCGCGCGCTCTCTGCAGCAGTGGCCGCCGCTGGGGCGGCGTGGAGGACGAGAGGAAGAGGAAGAGGCAGAGGAGGAGGAGGAGGAGGAGGAGGAGGAGGAGGAAGAGAAAGGAGGAGGAGGAGGAAGAGGAGGAGGCGGAGGAGGAGGAGGATGATCGCGGCCTGCCCTGGCTGGCCGTCGTGCTGACCGGAGGCCCGGGGCAGACCTGCAGCTGTGGCCGGGCAGCCCGGCAGCCGGGCACGGAACATCCCTAAGGGTACCCTCCCCAGGATGCACACAAAAACTTCCAACCTACACGAAGAACGCTACAGGGCAGTTTTTAATACATATAAGTTGTTTCAAACAATAGGGTTTTTAATACATGATTGATTTATGAATAAAGTCATGCATGAACTCATCGTTGTTTTGAATACTACATCCCTGCATTTGTAATACATGTTCCGCACGCGGAGCATGTATAAAAAACGGCACTGTAGGGTACCCTCCCCGATTCGACCTCGATCTTATACCTCAGCCCGACTGCATCCTCATCCACTGCCTGACGGACTTCAGGAGGCAACTTCCGCGTCGGGCGGCTCGGAGCCAATGCTCCATGCGCCAGGGTCGGCTGGCGACCGCCGCTCGTGCTCCAGGGGCTGCAAGAACGTGTGCACCACTCCGAGGGGCAGCGTACCTTCCTCGATTCGACCTCGATCTTGTGCCTCGGTCCGGCTGCACGTGCCCAGGGGCCTTCCCTTGCCAGGGCTGCCGCAAGGGGGCTCTCTGACCCCCCCCAGAGGCCCCGCGGAGAACCCGCGGAGGCCGCCGGGGGGCCCCGACAGCGCGGTGGCGGAATGGGCCGCAGGCCAACTTGCCATCGCTCGGGCGTCCGTTCCACGTGTACGTTTCGGGTTTCGTGCGTGCCTTTTTGCTGCAAGATGCTCTAAGATGCTCCTCGAGGAGCCTCGCCGAGAAAATGTGCAAGCGTCCGAGCGGTGCCCAGACTGTGCAGGGAGCGCAGAGAGGTGGAGCTGATGAGGGCAGCGCCAGCAGCTGCCTCGGGCATGTAGTTCACGGTGGGGAGCAGGATCGGCTGGACCTGGGATTCCCCGAGCGTCAGCAGGAAACACTTGATGCCCATGTGCCAGTCCTTGCGGCGGAAGTTCTCAGAAGCCCTGGCACCTTCTGAGAAATTGTGTGTGTGTGTGTGTCTTCGGGAGGGCTTAGCAAACTTCTCAGAAGGCCGGGGGACTTCCGAGCCTTCTGGGAAGGCCCGCCCCTTCTCACTTCCCCCCCGGACTGGCCGCCGATTTGGACGAACACTGCTGCCGAGCTCTCCCCCCCCAATTGCCAACTGACACTCAAACGATCGAAATCCGCCACCGTACCTCCGCCAACCTGCCTGGCAAGTTTTTTCGTTTCTAATGGGGGACCTCCTCTCTATCTACCCGCGGACTGCTGCTTTCATCCCCCCTGCTCACCGAGGCCACTTCCTGCTTCCCCTTTCAAGCATGGCAGCTGATGCCCTGACCCCCATTCCGCGCGTGCCCGCTCGAGGATGGTGCACTTCCCGCATGGCAACTAATGCCTGAACCCTCATTTCACGCGCGCCCGCACGAGGAGTGTGCACTTCCCGCATGGCTGCTATCTCCTGAGCCCCTCGTCCCACGCGCACCCATTCGAGGATCGTGCACTTCCCGCATTCCCAGCCGCTGCTCCCAAGCGCTCCAGGGCCTCACAAACGACGACCCCTTGTTAACAGCGATCGATGTGCGCCCCGAGCTTCCAAGACGGCCCGTGCAGGCAGCCAAGGACACCAAGATAGCCCAGGAAGGATGCCTCCAAGAGGGCCCACAATGGCCACAAGAGGACCTCCAACAGGGTCCGAAGGAACCGCAACCATCGATTTCCCTTTTTTAGAGAAGCTCACATGGGACCGAAAACTGCCTTTGCAGGCCCAGCGAAGGCCCAAGACGGCGCCAAGACGGCCAAACGACGGCCACCAGACATCCATCATACGGCCAAGAAGGGCCCACGACGGCCAAAGAGAGTCCCAAGCCGACGTACAGGGCTCCAAGACGGCCAAAGAGGGACCCCAAAACACCCTTGACTGCTGTATAGGAGGCCAAGACAGCCCCAAGGCAGCTCGAACCAGTTTCATCATCATCATCATCATCATCATCATCATCATCATCATCATCATCATCATCAGCAGTAGCAGTAGCATCAGCAGCAACATCACCGTCAGCATCATCATTACAATCCTCCTCCTCCTCCTCATCATCATCAGCATCATCACCATACCACCCTCATCATTATCCTCATCCTCATCCTCATCGTCAGAAGCATCATGCTCATCCTCATCCTAATCCTCATACGAATCGTCGTCGTACCATCATCAACATCAACACCATCACCAACACACTCACAATCTCCATCACAATCATTAATTATCATCATCATCATCAGCATCAGCATCACCAGTAACCAGTATGATCATGATCATGATGATGATTATGAAAATGATACTGACGATCAGTATCACCATCATTTCACCATCACCATCATCAGCATCATCACCATCATAATCACCATCATCATCACCATCACGATCACTATGACCATCACATCACCAATCGCCATCGCCATCGCCATCATGATCAGCATCACCATCACCATCACCATCATCATCACCACCACCACCACCATCATCATCATCATCATCATCATCAGCATCCCCATCACCGTCACCATCATCATCAACATCATCATCATCAACATCATCACAATCACCATCATCAAAAGCAATATCATCACCATCCTCATCATCATCATCATCATCATCAGCAGCAGCAGCAGCATCATAATGATCAGCATCACCATCATCATCGCTTCTATCACTCCCATCATCCTCATAATCCTCAATATCCTCATCACGGCTCTCCCTAAGCTGGAGGCACGAGATGTCACACGCGATGGCCTCCCGTGCGTGCCCCCTCGAGCAGTCGCCACCCGGAACAACCGTGCCGGCACGGTGGCGGGACTCGCGGCAGGCAGCTGGCCGGATGTAGACCCATCGTTCTGAAGAAGTGGGTAGAAACATGAAGTAGGAAGGCGTTGGAAATACAATCGGACTCGATTGGACAGGACACGCGAGAGGACACAACTGCAGGAATGTAGGAAGCATTGGTCGCGAGACACAGGACACAAGAGTACCCTTGATTTGGTAGGGTCGACCTACTAATCTGGGCCGACTGTAGATTGGGTTCCACCCGCACCCTGAGGAGGACGGGAAAAAGGTGAAGCCACTCGATCACTGAAGCAGGTAGGCGCTTAAAGCAGACTGGAATCTGGGAATCCACGAATACATACTTTCAACGACCGATGGGCAATGGGTACTCTGTGTCCCTCAATAGTTTTGGGGCCTCGGACTACAGGTACCCCCCGGACTACAAGTACCCCTCCCCCCGGGCTACAGGTACCCCCCCCCGGACTACAGGTACCCCCCCCTGGACTACAGGTACCCCCCCCCGGACTACAAGTACCCCCCCCCGGACTACAGGTACCCCCCCCCCGGACTACAGGTACCCCCCCCGAAACCACAACCCCCCCCGCGTTCGCTACGTAGTCTCTGGAAGCCAAAGCGGCCCGCCAAGATGCGTCCGCACATTTTCACTTAGGCGTGCTAAGAAATTCGCCATCGTTGGGCCAGCGGTCGGGGCTGAGCACTCTCGACGGACGAATGGGCACGGAAACGAGAAGATAACGAGGAACGGAACGATATATCTACAAAGAATCAGAAAAATAAGCAGGGGACCGGACGAACAAAGAGAGAGAGAGAGAGAGATAGGAAGAGAAACACAACAGACACATAATGATTGTCGGAATGACGGGAAGAGAGAAAAGGAAGGAGCGTAAGTAGGGAAAACGATGGCGGGGGGCCGTGAGGTCCCGCACGCGTAAGTACTAAACACCCGCGTGCGTGGAACCAAGCGTGCTTTGAGGCATGACCATATGCCCCCCCTACAGGTACCCCCCCCCGATATCTAGGATGCCTAGAGCCCACGTCTTGGCGTTTTCTTCTTCTTAGAGCATCCAGGTTATGTTTATGGCGTTTTCTTCTTCGATATCTAGGATGCCTAGAGCCCACGTCTTGGCTGCCCCTCTCCCAGGAGAGCCCAGAATCGAATCGATCAGTCGAATCGCCGATCGAAATGAATCGGATCGGCGGAAATCGGCTGCCGAATCGGGAAAAGTCGAATCGACCGCAATCGGCAACTTAGTAGGCCTCCATTGGGAAATCGGACCCCGAATCGGAATCCCAAATCGAATCGAATCGGAGTCGGAAGCCGTCGAAATCGAACCAAATCGAATCGGAGGAATCGAAGCGAGCCGTCTGGGAAGCCTCGCGCCCACGTCTTGGCTGCCCCTCTCCCGCAGGCTGTGCCGACAGGCTCTCACCGGTGTACCGGGCCTGTGCCTCCCTGCGTGGCGCACGTCCGGCCAGCACCCTGTGGCACAGTACCTCACAGCCTTGCCATCGCTCGGACGTCCCTTCCTAGGGGAACGAAGAGTGACATACAGTGTGGGCCCGACCACAAACAATCTTCCACAAGAAACCCAACCCTGAGACCCCAGGGCGTCCATGGGTTTTTGGTTTGGGAATGTCACGCCTTCCATCGCAAAAACAATCGAAACCCAAGAAACCCAGGGCACCCTGAAGGCAAGCAGGGTGTTTCTTGGTATGGGTCTCCAATGTAAACAGAAACTCGGACGTCCGCACGGACTTCTCGGATCTGCGCTGGGCCCTCCTGGCGGCGCCTCCGGTGCCGCCCCTGGCGCGCTCCGCGCGCCAGGGACGGGGGTCTAGCGCCGCTGCGAGAAATCCGCGCGGACCTCCTAGTTTTTATGTTTATGTCATTCTTCGTTCCCCTAATTCCCTGCGCATTTTTCGATCTCATGCGTTTGCAGTGGAGGCCCGTCCACAAGATACCCTACACAAGAAACCCAACCCTGAGACATCAGGACGCCTATCGATTTTTGGTGTGGGAACGTCACGCTTTCCATTGCACAACCATCGAACACCAGGAAATCCGCGGCACCCTGGAGGCAAGCAGAGTGTTCTTGGCATGGGCCCCCACTGTAATTCCCTGCGCATTCTTCGATCTCGTGCGCTGATTTTATCCCTCGGTGCTCCAATCTGCGCCTCGACGGCCCGCGCCGTGCGAGTGCAAACGTCCGAGCGATGCCAAGGAGCACGTTGTCATCCATCCCATCGGCATGGCCAAAGCATGCCCGTCACTGAACTCCTACTGCTAGGTCGGGCATGTCCTCCTTCAGGCGGATGTTCAAGGACAAGTGTTTTGAAAAGATCCAACGATACTCAAACATATTCAAACAATAGTCGAAACATCGTCCCCCGACTATTCTTTTAACTATTCTTGAATATTCCTCCTGTAGGGGGACGGGCCCGCCACTGAACTTCTACTGCCAGACTTTGCAGCATGCGCGCCGCTCCCGCGGAAGAGACGCCCACCTAGTATAAATTCATGCGAGTCCGACCGACGTGGGCCCAGGATCAGTCAACATAAAATCGGGAAATCGATCGGATCGGAACGTGCGTCGCATCGGGCTGCATCAGCACGGAATCGAAGTCGAATCGAATCGGCCGCGCCAAGATGCACAACCGCCCCCCGCAAACCTCGGGCCGCATCGCATCCCTGGAAGATCGACATCGAGTGGGATCGAACTGGCCGAAACTGGTATCCAATCGGACCGTTTGGATCGAAGTGCGCCCTGTCTGTAGGATCCTGTCTGTAGGGGGGGAGGAGGAGGAGGAGGAGGAGGAGGAGGAGGAGGAGGAGGAGGAGGAGGAACATAAACCTTCGGAATTGCACCAACTGCGCTGGGCCCCCCTGCCTGGCGCGCGGAGCGCGCCGGGGGCGGCGCCAGAGGCGCAAGGGGGCCCAACGCCGATGCAAGAAATCCGCGGGAACCTCCCACACGGGTGCGCCCTGCGAAATGCTTAAGAAATCATGGGTTAAGAAATTCATAGTCTCAGAACTTGAATAAAAACCCAACATTTCTATTAAAATCTTAGGGTTTTCATCGAAGCATTAAGAATCATCGAGACTCTGGCCGAAAACTTAAGTTTTCTTAAGCATCGCCTAAGGTGTACGCGTGTTTACGCTTGTTTTTCACTTTCGATGGGCCTCCCCTCTGCGATCGCCCACCCATCGGGGAGACGTAAGCCCTCGGGTGCGGGGGTCTCGGGTTGGCCTATGGGGTCATCACAAAAATGACGAGACCCAATCTGAAATTTGACGCGAACTCCCGCTGCAGAGACATCCCACGAACACTGGACCGTCAAAATCAAAGACGCGCCACTCAGAAAACGGTGGCCAACCCGAATCCCGGCATACTCGAGTCAGACGTTTCCCCGAAGCCAGTGGGGCAGGGATGCCCCGGCAGGACCGTCTGCCCCCTCGGAGGAGGAGGAGAGCGGGCAAGCGCGCCATTCTGCTGAACGACGGTAGCACAGCACCGATCCGAAAACGACGCCCGCGCCGCGGCGGGAACACCATTCTGAAGAACCCATCGGATCGTAAAAAAACACGTTGGAAGCATCCGCCGACCCTTCGGCGGCGTGTGGGAGACCCTGTCGTCGTCGTCGCCACCGTCGTCGTCGTCGTCGTCGTCGTCGTCATCGTCGTCGCCATCGTGGTCGTCGTCGGCGTCGCCATCGTCGTCGTCGTCGTCGTCGTCGTCGTCGTCGTCGCCGCCACCGCCGCCGTCGTCAATCGTCGTCGACGCCGTCGTCGTCGTCGTCGTCGTCGTCCTCGTCGTCGTCGTGGGCTTTCGTCGACGGGGGGGGGCGTCGGGCGACGCGCGTGGGGCCGCCTGAGCCCGCCGTGGCAGTGCCGGGGCCGCCGGCGGCCCCGCCGTCGGGCCTCTCCTGCAGCCCGCGGCCCTCGGCCCCCCCGTCGCCTCCGTGCGGCGGCAGCTCGTGGCAGCCTCCCGCACCATCTCGTCGGCTCCTGCGAGCCGACGCTCGTCGACGCGAACTCGACGCAAATTCGACGCTAGATCGACGCCAATCGACGCTGAACGACGCCAAGTCGGCGCCATCTCATCGACTCCAGACGCTCGTCGGCGCGAAAGACGGAACTGAGAGGGAACGCCGGGTTCCCATAATTTGCCACCGAATACTACGGTTAGGTCGGGCGTGTCCTCCTTTAGGCGGATTCTGGACGATTAATGAAAAATAATCAGACAATGCTCAGAAATGGTAACAGAAATGCTGAAACAAATCGTTCCAAGACTTTGTGTTTGACTATTTTTGAATGTTCCTCCTGTAGAGGGACGTGCCCGACTTAACGCTGAAGAACCCAGGACGTCCATTGATTTTTGGTGTGGGAACGTCACGCTTTTCCATTGCCAAACCATCGAAACCAAAGAAACCCAGGGCACCCTGGAGGCAAGCAAGGTGTTCCTTGGCATGGGCCCCCACTGCATACCAAGCTCCCATGATTTGCCACCGAACGCTAAGGGCTTCTCCGATGCCGCCCGCCCGAGCACGGGTCCTCCGCGATCCACTCCGGGTCCCAGCCGCCGACGTGCGTCGCCAGGTTCATGGACAGCGAGTACGTGGAGTAGGGGAAGCGGACCGCGTTCGGGTCAGACAAGACCTTAGACTTGGGTCGGGCATGTCCCCCTACAGGCGGATTTTGGAGGAAACGTAAAAATAGTCAAACAATAATCAAACAATCGTCCCCAGACTTTTTTTCATTACTATTTTTGGACTTGCCTCTTGTGGGAGGACACGCACGACTTAACCTGAGACACTGGTGCAGCTCAGACGGCAATACGGAAGCAAGATGAGGGCGAACTCGGTCGAAGATACATCGGGGACCTCTGAGAGCTGGCGGGTCCGGAAGATTTTTGTTCGAGCGGGCGGATGTCGAACACCACCGAATCTTGTTCTCCTCCTTACTTGGAGCATGGGGGAGTAGCGAGAAAGGACGGAGGTGCTACCACGCGGCCCGCTGCAAAACAGGGCCCTGCCGGAAGGTGCATCCATCGATTCAACGTGGCCTGTGGTGCACGGATGGTCCTCGGGGATCTTCTGACCCGGGTCAATCCAGACCCGAATCAGCAGGAAACCAAAAACTGCAATGCAGGAACAAAAAACTGCACCGCAGGTCTTCGCAAACCCGGGTCAGCCAATACGCGCGGCCGTTTCGCGGCCACGAGCGGCTCCCTGACCCTGGTCAGCCAGAGGAGGCCTTCGCAGGATCCTGCGAGACCTGGCGCTCTGGCTGACCCCCGTTTGCACTGACCCCCGTCTCGAGGCTCCCGAGGTCTTGCGTCTGAGTCTCTGCCGGTATCGAATGCCGCAAAGGCTGCGCCGCCTGGTCCGCGACGGATCCGAGATGATCATCGAAGCGATCCGCTCGTGCGCGACGGTCTGCACAACAGCTCGGCCATGCTTCCCCCGACGAGCAGGCCCGTGGTTCGACGTCGGCCGGCTTGGGATGTGCAAGGGGGCCACAGGTGTTTGGGCCTGCAGGCAGTGGATGCATCAACGGGTGAAGGGGCCCCAGGACACACAAATAGATACACACAAATAACAAGATTCCCCATGGCTTCCCATAGTTTCTAGGTTTTTGTCTTCCCCCCCCCTTCCCATATTTTCCTATATTTTCTGGGGGATCGACGATTCATTGTGTCTGTGTTTTGTTCCCTCCTCAACGGGTGCTTCCTGACCTGGACGACCTCTTCGGAGGGCACAGCGCCCCTGACGGTCAAACCACTTGTAGGTAAAGACGAGCGGTAAGGACGCGATACCCTCGGAGGCCGAACTCGTTTTTCTGTTGGGCGGCGGGCGACCAAAGAAAACGGCAAAGCGCCCTTTACTCTTTTTGGTTCGCGGGTCGAGAGCGCACCTCTTCCGGTCGAAGCTGAGCCACAGCGCCCTTGACAGTCAAAACTTGTAGTAAAGACGAGCGGTGAGGACGCAAGACCCTTTTGAGGCCGAACTTGTGTTTTGCTGGGCGGCGGGCGACCACAGAAAACGGCACAGGACGGGCCGCAGGGGCAAGGACACAGAGGTACCCGAGATGAAGGCGCGTGTCCTTACTAGGCGCGTGGGCTGTACCTCGGAGTGGCCGACACAACGCACCTTCATCTCTGCAGAGCCCGAGTCCTTGCAGAACCAAGGGGCGGACGACACAAGGCGGCAGAAAGGCCGGCCCCCCCCTCCTCTCCGCCCACCCCTTGCCTGCTCAGACCATACAGAGGCCCGCTCGCCATCGCTCGGACATCCATTCCCCGTGCATGTTTCAGTGTCGTGTGTGTTTTGTACGCGAGATGTTCGTTCCTCGATGGTCCTCGCCGAAGAAAAAATGCACACGCCCGAGCGATGCCAATATGAAAGGAGGCCCGCACCGCCGATGCACTGCCCGTGCCGTGTGAAGGAACCAAAACTCGTGCCGTGAAGACGTCGGCGTTGGCCTCTGGCACTGCGCGGATGGCTCCACCTTGAAAGCGATCGCGGCCTCCAGATGTAGGGGTCCGCCCTGGCTCGTCCTGTCGATGCGGACCCAGCCGCCGCGGCGAGGAGCCTCCAGGAGGCCACACAGGGACTCAGAGCGCGCGGGGGCGGGACGCCGCTGCCTCGACGGGCCCCCCGCCGAGCGGGCGAGCTTGCACTCGAGGCAGCCTCGCGGAGCCAGCGATCCGTGCCGCTCGCAGCCGGGGCGGGCCGCCCCGGTCGCCCGCAGCTCGGCCACCTCGGGCGGCGGCGGCTATCTCGGCCATGGCGGTGAACATGGTGCCGACGATCAGGGGCATCGGCTGCCTCGCAAGGGGAGGCTGGAGCGGCAGGCCAGGGAGGGGAGGAGGAGGAGGAGGAGGAGGAGGAGGAGGAGGAGGAGGAGGAGGAGGAGGAAGAGGAGGTGGAGGAGGAGGAGGAGGAGGAGGAGGAGGAGGTGAAGAGGAGGAGGAGGAGGCAACAGGTGCACCACGCCAAATGCGGAATCAAGCGGGCCGGGCCAGATCGCAGCCGGGCGAGGTCGGCCCGGACAGAGCGAACGGGGGGAAAGGCAAGAGCTGGACGGCCTGCTACCTAGGAGGATAGCCTGACCCCTCCCCCTATCCCCTTCCCCTGGACCTTGACGGGGCGCCTCGCGAGGTGTCAGAGGGTCTTCTCTGGCCTCGACGAGAAACCAAACTCCTTGACTTTACGAAGGTCTTGGCCGCATGTTGGCCTCCTGGGCCTAATTTAGTACGGCCCGTCCTTTGATCGATCTAAGATGTCCCCGAGATGGCCACCGAGGCTCCCAATGGCGCCCCAAAACAAACCTGAGAGGTGCCCAGTAGGCCCCCTAAAAGGCTCCCAAGAGACCTCCAACAGACCCCAAAGGCCCATATAGGCACAGAAGAAGCCCTAAGAGGCCTCGGCGAGAAGGCCGAAATCATCAATCTTAATACGATTCGGGCCGCATGTTGGTCTCCTTGGGGGAGGGCGCTAATCCCACCAGCGTGAGTAGTTTAAAGCGTTTCTCTTCCAACCCCGAGTATTTTGTGTTGTTATCTTTGACAAGGACGGCGGAGGTGTTATCATATTACCTGCTGCGCGCAGGGCCACCACCCGTGTCAAAAAACGAGACAGGGTGCAATTCGCCTCTAATCTGGACCATGCGCAGCGCCCCCACGGTCGGTTTGCATTGGTTTGTGACCAGGACGGCGGGAGAGCTGTCATAGTGCCTGTTACGTGCAGGCCCACCAGAGACCATGATGACCACCCCGCAACGATTGCGCACTGATGTTCGACAAAGACGGTGGGTGACGACATGTTTCTCAATGTGTGCTGTCACGTGCGCGGGCGCAACTGGCACACTCTGCGCATGCCCCGAACGTGGCGCACGTGGCGCGGCTGGAGCACGCGGTACACACATGGCGCACATGGAGCACGCGGCGCATCTGACGCGCCAGGCGTGCCTGGGTGCCTGGCGCATCTGGCGCGCGTGGCGCGGGCACGCGTGGCGCACTTCGCCCCAACATCGTGTACATGGGTATACGCTTGGCTCCCAGTCGTGTCCATACAATGACGACCGTTGAACACGCTGAAGCCCGGGTGCTACTTATGTGTTGGGAGAGGGAGGGTGTGAGTGAGCAAGACAGCTTGCGGGCCGGGAGGGTGTCTTGACCCCTCCCTCTACCCCCTCCCCTTGGGTCTGAAGGGGGGTGGCCGCGAGGGGTTTGAACGTCCAGAGCAACCTCGGCCAGAAGGCATCAATCATTGATCTCACTAGTTGTTGGCCACATTTGGGCTTCCTGGGGGGGGGGTAATGTATTACGCCCCTCCTTTGATCGATCTCCTTCAACATGGCCCTAAGATGCACCCCGAAGTTCCCAAGAGTGCCCCACGAGGGCACCAAGAGGCGCCCATAGGCCCCAAGGGGCCCTCAAAGTGCCCCAACAATGCCTCCAACAGGCCCGCAAGAGACCCCCAAGATATCCCAAGAGGCTCGAAGAGGCTCTCCGGAGGCACCCAAGACGTTTCAAGAGGCCCGCGCGACGGCCACGAGGCCCCCATGAGGCCTTAAGAGGCCCACGATGAACTCTCAAGAGACATCCGAAACAACTCTGAGAGACATCCAAGAGGCCTGTGGCCTTTCTGCTCGTCTTCCTCCTCCTCCTTCTCCTCCTCCTCCTCCTCCTCCTCCTCCTCATCTGCCTAATCCTCTTCCCTCCCCCCCCCCTCCCTCCTCCATCCTCCCACTCCCCCTCTTCTTTTCCTCCTCCTCCTCCTCCCTTCTCCTACGGTTCCTCCTCCACCCCCCCTTGAGGTATGACAGATTCCCAAACTTTATGACTCTGCGTGCTCCCCCACATGCCTGATCAGGGTAACTCGCCTGGGCATCGTTTCTAGATGGGCTGGTGGATTTACTTTTTTGGTCTGCGACCGCGCGACAACGGTCTGGCGGCGAGGGGCAATGCGAATTGGCGAACACAACCGCCACGTTGGCAAGCCGGTTCGCACCTGCACAACAAGCGCGCAGTTGCACATGCACTGAACAAAATGCTCTGCATTCACCAGCAGACGCACCTAGGCGCCGCACTGTAAACCAAAGTGAACAAGCGGCCGCGGGCGCGAGTGCAACGGAATGAGTCGCCGGTGCGGCGCCAAACTCCAAGCAGCCAGCCCGGCTAGCTAAGAAACACGAGCCCGGGAAACCGGGCTGCCTGCGGCGGAAAACAAGAGGCATAGCGAGCGCGGAAGGCTGAACCACTGAACGCGCAGCCTTCAGACTCCTCCGCTCACCTGGGGGGGGGCAGCGGCACCAATCGCATCGAGACCGGCGCCTGCGTCGGATAGGCCCGGGGTGAACGCGAGATAAACAGAACAACAAAACAACACAGACCAAAGAGACCATGAAGAGCCCCGGCAATACGTTGTGCCTTGCGACCCAGCCTTTTTGTGCCTCCACGTCGAGGGGAGACCGAACTACAGCAGCCTGCTCGGCGAGACCTGCTGATGTGAACGGCTTCGGCTTTCGCTTCGCGGATGTGCCCATATGCCCACGAGTACACTCTAGCTCGACGTCATCTTTCCAGCCAGGCCTGCATGAGTGAAGGTCGCAGGTATTGAAAATCTCCTACAAGGTCGTTTGAGTCGGTGGCACTATCTAGTTCATTGACCTGCTCAGCGACCATGCAACAATCGACTCACTGGCAGCGCAGGTGTAAGCAGCTAGAGGGCCGTGGCGGGGAGAAATCAGCAAAACGAGGACAAGCACACAGTCAAATCGTCCACCGATTGCGTTGCCTCCGAACCATGACCCATATCGGGCGGCTTCCCCTCCTGTTAATGAAGAAAACAGCCACGGCGAGGAATGCCGGGCCGTGCCCCTGCTGGCTCTGGCAACAATGGAGGCCGCCCCAAAGGGGGCCAAATGAACGGGGTCGGGGGATCGCGCCGCATCGCTGATGCATCGGCGATGCATCGGCAACGCTGGGCTAAGGAACATCAGCTTCCGCATCAAGCCGCAGCCCCGATGCATCGTTTGCTGGTGCGATCCGCCGGTCCCATCTGCCCGGACCCATCTGGTGCGGCCTGGCAAAAATTGGGAGCGCGCAAACATGGAACAGCGATCCATGCATTTGGCGCGCGGTCGCCAAATCCATGGATCAGTGGAACAAAAAGCACCGGTGCCCCCTAGTTCGGCGGCGGATATCCGGGCTTTCCTATGGAAATGGGACCCGTCGCCAATCCACACCCCCTTGATCCATGTTTGCGATCGCCCGACATTGGTGCGGCCTGGCTAACATGAAGGGGCAAGCGGCCTGTGGTAATTCTTCACGTGGAAGATGGGCGACTGCCACAGGGTCCGCTGCGCCGCCCCCGGGGGCGGCGCCAACGACTTTAAGCTCAACTGTGATCAAAATTTGTCCTTCGAGCGATCCCCGCCAAGGAATTTAGTATGTCTACATGTGCACACCGGTCGGAAGAAGTAGGTAAACACATGAAGTAGGAAGGCGGATAAAGTAGATTGGGTTCAGGCCGACCCAGCGAACAGCAAAACACAGCAGAAGCAGTTCGATTCTTGAAGTAGGAAGGGGCTTGAAGTAGATTAGGTTCAAAGTCCAGCGTGTATGTTCTTCCTCCCAGGGAAAGCTGCCACGCTTGTGAGAGGATTACAACTTAAATCGACATATTATTCGCCGAAGTTGTTGCTTGAAATATTTCTATGGATGGAGCTTCTGGAGATGGAGTTTCTGAGGGCCATCGTGGGGCCTGAGCTTCAACAATCCTTCTGAGGATGGAACTTCTGAAAATAGAATTTCTGGACATCGAATTTCAGAGGCAAGATGTTCCGTAAGAGCGCTCCTGAGGCATAAGTAATCGTAGTAGTAGAGGTAGTAGTAGTAGTAGTAGTAGTAGTAGTAGTAGTAGTAGTAGTAGTAGTAGTAGTAGTAGTAGTAGTAGTAGTAGTAGTAGTAGTAGTAGTAGTAGTAGTAGTAGTACTCGTACTAAGACTAGTAAAAGTAGTAGTAATAGTGTAGTAGTAGTAGTAGCAGTAGTAGTAGTAGTAGTAGTAGTAGTAGTAGTAGTAGTCGTAGTAGTAGTAGCCGTAGTAGTAGCCGTAGTAGTAGTAGTAGTAGTAGTAGTAGTAGTAGTAGTAGTAGTAGTAGTAGTAGTAGTAGTAGTAGTAGTAGTAGTAGTAGTAGTAGTAGTAGTAGTAGTAGTAGTAGTAGTAGTAGTATAGTAGTAGTAGTAGTAGTAGTAGTAGTATAAGTAGTAGTAGTAGTAGTAGTAGTAGTAGTAGTAGTAGTCGTAGTGTAGTAGTGGTTGTAGTAGTGGTAGTAATAGTAGTATGCGTAGTAATAGTAGTAGTAATAGTAGTAGTAGTAGTAGTAGTAGTAGTAGTAGTAGTCGTAGTAGTAGTAGTAGTAGTAGTAGTCGTACTAGTAGTAGTAGTAGTAGTAGTAGTAGTCGTCGCAGTCGTAGCCGTAGTAGTCGTAGTAGTAGTAGTCGTAGTAGTAGTAGAAGTAGTAGTAGTAGCAGTAGTAGTAGTAGTAGTAGTAGTAGTAGTAGTAGTAGCAGTAGTAATGGTCGAGATCGTAGTAGTAGTAGTAGTAGTAGTAGTAGTAGTAGTAGTAGTAGTAGTAGTAGTAGTAATAGGAGTAGTAATAATAATAATAATACTAGTAGTAGTAAAAGTAGTAGTAGTCGTCGCCGTAGTCGTAGCCGTAGCCGTAGTAGTAGTAGTAGTAGTAGCAGCAGTGGAAGCAGCAGTAGCAGTAGTAGTAGTACTAGTCGTCCTTGTCGTCGTCGCCGTCGTGATAGAAGTCGCGATCGTCGTCGTGGCTGTTGTCGTCGTGGCTGTTGTCGTCGTGGTTGCGCGGCGGGTGCCGCGGACAAACAAAAATAGATCACCCCTCTTGTTGGTTGGACCCCACTCTTTCAATGAGGTCGCCGAAAATTAGTTAGTTACCCCCTATTGCGAGGGGATTCTAAATATACTTCAGGCGCGTACATATATGAATCCATATGTATATATGTACATGTATATACACATGCCTAGATATATATATATATAGAGAGAGAGAGAGAGAGAGAGAGAGAGAGAGAAAGAAAAAAAGAGAGACACCTAGGTGTACGAATACCTGTATACATCGAAAACTGGTCCTGCTAGATCTTCGTCCCGCTGGGGGCCGCTGGGTCGCGAGCGGGCCCGGAGGGCCCAAGGCGGCCCCTGATGGCTTCCAGAGGGGCCCACGCTGGGCCAAGAGGGGTACAAGACGCCCACGATGGCCACCAGACAATCCCAGAGCCCTCCCATTCGCCCCAAGACACCCCGAGAGGCCTCCCAAGGGAGCCCCAAGAGTCCCAAGAGGCCAAGATCGGCCAATTCCCTTCATAAAGAATACATATTCAGCATCAACAACTCCTCGCCTTCCCGACGCTCCAAGACGGCCCAAGTCGCCCCCCAGATCGCCCCAAGACGGCCCAACAGGCACTCAAGAGGCCCCATTGATGGGCCCAAGAGGGCCCCAAGACGGTCCAATAGGCGCCCAAGCGCCCAAGGGGGCCCCAGAACGGCCCCCGAGAGGCACCAAGGACCCCCACAGAGGCCCCTAAGATGCCACAGCTCCCCAAGAGGCCCAAACAAGGCCCCAAGAAACGCCACAACAGCCCGCAAGAGGAGTCAGAACTGCTTCGGAATTGCACCCTGCAAGCCCTTTGAGCACCCTAGATTAATACGGCGACGATGCATGCATGCATGTGTGTAGCTATGTATGTAGGTATACAATCATGTGTGTATGTGTGTATGTATGCATGTATGCATGCATGCATGTATGTAGGTATGTATGGTTGTATGAATGTGTGTATGCATGTATGTATGTATATATGTATGCGTGCATGTGTGCATGTATGTTTGTATGCATGCATATATGTATGTATGTACGTATGTATGTATGTATGTAGGTATGCATGTATGCATGACGTATGCATGCTCATAATATATATGTATATATATATATATATATGTTTGTTTGTGTACGCATATATGCGTACACGTATGCGTGTACATAACTATACACATATATACTAATTTTAGTAAGAGTAGCAATAATAACAATAATAATAATGATAATACTAATATTAATACAAATAATACTGATCATAATAATAATAATAATAATAACACCAATTCGCGCGCACTTCGCGCGCGCTTGGGTCCTTGCCGCGCCCAAGGACCTCGTATCGCAAATCGCCAAAGAGGAACGCAGGTGTAATTCTGGAGCTCCTTCGGGGGTGGTGGAGGGACCTGCGGCAATGAATTCTTGGGATCCCGGCGACGTGTCGGGGAGTCCTGAGGCTTATTCTACGTTTCTTGCGCTTGTCTGAATCCACCCGAGGGCCGGAGGAGGAGCTGAACAAAGACGAGCGGTGCCCGAGTCTGGCTCCAAAATGCACGCCACAAAAGCCAAACCACAGAACATTGAAGGCCGCCCCCTCCCCTCCACGCATCTGGGACCAAAGCACGGTATAACGAAGGCAAGAAAACATATATTGGCCGCACTGGCAGGGCCTCAAATTCGATGACTTCGGCTTCTCGGGGGAATTACCGAAGAGCTTCCGCGCCACCTCGAGCCGACTTTGGGCCGTCTAGAGAGCCAGCCTCTTGGATGCCTGCTGGAGATGCGGTATCGAGGGCCTTTTGGGGCCTCGAGCCGTCTTGAGGGCATCCTGGGCCATCTCGGAAGTCTCCTGGGGCGGTGTGTAAGTCTCGTTGGCTCTCTTGGGGCCCTCTCGGGGCCGTGCTGAGGCCGTTTTAGGGGCACGGGCATCTGGGATGTTCGTCGTTGGCACTCGGGAGGCCTCTTTGAGACCTCGTGGAGGGCCATATTGTCGCCTCCGTTGGCACTCTTGGGCCTCCATTGGGGCCTCTTGGGGGCCTGCTGGCGGTCTCGTGGGTCCTCTCGGAGCGGAGATCTTCGACCCTCACAGGCCTTCCACGAAGATCCAACCAGCACTTCGTCGTCGTCGTCGTCGTCGTCGTCGTCATCGTCGTCGTCGCCGTCGTGGTCGTGGACGTCATCGTCGTCGTTGTCGCCGACGTCGACGACGTCGTCGTCTCCTTCTCAGCTCCCACAGTATACTCCTCTCCTTCCTCCCCATTCCCCCTCCTCTTCCTCCTTCTCCTCCTCCTCCACCTCCTCGTCCTAGTCCTCCTCCTCCTCCTCCTCCTCTCAACCTTCCTCCTCTTCCTTCTCCTCCTCCCTTCGATCGATATGGTTCAAGCGGCACCACTTCGGTACCACTGGAGGCCCCGCACAACCTTCACAGCGAACCAATGTAGCCCTGACGACAGTGAAATCGGAATCCACCACACCTGGCGACAACCGCTAAACAAAACCAAGAGGTCGGTGGATGTGGCGTAAAACCGATGAACTATGAAAACGAACTGGCAACCATGGACTCTCGCGCATAGCTTCGTACGCACATGCACACACGAAACAAGAAACTACGATTCTCTTCGGGCCAAGCTGGAGAAAGCGACGTTACCATCCCGCAAGGCGCAAGGCCATCATGGATCCACAGGACGTCCACATACATCGGGGGCAGATATAAGGGCATGGCTACACGTTTGTTTTAATGCAATCGTTGTACGGGTTACTTTCTACCACTGTACACCATGGGGCGCACCTCGAGCACGCCAGTGGTGAAACACGCATGGATCCTCAAGCCATTACGACTGCTAGATATCCTAACACGAAAGGCCTCCTAGATGGGGCCCGAGCAGATGGGGTCGGAGGATCGTGCCGCATCGCCAATGCATCGGCGATGCATCGGCGACGGATCGGCGACGTCAGCGTGGAGAAAATCCAGCTCCGCATCGAGCCGCATCGTCGATGGATCGGCGATGCGACGCGATTCTCCGACCCCATCTACTCGGATCCTATCTGGGAGGCCTAGAAACACTCTCTACGAATACGCTTCGGCATGCCATGGCGACAGCCTCTCGAATGATGTGCCGCTTCTCCAGCGGGGTCTCCGCGAAGGAGTTCGCCAAACTGTCGAAATAGCACTGGGGAAGGATTTCGCTACTGATTATTGCCGCCCCGCCCGCCGCAACGACAGAAACCGTGGCTCCAGTTGAGCCCGGCAGACCCTGGGAGGAACGCCCGCCGCTGCCTTCCAGAGAGCTCCATGGGACGCACAAAAACATACTAATACTATATGTCCTCCTGGGAGGCGCGCGTCCGACCCGGACCCATAAACACACACACACACGCCCACACATCTACATATATATATATATATATATGTATATATATAGTATACCCATGTTGTAGCATATCTTTTTCCGAGCGGTGTGGCCAGAAAGCGCACGCAACGATCCATACACTACAAGATTTCTCGGTACCCGCGTCGCCCCTGGGGTTAGGTCGGGCATGTCCTCCTACAGGCACATGCTGGAAATACGCAGAAATTGGCAAACAATCGTCCCCATACTATGTTTTAAAACTATGCTTGAATATTCCTCCTGTAAAGGGACGTGACCGACTTAATCACAAGACAGCTCGCCGCTTGCGCCCCACCGCCAGCCCAAACGGTGAGCATACATCGGGCGTAGTGCTGCACGCATTTGAATGCCTACACTTCGTCCTCGTACTACTCGTATTTCTCCCCTTCCCCCTCCCCCTCCTGATAGTCGTCGTCGTCGTCGTCCTCCTCCTCCTCGTCCTCCTCCTCATCCTCCTTGTCTTCCTCCTGCTCAAACTCCTCGCCGTCCTCGTCTAGGACCTGGTCTCGTGGATACCTGTGCGTTGCATGACCCCCGTATTTTTTTTCTGGGGTCGGCGGCAGAGGCCATCGATTGCGCCCTGGGTTGCGCCATAAGTTGCGCCTTCGGCGGCTGATAACGAAACCGTCTCCGATCGATTGCGCCATAAAGTGCGCCCTCGGAGGCCGAGAATATAACCATCGGTTGCGCCATAGGTTGCGCCCTCGGCGGCTGAGAATGAAACCGTTTCCTATCGGTTGCGCCATAAGTTGCGCTCTCGGCGGCCGAGAATGAAACCGTCTCCTATCGGTTGCGCCATAGGTTGCGCCCTCGGCGGCCGAGAATGGAACCGCCGCGTAACAGGTGGGACCAGTCTGTTTTCAGTTCAGTTCACTTGGATTCAACTTACCTCGTGAGAAACAACTCGCGGGCTACTGCGCCGCGTCGCCGTCACCGCCGTCGCCGTCTCCGTCGCCGTCGCCGTCGCCGTCGTCGCCGTCGTCGTCGCCGCCGTCGTCGTCGCCGCCGTCGTCGCCGTCGCCGTCGTCGTCGCCGTCGCCGTCGCCGTCGTCGTCGTCGTCGTCGTCGTCGTCGTCGTCGTCGTCGTCGCCGTCGCCGTCGTCGTCGCCGTCGCCGTCGCCGTCGTCGTCGTCGTCGTCGTCGTCGTCGGCTCCAACCTCCTCGGGCGGGCCCTCTCCGCCCGCCCGAAGACTCTGCCGGCCGGCGGTCCTCCCGTGCTCTCCCGGCTCTCCTCAGGCGGCGCCCGGGGGGAACCAAAAGTGAAGGGGCCCTGGGACACGCAAATAACAGCACACAAATCACAGGATTCCCCATATTTTCCCATGTGCTCTGGGTTTTCGTCTTCCCCCCCACTTCCCATATTTTCCCATATCTTCCTGGGAGTGGAGGATTATTTGTGTCTGTGTTTTTTCCCCTCCTGACTCAGGCGGGGCCTGGGGGGTACCGAAAGGTACCGCCACCCGCGACCCACCCGCGACCCATTTGCGACCCGCCCGCGACCCACCCGCGACCAACCCACATTGGTTTGACGAGAAATCGCAAACTGCCGACGTCCCTATCGCCCCCTCACTCTTATCCGCATCTGCGGGGTGATACACAGTATTGGACACGGATCGTGCCACCCCAGCACGCGCGCAAAAGCGTTCGAACGATTTCGACATGCGCGCGCGCAAAGCCTGTTTGGTAGCATGTAATGGACATGGTGAACAACTTATGGTTTTCTGGAGAATGCGCAGGAGCGCGCGCGCACGCTTGTTGAAAATCCGTGTTGCGAAACCCTTTTAATTTAAACAAGTAGGACATTCGATGTTGAAGCCCTTCCGAAGCCGAACATTTTTCAAGGCCTTCGGCATGCGAGCGCGACGACGCGCACGTGCGCACTTCGTCCCATCTGCTGCCAAGGGATTATTGGAAACTTATGATGTGTGATAAACGAGTGCGCGCGCATATACTTTTTTCAAGGGAACCGAAAAGGGGACCGATACCGGCCTGGCTGGGATAATATGAATTCACGGGTTTGATGGACGTTGGGTCAGAATCAAATGTGTTTTGCGTAGGTTCCCGGGGAATGGATAAGTCCGGGGGGGGGAGGGTGGTAAAACCTCTCCTTCTTAGAAAAAAGAATCTACGCGGTGCGGCGACTGCGGCGACGGGCGGCACCACCCGCGAAAGCCGCCATTCGCCCCGAAAGGCGGCGACGGCGACGGCGGCGACGGACGGCACCGCCCGCAAAAGCCGTCACTCGCCCCGAGCGGCGGCGACGGCGAAGGCGACGGCGTCGGCGACGGCGACGGCGTCGGCGGCGACGGGCAGCACCGCCAGCAAAAACCGCCATTCACCCCGAGATGGTTGAGCCAAGTAAGAACCCCTAAGTGCAAGCACTGTTTGGGGATTGAAAGCCATCATGCACACAATGATGCCAACTTTTGATCCCCGTGCATCGCATGAGCCAGCCGTGGTTCGTCTTCGAGCCCCTCCGTGCCGAGCGAAGTCACATGCATCTTGTGAGGATGCATAACTGCCTCTTGATGTCGACGGTAGACGGGACTGCATGTCCCAAGACAGCGAAACCCGACGTCCAAGGCGAAGCCGAAGCGAAGGATTCCTATCACATCGGAGGAAGACTGTCAATGCTAGGCTCAAGCTCGATGAAAGACATGTGGTCCTTGTGAAAATCAGAGTCCGCATCAGATACTGTGACTATGACGTTGGCGGGGTCCCCGCCAGTGTCGCTGACATGATTGCACCTCAGTCGATCCACCATGAGGTAAGTCTAGCAACATCCCCAACACATCAAACTGACCAATCGGTGGGGCAGGTCGGAAACCCAACGATCTTGCCTCTCTGAAGGTTGGATCAAAATATTAAGGTGAAAAATGGGACCACGATGTCCGCGCCCAAACAGCTCATTACGGTGTGGGGTGGTCATCTCCACCATCCATTCTGATAATGAAACCAACCAATTCAACCATTACCAGTATCTGGCAAGCAGTATTTTTTTCGAGCTTAAACTTCAGTATCCAATGACATAATTGGAAAAACTGAGCGACACTACTCACTCTCGAAATCCTTTGCATAAAATGTCATCGATCGCCAAACAGTCATTGGGTGAACACACCAATGAATACTCAAGTTATGGAAACCCTGGCCGGCGGTGGCCCAAGGATGCCCCGCCAATGCCCCGCTAGTGCCCCGAGGTGTCCCGTGGAGCGGTGTCCCGTGGTGTCCTATGCTGTGCTCTGCTATGCTAACGCAAGGCGATGCTATGCTATGCTATGTTGTGCTCTGCGATGCTATGTTGTAATGTCCCGTGGCGCGGGGGTGTCCCGTGTTGTCCCGTGGCACGGGGGTGTCCCGTGCCATGCTATGCTATGCCATCGATAGCTAGATCATTAGTGAGATCGACCGTGAGATCGATCGTCAGCTCGACAGTGAGATCGATCGTGAGATACAGTGGGATCGATAGTGAAACCGATAGTGAGATCGATAGTGAAATCTATAATGAGATCGAGAGTGATGTCGATCGAATGAGATCGATTGAGCGAGATCGATCGAGTGAGATGTATTGGTTGAGATCGGTTGAGTACGACCGATTGAGCAAAATTGAATGACTGAGATCGGTTGATCGAGATCGACGTTGAGATCGATAGTGAGGTGGATAGTGAGGTCGATTAAGTGAGGTCGATGGGATGAGATCGATTTGGTGAGATCGATTGGGTGAGATCCATTGAGTGATATCGATTGGGTGAGGTCGATTGGGTGATATCGATTGAATGAGGTCGATTGAGCGAGATCGATATTAAGATCGATTGGGATATCGATCGAGAGACAGATAGTAAGATCGATAATGAGATCGATAGTGCGATCGATACTGGGATCGAATAAGAGATCGATCGTGAGATCGATTGAGTGAGACGTTGGTTCCGTCCCCCCAAAAACCTCCTTATCACCCGAAGGGTTGTCGTATAAGTATGATGCTGGCGCGTGATCATCGCATCACCTGTGCACCTATGGAACCGCACATCGTGACCATCACCGAAAGGGGGAAAGGGAATGGACCCTCCGTCACGGACGTTACGGCTGCAAGACATGAGAAAACAAGCTCCCCCGAAATGCAAACAGTCTTGGAGATTCAATGCAACAACACGAGATCGGCCACTATCTGTGAGACTGGAAGCGGTTGGAGCCGTCCGAAGCCTGCCGGCAGCCACAAATCGCCTTCGACCGCCGTCCAAAGGCGCACATCGAGGCCATACCTACGGCAGGTTCGCGTCGTGTCGACACCGGCGTTGGTTCATGACATCGCGGGGATCGTTAAAACTTGAACGATCGGCCCTTTCAAAAAGGCCGGATCTTCAAGGATGGGCCGATTCTGGGCCACAGGCGGCGTTCAACCTTGAACGCCCGCGCTGGGGTAGCCGCCGGTCGACACGACGCGAACCTGCCGTACTCGACCAAACGTGCACCGATAACCTGGACATGTGCGACAGATCTGCAGAGCCAGCTAGAGCCTGATCGGGCAAGGGCCGACTAGATGCCTGGGGCAGGCGCAGCCACTTGAAGGCCCAAGCCATGTTGCTCGCCTGCGTTGCGGAAACGAACGGGCATGCACAGTGCTTACGATAGTGCCCAAATCATTCAATGGCGCTCCTGCAAAGAATTCCTGGGCGACTCCGGTGGCCGAGCCCTTTCGCAAGTGTCCCGTCCCAAAAGCACCCTGTCTTTGCCTCGTTCACCAATCCATGACACCCGTTCTGCGCCCTTCCGGAAGATGTCGGGGCCTGCACCTGGAAAAGATGAGCAAGGCTAATCTATTTCTCGTCAACCCTCACGCATTACAAGCAACTCCTGTGCGCCTGTGGGGATATCTAGCCTCTGAGCGCTGCCTGCCACCAAAGGCGAGACTAGAAGCCAGAGGCTCTTCATCCTCAAATGGTACACCAGACTGGAAATCAAGGGATGGGGCCGCACATGATTACACATTTCTGACACTAGTAACGCAACATGCCTTTCGATAGTATTCTAAAGTCCAAAGCTTCATGAGGTGCTTGCTTCGCACATGAGGAAACATTATCGAACTTCCCCGGATACATACACACACACACACACACATGTTAGTTTATGTGAGCTTAGCTCTGACGAGATATCAGAAAGAGTCTGGAAGGATCCAAACGATGATCCCGTATTGCTGCTAGTAACCCCGAGCCCTGACAAATGCGTGGACAATCTGGCAAACTTTGCGAAACCACCTTCCCATCACACCGTTTTCATCATCCGACACCTCCTCCCTCACTTTCCTCATCCTCCCCCTCCTTCCTCATCTCCCCTTTTCATCATCCCGCCACCGTTCCTCATCCTCCCCCTCCTCCTCCCTCGCTTCCTTCTCCACGGTCTCCTTCGGAACCCAGAGCCGTGGAAGCCTCTGGGAGCTGTTCGAGCCCGGCCTGGACGACCACGACGGAGAGGACCCGAGGCCACGAGCTCCGGCCGAACAGGCCTAAGTTCTGAGAGGACAGGCGCCAAGGTCGGGAATCTTCTGACCCGGGTCAGTCCAGACCCGGGCCAGCCAAGCCTTGCAGAATCCTGCAAGATTCTGCACCCAAACCCAGGTAAACGCGAAGGATCTGCAAGATCCTGCAAGATCGGCACCCAAACCCGGGTTAGTGTGCCCCTGTCCCTGCAGGATCCTGCAAGATCCGGCGCTCTGGCTGACCCCCGTTTGCACTGACCCCCGTCTCAAGACTCCCAACAAGGGTAGAGCAGGGAGGGTCCGGTGAAAGGAGGGTGACGAAGGTGAATACGCGGAGGGGGGCAGAGAAGGGACTCACGCATCATGTTGCATTAATCGTGCTCGAGGAACCCAGCCCAGAAATAGTTTCGAGCACACGGAAAAATACCGAAACAGTGTCGAACGAGAATCGCCTCCCAGGGCCCGACACGTGAACACCCTCAAATTTCGGAACTTTCTTGGTGCTCGAAATTGTTTCTGGTGGTCAAGGTTAAAGCAGATTAGAACAACGTAACTCAAACATCAAGATGGCTCAAACTTCGTCGATCCAGGTTGGCAATTGCTATGCCTTGTTTTAGGCTCGCGCTCAAGTGCCTCCAGGCGCGCACACTCAAGTGAGATTTGGAAAATCAAACCAAGATTGCCATCGATACTGACATTCATACTCATACGCATTATCTGTTTTTTTATCGAATCGTGCGCATAATCCTCTGCTTCTCATTACCAATATTACCGTGTTGGATTGTGGTGTTGTTGCTTCGATGTGACATTTAATCAAAATGCTTCTTCATTTTCATTGCAACGAACAGCTGGGCACAGCATTCGTACTTCCAACTGTTTTGCTTTCACAAGCGAGGTCTGGTATATAACTGCTCCAAGAGGTGGAGGAACATCGGGGTGAGGAGGGATGGACAGGGACGTGAGGAACGACAACGAGAGGAAGATTGACAAATGGGGGGGACGGGGATGCTCTCGGAATCATGTGGACCCTTGGCTGTATATAGGATCTGCTGCCGCACTCGGTCCACAACCAACTCGACCGCCACGAAGGAACGTAAACTTGGGAAAACGAGGGCAAAACGGAGGCAAAGCAAATCACCTCAATAGACCGGGTCGGGCCATACCGCATCGAATATGCCCCCTGGCTTAGCATGACATTGTATTATCATTGCAACCTGGTGCCGCTGACCCCCTCAACGAATGGTCTCGGCAAAATTCGTGCTGATGCTGACACAGGCCGGTGCTGTTGCATTGAAGGTTCACTATCATCACGGGCCAACTGGTCCCGTCGAAACTAAACGTTCCCTGCTGGCCAATGCACCCGCCTTCCCAGCCGGGTCGTTGGGCAAGTCGGGCGGGTGCAAAGTCATGGCCTCAGTGAGACAAGACGTGGTGCAAAATTACCCTTGCAATCGGTACGTGCTGCGGGCGATGAGGGCAGTACGACAAACGGTCATCATTGAGAAAGGCAACGTCAACATGCTTCTCTTCAACTTTAGCTGTGCGAGCGAAACAGAAACACAAGCACTGAAGCACCTCATGTTTGGCAACACCGGGACTAGCCACACGCACCTGAGGTACGCTTAACGATTGCATGATGTTGCGGCAACGGCTGGAAGGTCCGAGACGAGTTGGCATTGAGGGTGCAAACGCTAGTGCTAAGATAGCGGCGATATTTGCATGTCTACGCTGCTGGCTTCAAATGCGAATTTCCAACACAATCAGAATACTCGCGCGATCCCCGATTGAAAGATGCCAGCCTCAAGTAATACGTTTAGAAGGCGCACGCTGTGAGGGTGCTCCTGGCGGGAAACCGAAGCTTCGCGTTTCGTATCGTGCGCGACGTGCGTGCGATAATCTGCGGGAGTGCCGATCGACACTGGGGATGGTACTGTGACATATGCCAGAAGGGGAATGGTTTTGCTGCTGGAATGAATTACATCTGCGATGACTGCTCTCCTGCAGCTCAGAAGACTTGCCCGTGGAAGATAGCGAGGAGAGCGGATGAGAGCCAAGGGCGCGCGGTCTACGCTGCTGTGGGCAGGTCGGGGAACAACCTCCTTGGACGACACTCAGGTGAGATCACCCGTCTCGCGCGGTCGCCGAAAGTTCATAGAGGTCATGAGCGTAGAAGGAGACGCGGGCGAGAGGAGCATGAACACATCAGACTTTGACCGACAAAGTCACATTCGGCGGCCAGACAAGGAGGGAACCTGATAAAAAGCGGGCCTTATCAGAAGGCTCGGAAGTCCCCCGGCCTTCTGAGACGTCTTCTGAGCTCTCCCCGAAGACGAAGCACACTTCTCAAAAGGCGCGGGGGGTTCTAAGAAGCCCCACCGCCTCTTGAGACTGTCTTACCCTTCTCACGTCCCCCCTTCGCTGGCCGCCGGACATCAGACTTTGACCAAACACACTCACGCGCAGACGCCAGAACGATGCGGCCGGATCGCGGCGGGCTGTGCGCGGGCCGCGGGGAGCACAGTGGGAGGCTGCGGAGAGGGCACGCACCACAACAAGAGAACCCAGCCCGGCGCAAGCACCGATGTCTTTCAATCAGCGGGCGAAGGACGGTACAGTGGAGGCCAGTCCACAAGAAACCTTCCATAAGAAACCCAACCCTGAGACCCTAGGACGTCCATTGACTTTTGGTGTGGGAGCGTCAATCTTTCCATCGCAAAACCATCGAAACACAAGCAACCCAGGGCAACGACATTGGGCGGAAGGGGGGGGTCTGGCTCTGGCCTCTGCTTGATGTGAATGCTTGCAACACTGCGTCCTATGGGGGAGACTCCACCTGCTCGAAACAGGCACCAGGAGCAGCCAAGATCTACTCCAGGGTGGGGGGTGCTGGTGCGAGGGCCCCTGCCGATCAGCAAAACAAGAAATAAGACAATGATGCCATACCATACCCATCTCTGTTTGAGGGTTGCAGCGCGGCGGGACTCGGGAGCGGCCAAGAGGGGGTGTCCAAGAGGGGGGGTGCAAATCATGACCGGCGGCATGTGCGCGGCCCAGCGGGGGGGCCAGGGACGCAATGAAATAAGAAGAGGCGCCATGGAATCTGGGGAAGAATCATGGCCAGCGCCATGAAATCCACCCCCCCCAGGCATCACCCCCTCTTTTCCGCCCCCGAATTAAGGCAACGATGACATACCCCTCTCTGTTTGAGGGTTGCAGCGCAGCGGGACTTGGCGCGGTCAGGGCCACGGCGCGCTGCGCAGCAGCTGATTGCGCATGCGTATGCACATGGCTCGGGTGGAGAGGCAGCCACGGAGAGAAGAACGGGAGAAGGAAGAGGAATCACTCGGCGGCGAGCGAGGGTCGGGGGTTGCCAAAGGTGCCCCTGGCTCAAGGTGCCCCCAGCTTTTCGCTCCATTTTGGAGCTCCTGGGGCCCCCCTGGACCTCGTGAGGGGTGCTCTGCAGGCCGTAGTGGCCTCCTTGAAAATCCTGGGGACACCTCGGGCCAGGGGCACCTCTAGCAACACCCGAGAGGGGGGGAAGTGAGAAGAAGATGGCCTTGTCAGAAGGCGGCCGGGCTTCTTAGAAGCCCTCGCGCCTTCTGAACATTCTTCTGTATTCGGGGAAAACTTAGACAGCTTTTCAGAAGGCCGGGGGGCTTCCGAACCTTGTGACAAAACCTGCCCTTCTGACTTCCCCCCCGGGCTCGCCGCCGAAGTCAGAAGATGTACACCTTCATGAGCGTTGCTTCCGGCGTCAGGCTCCCGGCAGGAGTCGGCGAGATGCCCAAACTGTTTCTGGTCAGCGTCGGTGATCACGATCGCACCGCGGTCCGAGATGTGCTAAGCACGCGCGCAGACCACAGCTTAACATAGCGGCGACCCGCCGTCGGCGCCAGCACTTCTGAAATCGGTGCACCTCTGTGCCCGGACCGATGTCGCGTCGGGCAGGGGGCGCGGGGAAGACGAGCGCGGCTTGTGAGTGCGCCGCGGTCGCCGCGCGGGGCGCACAACGTGTTCACTTCAAACCTATGACAAGAACAAAACAGAAAGGGGTGACCTGATGTACCGCCCGAATTCCCGGCAGATCCGGGCAGTGAAGAAGGGGTCTGGTTTTAAATGCAGCCCCATTGCGAGACATGTGAGGACCCCTCCCCAACTCCGCTGCCCAGGAAGCATAAATAATAGATTGCCAAAATTTACCTTCCACACGCCCAGCAGAAGCGGGTTCGTCGTGGGCGTCCGCGGGCTCGGGTCGGAAGCGCAGGCGGCGAGCGCCACTCGACGGGCAAGGTCGCGAACGCGGGGTGCGGTCGTGGATGCAGTCGGACCTTGGACAGAAGAACATTCCTCAAGAACAGGACTCTCCGCCGGCCAAATAAAAGAGCATTCGAGGTTACCCTCCCCCAGAACGCACAACATCCAACAAACACGAAGAACGTCAGGGTGCCCTCCACAACCCAACCTCGACCCGATAGCAGGGGATATGTCGACCCCTATACCTGGTTTTGGGAGATTTTTGAATGGACCTAAACTTTGGGGCCCAACCCTGGTATACACGATGGGGGGCGCCCATCCTCGATATGGGGGTGCGTCCGAATAGCCCCCTGGGGGTGTATCCCAGGGCTCCCCGCCTATTCTGAGCGGCCTCATTGTCAATTGTGGCGGCGCGCGCAGGGGGGTAGCGGGATGGCGGAAGGCTTCTGAGGAGGAGCCTGCTTCTTAGAAGGCGCCGGCCTTACATCTACAGACAAGGCCCCGCGTCTTCTGAGAAGCAGGGGCGCTTCTTAAGAAGCCTTCCCCCCTCCCCCTACCCCCCTCTGCGCGTGGCGGATCACATCTCGTCGAAAAGTCAGGGGGCTGGGGGAGAAAAGTCGCCTGCGACTTCATGCCTCGGCCCGGGCTGTAGTTGGCGGGCGGTTGGGAGGGCAGGGCGGGCCGGGTCTCTGTTCGCCCTCGCCCCCCCGCAGGTTGCAATGGTCCCGCCTCGAACCGCTGCCCTGTGATAGGTCCTTCTAGACTCCTCTGAATGCTAATCTCCTCGGTCTCCTGATTGACGTTGTGGATGTGCAGTGCAATGGGGAAGTGCGTCGCTGGACACACGATGACCTGGCACAGGAGCTTGTTTGTCAGCGGGCCAGTTCGCTGTGCTGCGGCTCAGACCGCGAGTCAGTCATCTAGCAGCCTCTCGCTGCTATACGGAAAAATTAAGCCAAAACGGTTTCGAAGGAAACGTCTTGGGAAACGTGTGGAACACATAAAAAGCCTCTCGGGCTTGGGGCTCTCTAGGGCACCTTGGGGAGACCATTAAGCATGGCTAGGCTACAAACAGGGATGTAAAAAGGAAACTGCTACGCCAGGGAACGCGGCCTTACGTAATATGGACAATATGGACAGTATGTACTGGGTTCCTTAGAACCTTGTCTTAAACTCAGGCCTCGATGGGCCATCTGTCGAAAGTAGGCACAGGGAGGTAGGCTCTGGGTTTGCGAATTGCATGCCTCAACATTAAAACTCGATGTTACGGCATCGAAGCCTGGCCTTACCTCCTGAATTCACAGAAAGCACAGAGCGCGTGGCAGGGCTCACCCGGCCCCAGAGGGCCTCTCTCATGTCCAGCAAGTTCAGCCTGCTGGGACTCGTCGTCACGTGAGAAGTACACCATGGCTTCCAGGGCGGTGTCGGGATCCAGCGGGCTGCCGTGATCCAACGTGTCGATGCCCTCGGACTTGCGCTTGCGGGCTGACCGGCCGGTGGAGAGGATCATCCACTAGCCGCCAGCGGTGTCCACTTCTGAAGAAATCCAGCAGGACCTTGGCCGCGCGGTCCTTCGTGAGACCGTCGGCTAGCATGGCGCCGCTGTGCACCCAGCGAATCTGGAGCCCTGTCTGCTGCGTCTGCTGCCTGATGCCCAGGCATTCGATACTGGTCCTCTTATCTCGAAGACCCAGTCCAGCATACTCACTCTGCTCCGTGGCGTCGTACCCGGACTTCCCGTCTGTGACCAGGACTCCTGGCCAGATTGAAATGGCGTCGTTCACGGCCTGCTTGTTGGTATAGTCCACGTGGCCGCACTCGAGCTCGTAGAGGAACAGTCGCGCGCAGCTGATCTCGTCGAGCGTCCCGTCATCACTTGCACCTCGGCACTCGCGCTGCTTCTGGCAACGCGTGGCAACTTGCATGATCCCCAAAAAGGATAGGCACCGCGGTCTCTGCGGATTCGTCTTGAAACGCTAACGGTGCCAACGCGATCATCTCGCCTCCATGGGATTCCCCTGTGATCCAGGCTGCCCATGCGGCGTCGCCCCAGCCAGCAACTGCCAGCTTCTCGATCGCATGCGTAACCATGATGACGTCAGCGGTGTCGTTTGTGGTGCGGATGAGCTCGTTGATCTTCTGAATCGTGGAGACCGTCGCGGTAGGAATCTCGGCTTGAAGCAATGAAACTTCGGCGCTGAGCCACGACGCCGACTGCTGCGCTCTTCAGCCCACGGTGCCGAGCCGCCCCCGTAGATCACAACGTTCACAATCGGAAACTCCATCAGTCGGCTTCCTGCCGCGCTTGATCGGAATCCACGTTCATGCTGTAGGTGTCCTGGGCGAGGCTGCACGTGAAATCATCGCTGGCGGATGCTGGTTCCACATTGAACGGAAGCCTTGCTCTCCCAGGGTGTCCATTCGAAAGCGCGTTGAATATCCTTCCGCTTCTGCAATAAGGATTGGTCGGTGTGATCTCCGGCGATCATAATATCGTCTACGCGCAGAATGGCCATGCCTATCGACTTGCCGTCGCCGCCACGGATGACCCAGACGCAGGACTCGCACTGGATGGCCTCAAGCCTTGGAAGGTTGAGAGTCTCATTGAAATGTAGCCACCAGTTGCGAGGTGCAGATACGGAACCGTGCATTCGCTTGAGAAACTGCAGCGCCTCGCCTCCCTTCATGCCGAAAGCCTGGCGGACATCCTTGGGCAGGTCGGCGTAGATCTCCCGCTTCTCCTCTTCGGTCCCTCCTTGCAGGAATGCTCGCTGCGTCGGCCCTCTCCAATGGCCACGCGCGCCTGGCGACCAGATCAAATTGAAGCTGACGAGCACGTCGTGAAGCGCCGGGTGATTCTGCGCGTAGATGGAGTAGACCAGGATCGCCAAAACCGAGTACCACGAGTCGAGCCTTGCCTCTTAGAACTTTGCCGCGTTCGCCCTTCTTCCAGGTGAGCGCGAAACCGCAGCGTAGAAGACGCGCTGGATCTATGCCCTTTCTGCCGAGGATCCTCGCGGCCATGGTGGTGAGGACGGAGGTGCATTCCTTCTGCTGGGCCTCAAGTAGCATGGCATGTTCCTCTGGCGCCGCCGTCTTGAAAGAAACTTCCACTCGACCCTTGCGGGCCTGCGAGGCCACGAATTTGCTCGGGTCCTCGAAGTAGTTCATGGAGGCGTGCTCGTTGTTAACTGGAATCTCCAACGCGATCAGCTCGTCTTCCTCCTTGGTCTCGTCGCACGGCTGGGTGCTGTAGGCGTAATCGCTGTAAAAGTTATCCTCCTGCAAATAGTAGACGAAGTCCTCCTGAGCTGCGGCGCTGATTCCGGACTTCTTGACGGGGGGCTCTGTCATCTCGTCGGCGTCCACGGTCCGCTTCTGAGGTAGTTCTGCTCGAGCTTCCTCGGGTTCAGGATCTACAGCCAGTTCTCCAGCGTCTGAGCCGTCAGGGGAGGGCTTCTGTGAGGCCTTATCCTCCATGTCATCGCCCTTCGGGTCGATCTGTGGAGCTTCCTCGTCGGTTTCGGCTGGAACTTCAGCTTCTTCGCAGGTGGTCCTCCAGCAAGTGCCTCGAGTCCAAGTGGCGGCTCTGGTTGCACGTCTTGTATGAGTGGCTCCTGTTGCTCCTCCAGCGTCCACGGGTTCGTCCTCCGTCGCGACCGTCTCGTAGATAATGGTGGTGCTGGTGCTGGTCGTGACGCTGCCGATGACGTGACTCCTCCTCCGCCTCTAGGTGCGTAAACCTGAAGTGCCCCTTGAGAGGGGAGAGGCTTGTCGTTATTTTCATCAACGGCCCAGGGTCCACTTGGGTTGTGCTCGAACGTCCGAGCGCTTGTAGATTCCCCGTCGTCGTAGGCGAGGTCGTCACTGGTGGGTGGCGGCTCGTTGGTGAGGTCGATCACCTCGTTGGTATCGAGTTGCTTCTGTACCTCCCCGAACGCCCAGGTGCCTGGCCGTTCGCTCCGAGATCGGAGCGCGTCCATAGCGTCTTCAGAAGGTGTGGCTGATCGTAGCTGTTCGGGTGCAATTCGGTAGAGCCGTCCTGCCAGGGCAATTTTCACAACTGTGCCAAATAGACCAGGTAGGTGTCCAGGGCTACCGGGTTCGTGACAAAAAGCTCGTCCAGGTTCGTACCATCGTCCTCGTTCGGGCATTGGTCGCGGTTGCCCCTTCTTCGTCCAGGCTCCAGGTGGGAGCCCGCGGCAGACGAAGACTAAGTTGTACTTCTTGAAAGGCCTGAACTTCGCCACTTGGTCTATCTGACTCTATCTGACTCTATCTTGACTCTTCTCTGCCCTCTTGACTCTATCTGAGTTCTCGGTGTGGATGCGGGCCAGTCCGGGTAGTCGACGTATCTGAGCGGGAGATTGTCCAGCTCGTCGTCGAAGGTGCCGGTCGTCCTCGTAGGCGGTCTTCCGGCATAGCGCTGAGGTGGACTGAAGCTGTCGATCCTCGTGAGATCGTCGCGGGCTGCCGTCTGGAGGCGGAACATCTCGCTGGTGGACACGTCGGGAGAGATCATCGTCGACGGCGTCGATAGCTTCCTTGAAAGCTGCGATGGCGCGCTCGATCTTCCCGATCTGCCAGCGCGCGTCAGCAACACACGGGAGGCAATATATGCCTTGGCTCTTGACTCACTCCCTGAACTCGTCGGAGACTGCGCTGCCAGCTCGGTCGTAGCGCGTGACCTTAGGGCGCCCCATCCATGGACACCACTTGGTGGCGAAAGTATGTCGTAGGTCTCCAACGCGTACTTGACGTAGTTGTTCTGGCATCGTCGTCTCGTCGATCAAACGCACAGAGAGGATGTCGGACCCCGCGCCCAGAATCGCGAGCGCCAGCGTTGGCATTAGTGTGGCGAAAGATCCAAGAGAAGGCGTCACATGGGACTTCGTGACCATTCTGCGGTAACTCTGCTGATGATGCTGGCGGCCGCCTCGAAGGGGGTCAGCGAACGTCGCAGATGTCGCACTTAAACTTGCGAGCGACACGTAATACTTCAGGTCGGGCACCTCGATCTCGGAGATAGCGAATGAGATTAGCACGTGGCAAGTGTCCCAGATTGGTGCGGACCCAGTCTCGCGTAGCTCCAGCTTCTCGACCGCCTCCTTTGTCAAGCTGGGGGAGTCCTTCCCGTCCTTAGTAGCAGCTCTCCTGCCGACTCCGGGGTCGGATCCACGGGGGGCTGCTGGGGAGCTGCCAAACAATGGCAGTTGACGGTTTCCACTTCGGAGTAGCTTTTGTTAGCGTTGCGTGTAAGTACCCTCAGGATTCTTCGGCAGAACATCTTCGGATATCTTCCTGAGGCTTCGGTGCGGTCGCTTCCTTCAATCTCCTCATGCTAGTGTCTCCCGCGACACTGAAGTGGCTGAAGAGCTATCCAGATGTGCTTGTTGTTGGTGAGGAACTTCCAGCGCTGCTTCATGAGCTCTCCAATATCAGGGGATCGTAGTCCACAGGCGCATCCGTCCACGATGACCTCGTAGAGTAGCAGCTTGTGTTAATCCTTCCAGCAGGTCTTCTGCCACGAGCGACTGTCATGCGGCTGCTCAGCGATGACAGAGCCCTCGAGGTTGCTGACCTGGCGCTTGATGAGACGCATTCTGCTCTCGAAGATCCGCTGGCTCTTCAGACGCTCCTTCCGCGGTTTCTCCTTCTGCTGGTCGGTGCGCTGGTTAACATTCTGGGTGGTCGACCACGGTCCGCAGGGCGGAGTGCAGACAGGCAGTTACGGCCTGCTGTCGTCGAGCATATACTTGGCCTGGTGCTAGCCCTGCGGCTTGCTTAGGTCGAAGTGGCTATGTAATCCGAGACGCGCAAACTCGAAGCCCTTCTGCTCGCAGATCTGGCCGAGGTTGGAGTCCTCTGGCGCGCGCGCTTCGACCATGGCAAGGCGGCCGAAGGTGGACCAGGCGCGCGCGGCTCCGGACAAGGCTGTCTTGAAACTTTGCGTCGCAGACCTGATGCCCTGACGCTGGTGCCCCTTCAAGTGTCGGCTATCGTCTCGGCTCCAGCGGACCCGTCCCCCATGAACTTCGCCCATGCCATTCTCTCTCTCTGCGCGATC
>CAUYUJ010008402.1:338773-351273 GCA_963575745.1 Prorocentrum cordatum
ATGATGTTCTCTTGCCCCTGTCGAACGGCTCGCTGTTTGGCCTCGGGTCTCTCGTAGAGCGCCGTCCCCTTGAAGGCGCTGTCGCGGTGACCTTCCTTCTTCTACTCATCCGCGGGGCAGAACTTCCCGGTTGTCTTCGCGCGTCGAAGGAGATCTCGAGCTTCTTCAGAACTGCGCTGCTGAGCGGCGAAGGCCTGCTCTGCCTGCTCGGTCTCCTCAGCGCTGTAGAGCGGCCCCTCCGGGCTGTCGTCGCCCTCGTTCTCGGCGCCGACCGACGTCTCGGACTGTTCGTACTAGATATGCTCTTCAGCCTCGGGTTATTCCCCGTCTTGGCCCCATCCGGCGCGGGCGCGCCCGCGGTCTCGATGGCGACCTTGATGCTCCTTCCCCATTTCTGCCGCGGTTCGTCCGCTCGTCATCTGGCCACGATACTCGCAGCTGCTCGCCGATGCCCATATAGTTGAAGCTCCCCTTGGCGAGGCCGATGACAGCTGCGCGCTCAGGTCGGCGCTAGCCGCGAACACTGTATAAATATCCGGCCACGTAGTTGATCCAGTGGGATCGCCTGCTGGAAGTTCGTGCCAACGTCGGGATGTTCTGGTATCTCCTCGAAGCCAGTCTATTGGAGTTCCGCAGCCAGTCGTTGAGTCGATTGGCCTCGTCTGCGGCGTCGCCCGGGCCCTCGCATGCTATCTTGTTGAGGAACGAGTTCGGCCCTTGACGGGGGGAGTTCCACTCCTTGGCCCAAGCGGAAAGCCGCTCCATCCTTTGGCGCTTGAAATACTCAGTGTCGAACCCTTGACCTCATCGGGGTGGGCTCCGTCGTCCCTGCTGATGTAGCTCGGCATTGGCTCGCCGTTATCCCTGCGCAAGTCGAAGATCCATCTCGCCAGATCCTTTCCAGCATCTTGAATCGGTTGAGAGCCGAGCTTCGGCCCGATGTGTCCTAGCAGGAAGTCCGCGCCGTTAACAGCCTCGAGCTCGTCCCAGTCAATATCTCTGGCTGCCTATCGAGCGCGGCCCACTAGCTTTCGCCCGAGCCTCGGTCCACGTACGTAACGTTCGTCACGTCGTGCCGCACGAACGTAGCCGTTGACGTCCCTCTCGTAGTCGTCCACCGTGGTGAGGTCTCCATTCCACTTAGGAATGATGTCATCGGAATTCTTAATCATGTTGTACGTCAGTGGAGCTCGAAAACTCCGCTACCATGCAATGGCCCGTCTCGAACCATTGCCCTCTGATAAATCTTCCAGACTCCTCTGAATGCTAATCTCCTCGATATCCTGATTGACGTTTGTGGATGTGCGGGGCAATGGGGGAATGCGTCGCTGGACGCACGATGACCCGGCACAGGAACTTGTTTGTCAGCGGGCCAGTTCGCTGTGCTGCGGCTCAGGTCGCAAGCCAATGGTCTAGCAGCCTCTCGCTGCTATACAACAAGCTTGAGCCAAGACGGTTTCGGAGGAAACGTCTTGGGAAACGCGTGGAACACTGAAAAAGAAGCCTCTCGGGCTTGGGGCTCTCTAGAGCACCTTTGGGAGGCCACTGAGCATGGCTAGGCTACAAACAGAGGCATAAAAAAGAACCTGCTACGCCAATGAACGCGACCTTACGTAACATGGATAATATGGACAGTATACACTGGGTTCCTTAGAGCCGTGTCTGAAAATCGGGCCTCGATGGGCCATCTGTCGTAAGTAGGCACGGGGAGGTAGGCTCTGGGCTCGTGAATTGCACAGGTCGCGGCGGCATCGGCGCTTCGACCGCGCGCTCGCCCGCGTCGCCGAGCCACGGGGCGGGTAAAGGGGGGCGCTGGGGTCATGTTGCGCCCATCGTACTGAAGGGCCATTCCCATCGTGCTGAGTGTGTTTTCTTCCCTCCTGGAGAACGCGAAAAATACAATTCCCCTTGGGTCCTGGTCGCGGCGGTGGGCCCGCTGCGGGCATCGGGCGCTGCAGGCCTCGGGATGTATCCCACAAGGCTGCCTGGCCTGAAGCTTCACCCTCCAGTGCCATGTTGCTCCCATCGTGCGGAAGGGCCACTTCTCAGACATAATTTCGAGCACCCAGGGAAGTATCTAGACTGCTCGACTGCTCGATTTCGAGCACCCTAGAAGTATCTAGAAGTATTTCGAGCACCCATCGCCTCCCAGGGCCCGACATGTGAAAACCCTCCAGTTTGGGTACGTTTGGAGGGCAGAAAATCCATTCCCATAGTCAGCACTCCGACAAGCTAAACCGCTCAGGAAACGCGCCCCAGGGAAGGAATCGAACAGCGCGGGGCTGTTTAGGAAACGCCCAGGGCTGCTCAGGAAACGCCAGTTGTCGGGGTCTGGGTGGGGCGTTCCCTCCCTCGAACTTTCCTGGTGCTCGAAGTTTTCCCTGGTGTAGAGGAGGAGGAGGAGGAGGAGGAGGAGGAGGAGGGGGAAATGCTGCGGGGTTCGCTAGTCGCGGCGGGCGAAGGTGCGCGGCGGGCGACGCATCGCCGGCGGCGGCTCGCCGGCGGATCGCCAACGGGTCGTGGTGCGGGTGCGTGACGCGGGCCGCGGCTGGGCGCGGGTCGCGGCAGGTGGTGGGGCGGACCACGGGGCGTCGACAAAGACTCGGCGGCGAGCGAGGAGGAGATGGCCTTCTCAGGAGGCGGCCGCACTTCTCAGAAGCCCTCGCGCCCTCTGTGACATGTTCTGTGCCTTCGGGGAAAGCGTAGAGCACTTCTCAGAAGGCCCAGGGACTTCCGAGCTTTCTGAGGAGGCCCGCCCCTTCTCACTTCCCCCCCTCGCTCGCCGCCGAAGATCGCAGGGCGTCGACAATGACAGAAAAATCGCGCGGCGGAGCTGCACTTCGGCTGCGCACCCACACGCACCTACACGAAGATTTAAGGCGGCCCGGACCCCTTCTTCTGACGCCACCGCGCAATCATACTGCGACGTAGATGTATTCATTCTGCACGCTCCAGAGAATGCAACCTGTCATGCTTGCGTTTTACGATCGGGGAGCCATGTCGGAATACAAATACGCCGGCGAACGTGCAAAGGGGGTGCGAAGCGAAGTGTTAACCAAGGGAAGCAAGTGCCCAGGAAACTCGCAACACCTTTGCCTGACGTATTTGTAATATGTATGTATGTGTGTATGTATGTATGTATGTATGTATGCATGTATGTATGTATGTATGTATGGATGTATGTATGTATGTATGTATGTGTGTATGTATGTATGTATGTATGTATGTATGTATGTGTGTGTGTGTATGTATGTATGTATGTATGTATGTATGTATGTATGTATGTGTGTGTATGTATGTATGCATGCATGTATGTATGTATGTATGTATGTATGTATGCATGTATGTATGTATGTATGTATGGATGTAGGTATATATGTACGTCTGTATGTCTGTCTGTCTGTCTGTCTGTCTGTCTGTCTGTCTGTCTGTCTGCATGCATGCATGCATGCATGCATGCATGCATGTATGTATGTATGTATGTATGTGTATAGGCATCTGTCCTAAAGAGGCCGCATCCAGCGACTCCAGGAACGAACGCCACGATGCGGAACGACTGAGCCCTGCACAATCTCCCTGAAGGTGTCCCTGTATTTGTCCTGCAGCCTCTCGGCCTGCAGGTGGGAAACCGCCGCATGGGGGGGCACATGCAACTTGACACACGCACACACACATGCAACCACAACCACTTGTTGATCTCTTGACGAAATTGAGCAGCTCCGAACTCAGGATCGACGGGCGACGATTAAGAGCAGGGAAGGACAGAGGGAGGCGCGGGAGGGGGAGGGGAAAGAATATGGTGGGGGAAGCAAGGAAGGAACGAACTCTCTCTATCGAAATGCTTCCGCGTGCGCTGAAGCTCGAGGCTCCGTTGGCGAAGAAAGTCTGGCTGGGCCCAGAAAGCGAGTGGCACATGCTCATCACTGCTGCCGAGCCATGGTCGCACCCCTGAGTCCAGAGGCGCCGGCTGCCCCTACCACTGACAGCCCCTGAGAATCGGACGTGGGCGCGATGGCTCGGCACACGCCGTCCAGCATCCTCTGGGCATTTGGGCTCAGAGCAGGCCAAGCCACAGCTTGCTCAGAGGAGCAGAAAGAACCCGCTGGCGCTGCATTATGCCGCTGCCCCCCATACTCGGGCCAACAGCAGGGCTGCGACGGGAACCGTCGCGAGACTGGTGCCTGTCCTTATTGCTCATCTTCTTCTGGCCCGCGTCAGGGGTGCCTACCATCCCTGGACCACCTTCCCAAAGGCTCCAACGGCGCATAGCTGGAGCCCAACCATTACCTTGCCATCGTTCGGACGTCCATTCCCCGTGCATGTGTCGGTTTCGTGCCGTGATTTTTCGCAAGATGAGCCTCGATGCTCTTCGATGGCCCTTGCCGAAAAACATGCACACGTCCGAGCGATGCCGAGTGACAAGCCAGATCAGCACTGCGGATATCTTCAGCGGTCAGGGCCTGGCGTCGAAATTAGGACAGGCGCGAGGGCTTCTGAGAAGTCCCGCCGCCTTCTGAGAAGGCGTTCTCCTTCTCACTTCTGGTGCTTCCTGGTGCCTCTTGGGGGCTCCTGGGGACTCCCGGGGCCTCCTGAAGGCTCCTGGGGCTTTTTGGGGAGTCCTGAGGCCTCACGAGGCCTCCTGGAACCTCCTGGGGCCCCCTGTTGTCTCCTCCTCCTCCTCGTCCTCCTCCTCCTCCTGGGGCGTCCTGAGGCCCTCCCGGAACTTCCTGCGAGCTCGCCGCCGAACTTCCCCCTCGTGGGGCCCACGCTGCCCGATCTCGCCCAGCCAGCCGCAAGGGCAGACCGCCGCGGGCACGCCGACGCCCCGACGGCGGCGCGGGCCGGTCGCTGCCGTCGTCCCCCCCGCCGCCGCCGTCGCCGCCGCCGCCGCCGCAGCCTCCGCCGCCGTCGCCGTCGCCGTCGTGGTCGTCGTCGCCGTCGTCGTCGTCGTCGTCGTCGTCGTCGTCGTCGTGGTCGTCGTCGTCGTCGTCGTCGTCGTCGTCGTGGTCGTCGTGGTCGTCGTCGTCGTCGTCGTGGTCGTCGTCGTCGTCGTCGTCGTCGTCGTCGTCGTCGTGGTCGTCGTGGTCGCGGTGGTCGTGCGACCGCCGCGGCACGCCGAGGCCTTGCCACGCGGGAGCGGGCGAGGGCCGGCGCGCCTTCTCTGCGGCGCCCTCCTCGCGGGCCTCCATGGCGAGCAGCACGCAGATCTGGCTCCTCGGGCGGGAGGCTGGCCACCGCTCGGGCATCGACGACGACGACGTCATCCTTCGCCTCCTCCTGGTGGCGACGGTGGGTCCCAACGCATTGGATACCAGCTCTTTGCTTGCGGGGTCGTGGAAACGCTGCTAAGGCTGTAGACTGGTGCCTTTGGCTCAGGAGCCCTGGTCAGCGCTTCGCGGACCTCCACGGCGAGCACCACGCAGATCTGGCTCCTCCGGCGGGAGGCTTGCCATCGCTCGGGCACCCATTCCCAGTGCAGTATTCGCTTTCGTGCGTGTTTGTTCCCACCCTCCTGCGTTGGGTTCTCGCTTTGGGTAGAGCACTGCTGTCTCCAACCTCCGTCTCCTCTTTCTGCCCGCCTCCCTTCTCCTCTCTTCTCCTGTGCGCCTGGTGGCTTGCCTGTGGGGCCTGCGATGTGTGAAGCTGGCATGCCTTAGGAGCTGCGATCTGCGAAGCTGTCAACACTTTCGAAGCTGCTGGGGGGACCAGCGTAGTGGGAGCCCGCCGCGGATTCTGATTCGACCACCCCTTCCTTGGGGGGCTGTGATCTGCGAAGCTGTCGCCACTTTCATGGGCTGCTGGGGGGACCAACATAGTGGGCACCCGCCGCGGATTCAGATAAAATCCGGCCATCCCATGGTGGGCTGCGATCTGCGAAGCTGTCGCCACTGTCGAACGCCGCTGGGGGGGGCAGCATAATGGGCACCCGCCGCGGATTCAGATTAGACCCCGCCAGCCTTGGGGGGCTGCGATCTGCGAAGCTGTCGCCACTTTCATTGGCTGCTGGGGGGGGGCAGCACAATGGGCACCCGCCGCGGATTCAGATTGGACCTCGCCATCCCTGGGGGCTGCGATCTGCGAAGCTGTCAACACTTTCGAAGGCTGATGGAGGGGCCAGCATAGGGTGCCCACCGCGGATTCTGATTCGACCTCGCCATCCCTAGTGGGCTGCGATCTGCGAAACGGTCGCCACTTTCGAGGGCTGCTGGGGGGGCCAGCATAGTGGATACTCGCTGCGGGTTCTGATTCGATCTGGCCATCCCATGGTGGGCTGCGATCTTCGAAACCGTCGCCATTTACAAGGGCTGCTGGGGGGACCAACATAGTGGGTACCCGCCGGGGATTCAGATTAGACCTCGCCGTTCGGGGGGGGAGGGGGGGGCGATCTGCGAATATGTCGCAACTTCTGGGGCTGGCTGAAGGGGCAAGCATAGTGGGTGCCCGCCGCACACCCGAATTATATCTCGCCGTCGCTGGGGGGCTGCGATGTGCAGAACTGCTTCCACTTTCAAGAGGTTGCTTGGGCTCCAGCGGAATGAGGCGCCACCCAGACGCAGACTACACCTCGCCACCCTGAGGGGACTGCGGTCTGCGAGACTGTCGAAATTCTCGAAGTCCGCTGGGGGGTCCAGCGAAGTAAGGCACCACCCAGAGTCAGATTAGACCTCGCCGTCCCTGGGGGGCTGCGATCTGCGAAGCTGACACCACCTTCGAAGGCTGCTGGGGGGGCCACGGGGGTGAGACACCACCCAGACTCAGATTTGACCTGCAGTCCGCAGAACTGCCGCCACTTTCGAAAGGGCGCTGGGGGGTTCAGCGGAGTGAGGCACCGCCCAAACTCATATTAGACCTCGCCGTCCCTGGGGGGCTGCGATATGCGAAATTGTCGCCACTTTCATGGGCTGCTGGGGCTCAGCGTGCCCTGGGGCGCGACTGGTCGGGCGGCTTCGGCGCGCGAGCCGCCGCTCCCGCGCCGCCAGCTGCCGACGTGCAGCAAACTCAGACTAGACCTCGCCATCCCTAAGAGGCTGCGATCTGCGAAACTGTCGTCACTTTCGAGGGCTGCTGGGGGATTCAGCGGGGTGAGGCACCACCCAGAATCATGTTAGACCTCGCCGTCCCTGGGGGGCTGCGATCTGCGAAGCTGTCACCACTTTCGAGGGCTGCAGGAGGATCCATCGACGTTGTCGCGGACCGCCCGTAGACCTGGCGGCGCGCCTTCGAACGTTTAGCTCCCGCGCTGAAGAGTGTGGGAAGGAAGCAGGGAAGCTGGCGAGCGAGTTAGGCTTCGCTCGCTTCTTGCGCTAAGGATAAGCAGTTTTAATCCGTTTGTCGAACGCCGCGGCGACCAGCCACCTTCCCTCTGTTGCTGCCGCGATGACGGGTCGCCCACCCCGCCGCGTCCTTGTCCTGCCCTTCGTACCCTCCCCCATGTCTTTCTCAAGCCTGGGCGATCGCTCCTCGTCCTTCCGGTGATGTCTTGTGAATCGTGCCACGTGACCGCGCCCCATGTAGCTTGGACAACATCTAACGGCGCCTGCGCTGGCATTGCCCTGGCCAATTTGGGCCAACTCCTCTTGCCACTTGATGCGAATGGGTTGTGTACGTCACAAGGGATTGTTTGCGCCCGATGCTCCATGATGCTCCTCCATGGTCCTCACCGAGAAAACACGCACACATCCGAGCGATGCCAAGGAGAACGCACGGGCTGGATGAGGTACTTCGGGATACGAAGACTGACATAAGCATAAAAACTCTGAGGTCCACGCGGATTTTTCGGATCCGCGCTAGGCCCCCCTCCCTGGCGCGCGGACCGCGCCAAGGGCGGCGCAGAAGGGGCCGCCAAGGGGCCCCAACGCGGATCCGAGAAATCCGCGCGGACCTCCGGGTTGTTTTTATGTGTATGTCATGATTTGCTCCCCTAGTCTCGGGCTTTGGGGGCCTTGGAGCCCAACTACCTGAGTAGTCGGGGTCCTCCGGCTCATCGCTCCTCCTCTCGAGGAGCTGAGCCGCACGTACGCTTTTGTGACCTCGGCAATGTTCTACCAACTGGTCAGCCAACACGTCCAGAATGCAACGTTCTGCTGGCTAATACCCCACCCTCTTTCAGACCGCACCTCCGCTGATACCAGAAGGCCGAAGTAGCTGTAGTAGTGATTTGCGCAGACGAGCAGACCTACCCCACGAACCAAGATTCCTCGGTGGCAACTCATGGGAACCTCTCATGCCATCTTGTCGGCTCTTGCGAATCGACGCTACTCGCCGCCAGTCGACGCGAATCGGCGCTATTTCCTCGACTCCCAGACGCTGACCGACGCGAATGACAGACTTAAAAGGTTATACCAGGCTCCCATGGTTTGCCACCGAAAGTTTCCCAAGATCGGCGGCGAGCCCAGGGGGGAGGTGAGAAGGACAATGCCTTCGCAGAAGGTTCGAAGTCCCACGGCCTTCTGGGGAGTCTCCTAAGCCTTCCCCCAAGACACAGAAATTTCTCAGAAGGCGAGAGGGCTTCCGAGAAGTCCCGCCGCATTCTGAGAAGGCCTTCTCGCCGATCTTGGAAATCTTTCGGTCGCAAATCATGGGAGCCTGGTGCACCCTTTGAAGTCCGTCACTAGCGTCGATTGGCGTCTGGAAGTCGATGAGATAGCGCCGCTTTGACCTCGGTTAGCGTCGACTGGTCGTCGATCAGCTCGCCGCCGACAAGAGAACTTGACAAAACAACGAAAACCCATGGCGTGTCCACGAACCTTCCGCTTCCTCTCTCTCTCCCTGGCTGCCCAGCCCCAGCGTCCTGGGCGTCGGGTCTGAGATGTGCCAGGGGGCCTCTGGAAGGTTATCCGGGGCAGCTCCCGACACGTCGTTGAACATCATCGAAGGGGCCAAAAGATACACACACACATTACCCCAGTGCGACCCTACCTAGCTAGGAAGGCAGCAGTACTTGCTATGCTATGCTATGCTATGCTACGCCATGTTATGCTGCGCTATGCTATGCTATGTTATGGTATGATATGATGCGCTATGTTATGCTATGCTATGCTATGCTAGGCTATGCTAAGCTATGCTATGTCATGCTGCGCTGTGCTATGCTAAGGTATGCTGTGCCATGCTACACTGCGCTATGCTATGCTATGCTATGCTATGGTATGCTGTGCTATGCTATGCTTGACTATGGTATGCTATACTATGCTAATGCAGCGCTGCGCTATGCTAAGCTAAGCTAAGCTAACCCTCGTGGCAGGGCCTAGGTAGGGAATTACACCCATGCTAATGCTATGTTATGCTGTGCTGCGCTATGCTATGCTGTGCTGCGCTATGCTATGCTGCGCTATGCTATGCTATGCTGGGCTATGCTATGATATGCTGTACTGCGCTATGATATGCTACGCTATGCTATGCGATGCTGTGCTTTGCCATGCTATAGCTCAGCGAAGCTAATATGAAGGTAAACTAAGCTAATATACACATTAGCTAAGATGAAGCTAAGCTAAGCTAAGATGAAATAAGCTAAGATAAGATGAGATAAGCAACGCTAAGCTAAGGAGACGTAACTGGGGGAACCGCGGGGCAGATGCCGGGGGAACCGCCCGGGGCGGTTTACACTGCCCGGCCCTTTAAGCACACAGGGTAAGAACCCTTCTAGGCAGAGCCTAGGTAGGGAATAAATACGCACAGATCCCAGGACTCCCAACATTTTATTGTATATTCTGGGTGTTCGTATTCCCCAAACGTCCCATAGTTTCCCAGACTTTCCCAGGGATCGACGATTCATTGTGCCTATGTGTTGTTCCCTCCTGAAGAGTGCAAAGAACACCACTCCCTTCGGGTCCTGGTCGCGGCGGTGGGATCGCTGCGAGCATCGGGCGCTGCTGGCCTCGTGACGTATCCCACAAGGTTGCCTGGCCTGACGCTTCACCCCCCAGCGGTGTGTTCCCCTCGTACTGAAGGACCACATCCCAGAAATCATAACGAACACCCAGACAAGCATCGAAACACTGTCTGCCCGACACGCTGGCGAAGTGCCGAGCGAATTTCGCCTCCCGGGGCTCGACACGTGTAAACACTCCAGGGTTGGTACTTTCCTGCTGCTCGCAAGTGTTCTGCTGATCAAGGCTAGAGTAGGTCGGAACATCAGAACCCCAGTGACAGGAAGCTGGACGTTGAACGCATACCTCCAGGCCCCAAATGGACATCCCCAGGTGCCGAGGAGCTATGCCTCGAGTCACAAGGAGGACGGCCTCTTGGGGGCGGGTTCCAGGGGGGTCAGAAAATGCGCCAGCAAGCAGTTCATCGTCTTCTCGAGGCTTCACAATCCTGACAAAAGGGATGGGGAAGGCACTGGGGACGCGCTCCTGGCAATAGAGCTCTGACCTACAGAGTCGATAGCCTCGCAAAGGATGTCGAAGTCCTCACCGCCGGCAAATTGCCGCTGCTGGGATGGCCGTCATTAGTGGCGGCGTGAAGAACAAGGGATTCATTATCATGCTGCACCTGCTAATGCATGATGTTGTCAGAACAACGGGCGTGAACCTGACCATCGATGGGCGTCGCTGGTTATGTGCGGTGAGTGATGAAGACAATGAGTCAAGGATTTGTTGATTCGGGTAGGAACAAGCGAGCAAATACTGTGTATGCGGCGGGGGTAGGGCGATCGGAATGTGTATCGGGTAGCGTGGAACGGGTAGACATGCAGAGCAAGGAGTAATGAACAAAGGGATGGTTGGTAATGAGTACGGTTTGGCGGGCAGTGAGTGCTTAGTGATAGGCAACGGGGAAGGGTGAACACTCATGTGCAGTAGTCAGTGTCAACTATCGCCCAGACGTCCATTCCCCGTGCATTGTTCGATGTCGTGGGTGCATGTCATCCAAGGTGTTCCTCGATGGTCCTCGCCGAAAAAACGCACATTGTCGAACGGTGCCTTGGCCATCGCTGGCTGCCTCTGATGAGCTGCGAACGCCTGACCCAACGCACATTGTATATTGCAGCGCGGCTGAGCCACCGCCTTCGTGCACACTGGCGGGCCTCATTCATTATCTATCTTTCACTTGGATCACGCCTCGACCTTCATCCGAACTGGCCGACAACTGCGCCGCGATATGAGTGCGCGACCTGCTGCGCGTGCTTTTGCGTTAGCAGAAGGGGCGACCGAACCATTCCAGTAAACATGATGCCAACGTGCGCTGTCATGTGGCATCAAGAAAGGAGTTACCATCCTTCGTAATTCAACACGACACATCCATCAGGACGGTCACGGTATCACGAGCCCTTATCCTCCTCATCCCAAGAGTTCGTGCACAACGTCTGAGTGACGTTTCCTGAGATGTATGAGCAACGCCTCTACATCGCTACATGCATATAGGTACACACTTCGATCGTGATATGCGCGCACGTATATCTACATGCATGCGCGGAGGAAATCCAGCGCAAACAATAGACAAACCAGAACAACAAGCCAGACTGAACCTCACAACTGTGATTAGCAATGCGATGGCTGCAAATGCTGCAAATGCTCGCGCTGTTTGAAATCTGCCTCCTATTAAGCGACTGGTGCCCGGAACCAAAGTTAGAGATTGGGACGTGACGACTGTCTTCTAGTGCGCGACAATTGCACCCGTGTCAGCTTCCCCTGCAAACTTGCGCACAGAAATACACACACACTTGCGCACACACATGTATCTAGACGACGAGACGGACATGTGTCCGAAACATCGACCCGCCTCTCCCTCGCGCGTCCACGAGACGAACGATGAAGATGTCTTTTCCAGCAGAAGGGCTTCAGGGGGAAGGGCAGCTTGGTCTTCTGTAAATCTGGATGGCGAGCTCTTGGCGGACGGGTGCTTCCGCGCTCCTCTGAGACCGCCTGGCCGCCAGCCCGCTTCGGCTGTGCTTCCCCCCCAGGCCCCCAATTCCCGACCGCTTCCAGGGCAGAATGCTCCGCTTCTGGTGCTACCGGGACTGCTGGATCAGCTCCATGGCCGCCGTGAGCTCGGCAAAACGCTCGTTCGCGCGGGGCTTCCCAAGGCCCGCTTTGTCCGGGTGCCGGGACAGCGCGGCCTTGCGGAACGCGCTGCGCAGCTCCTCATTGCCAGCTGAAGCATGTAAAGGACAAAGGTCGGTTTGCCGAAATGTGGAGTTTCTGACTCATGACCTCAGAGTCTGCCGCCGAACCCTGGGGTACCAGCGAGGGAGATGCCTGGCCCTCCCTGAAAATTTTCTTTCACGGTCGATTTTCGCGATTGGCGGGGATGGGAAGGGATTGACGCCCTCAGGAGAGCCAGGATGCACGGGAGCCCCCCACGCGTGTCATGGAAGGCCGCCAGGACGGCCGAGGTGGCCTCCAGGAAGCGTGCGAGATGCCAGGGACCTCAAGAGAGACTCCAGGCAGCCCTTCGGCCCACGATGACCTCAGGAGTGCTTCAGAGAGCCCCAACAACTATCCAAGACCGCACCCGACGGCCTCCAGAAAAGCCAAAGATGACTCAGGAAGCCGACACGACGA
>CAUYUJ010008402.1:361273-369554 GCA_963575745.1 Prorocentrum cordatum
TATCATTGGGAGGAGGGAGGCGCGAGCGGGAGGAAGGAGGAAGGAGTCCGCGCGTGGGAGGCGTCAGAGTAATAACAAGAACCCCAATCCTTAGGATATGGGGAAAAAACATGCCCTGAAGATGCGTAAAATAAACGCTTGTATTTCGTGCCCCCGAGACACGATCCCTCGCAAATTACGGCGGGTTCGCCTCCCTTACGATTGACGCCCGAAATTGACACGGAAAGAATGGGTACAATGCCCAACAACAAATGTTGTCCCAAACCAACAGCGGCCGCTGTTGGGCAGGCGGCCTTCTGTCTCGAATGGACACAGGCCGCGGCGGCGCGGACAGCGAGCCCTGCTCAAAATGAACCAGATCCGCTGTTTGGCATTGTACTCATTCTTAGGGGGCCACTTGCGAACTCTACCCCTACCCCCCACGATTTCTGAGGGGGAGGGTGGGGTCCACTTCGCTCGGGAGCTCCTGAATAAAGTGAACCCCGCCCTCCCCCTCAGAACTCGTGGGGGGTAGGGGTAGGGTTCGCAAGTGGCCCCCTAATTCTTTCCGTGCCCATTTCGTTCGTGCAGATACGATACCACACCTACGATCGTGAGCCTCCTACCAAGCAAGATGGCTCTCAGGAGCAGGACGTGGGAACGCCTGGCGACCTCTGGGGGGCCGCTGCCCAGGGCCCGGGGTGCTTCTCTCAAGGGGGCCAAGGACACACAAATAAATACACACAAATAAAAGGATTCCACATCTTTTCCCATATTTTCAGGGTTCCTGTCTTCCCCCCACTCCACATATTTTCCAATATTTTCTTGGGAATCGACGATTCATTGTGTCTGTGTGTTTTTTTCCCTCCTGATTCTTGGCGACCCAGGACGTTCCGTGGCGATCTCGCAACTCGGAGCGAAGCCTTCCGGGGAGCGCCAAGGAGCGCCTGGGAAGCGACCGGGACCGCTTGGGACCGCCTGGGAATGCCTGGGAGCCCCGGGGATCGTTTGAGAGCGCCGGGGATCGCCTGGGGGCGCTTGGAATCGCCTGGGAACGAGCGCCTGGGACCGCCTGGGAACGCCTAGGCGCGCAAGGAGGAGGAGGAGGAGGAGGAGGGGGATGATGGGGACGGAGGAGGAGGAGGAGGAGGAGGAGGAAAAGAAGGAGTCCTCTTGATGACACGCGAGAGGACACAAGACCCTTCCGGGGGCCAGCTTGCCGCAGGAGTGGAGAAAGCATGGGTCGCGAAGCATAGGACACAAGGGTACCCTTGATTTGGCAGGGTCGACCTACTTACTCATCGACCTTGGCTGGAAACGGTGTTTTTCGTTTTCGTTCCGTTTTTCGTGCTCCCTGGTTTTGCCTTCGCTTCGCCTCGAATGCAAAACAAGACGAAACACACAACGGCCCAGAAGATGGCCAAACCACCGCTCAGGTCCAGCCCTGCTCAGCTCCTGGGCCACCCGTTCGGCTGCACACAGGATCCATGTGTATACGAAAACCACCGATCTGACGCGCTGAGCTACGGCTGCTGAGATGGGCGTCTCTGCCTCGGGCCCCCGTGACTGACCGAGAGCGCTGCGAAGCCTCCCTGTGGTGACGCGCGGAGGCGGACGACGACTCTTGCTGCACCGAGGGGGTAGTGGCCAAGACCCACTTGCAGGCGTCTGGCCCAACTCTGGAGCGCCCCCTGCCCCTATGGAAACACACACACACACACACCCACGCGGCCAGCAAGCCTGTAAAGACAAGCGCGTTCCACTACTCGCAAATCGATTGCATCGAGCAGCATCCGTAATTCTTGACGCTTGCGAGTAGGCACTCCGCGAGTAGTGGAACGCACTCGGTGACTACGAGGGAAACGAACGATGGCATAAACATACAAGCTCGGAGGTCCGCGCGGATTTCTCGGATCGGCGCTGCGCGGAGCGCGCCGGGGGGTGGCGCCGGAGGCGCCGCCGGGGGGGGGCCCAGCGCCGATCTGAGAAATCCGCGCGGACCTCAGTCTTTATGTTTCTGTCATTCTTCGGTCCCCTAACTCGGCGGTGGACAAACCTCCCTTCAGAAAACCTCCCCTTAATGAAAACTGCCTAAGACCGAAACCGACGGACCTGCACCCGCAAAATGACGGCCGCGACGCCCTCTCGCGAACCGAAATCGGCCAGTTCCTTAACCGGCTAACAGACTACAAACGTTTCAGCTCGGCCTGGCTGACTACTCTCTGGGACTTGCGGCGGCTGCCTGCGTGCGCCGCGGGCGCTGCAAGCCGGGCGCCTGGCAGCGGCACCAGGCCAGCGCCCTCTGCTCCGTGCGCGTGGTGCCACGCCGCAGCGCTCGGCGCTGTGGCCGCGCCGCCGCCCGGGGACGGCGCCGGTGCTCCGGGGCCTTGGATGCTCATCCTGGGGACCTTCTTGGAGACACTCGCTCCACTCGTGCGTCGAAGCTGCGTCGAACGTCCGTCGATTTGGGCCGACTTTGAGTCGAACCTGAGTCGAACCTGAATCGAACTTGAGTGGAACTTGAATCGAACTGGGGTCGAACTAGAGTCGAACAGATCCGTTAGGTGGGCCCCAGGAAGGCCAGGAGAGACCAGGATCGAATCGATAAGTCGGATCGGCAATCGAAATGGATCGCATCGGCGGAAATCGGCAGCCGAGTCGGGAGAAGTCGAATCGGAAGACATCGGCAGGCTGGTAGGCCTGCGATGAGGAAGCGGAATCCAGATCGGAACCCCAAGTCGAATCACAAGCGGAAGCCGTCGAGGCCGAAGTCGAATCGAGTCGGAGGAACCGAAGCGAGCCCCAGGAAGGTCCCCCGAGACGAGCACTTGGGTTTGAGGTCCAAAAACGGTGCGGTAACAGACCGTGCGGTGACCTCGAAATCCCCCAAGACCTCACCGCACGGTCCGTCAACGCACGGTTTTGGGACCTCGGATGCCCCTGTCGCCCAAGACATCCTCAGAGAACGACCCGAGTCCCAAAACCGTGCGGTGACCCCGAATCCCCACCGACTCACCGCACGGTGTGGTCACCACCCCGTTTGGGGGCCCCCAATTGGGACTTGGGAAGGCCCCGCGCGCCGACGTCCACGAGCGGCCCGGGGGGCAGCGCCAAGGCCGCGGGCGGGGCCGGCTGCGGCAGCGGCGGCGGGCCGACCTGGGGAGCAGAACATCCACCCTCATGAGAATCACGCCGACACGCGAAGCCGTTTATAGGGAGCCCACAAAGGACGTACGCGCCCAGCTATGTACATGAACACGGCCCCTCGATTCGCGACACCGGCCGCGTGATACGAACATTTGTGCAATGCGTGCTCTCGAAACCAGCGGGGATTCATGTACATGTACGTCCTTCTTTCGCTCCTGACTAGGGAGCAGAAAATCCACCCTCATGAGAATCACGCCGACACGCGAAGCCGTTTCGTAAACGCACCCAGAGAGGGAACCCAAACATGCTCGCGTCGTGCACAAGCAGGACGGGCAATGCTTCTCAACGGTCGGCCTCCAGGGGCCCTCGCCGGGCCCCGGGGCCGTCAAAAAACGACCCGGGACGGAAAGCTGTTCCTGGGGAAAGGGTCGGGCATGTCCCCCTACAGGCCGATTGTGAGCGTTTGCTTTAATTCGGCGTTTCGACATTGGGCGGAAGGGGGGGGTGGAGGCGTGGTGTCTGGCTCCAGACCTCTGCTTAATGCGACTGCTTCTAAGACTGCTGCCTCTGGGGGAGGCTCCACCCGCTCGAAACAGTCGCCAAGAAAACAGCCAATATCTACTCTGGGGGAGGGGGGAGGGGGGGGAGAGCCCGCGCCGATTGGCAACACAAGGAATAAAAGAACGATCACATTTTGGAGGGAAAATGGGAAATGTAGGAAAAGTATACAAAAAATCAAACATAGTCAACAAATCGTCCCCATCCAATTTTTTCTACTTTTGAATACTCCTCCTGTAGAGGGACAGACCCGACGGAATCATAATAACCACCCCGACACGCGCGCGAAGCCGTTTAGTAAACGCACCCAGAGAAGGAATCGATCAGGGCAAGGCTACTTCGTTTTCGCCCAAGGCCGTTCAATAAACGCCAACTCTCGGGTCCGGGTGGTTTTTCTTCCCTTGATGACCGGCACGACCGGCACGCGCACCTAGGCGGCAAGCCAGGGGGTGAAGTGAGAAGGTGCGGGCCTTCTCAGAAGGCTCGGAAGCCCCCCAGCCTTCTGAGAAGTTTTCTGAGCCTTCCTCGAAGACGCCGAAAAGACGCCGAAGCGCTTCTGAGAAGTCCCGCCGCCTTCTGAGAAGGCATTTCTTAGAGGAACAAAAAGTGGCATAAACGTAGAAACTCGGAGCTCCGCGCGGATTTCTCGGACCGGCGCTGGACCGCCCTCCCTGGCGCGCGGAGCGCGCCAGGGGCGGCGCCGGAGGCGCCACCAGGGTGGCCCCAGCGCCGATCCGAGAAATCCACGCGGACCTCCGAGTCTCTATGTTTATGCCACTTTTTGTTCCCCTGTTTCTCCTTCTCACGTCCCCCCCCCTTCGCTCGCCGCCGACAGCGGCCCAGAATGCCCCGCCCAGCACCCCCCGACGTGGCCTCATGACCTGCCCCCCAAATGGAGCCTCCGGCCTCCTAGCCCCCGCGGCGGCCCCAGGACACCAACCCGCAGGCCCCCGAGGGGTCCCCAGGAGGCCCACGAGAGGCGCCCCAAATGGGGGAACGAAAGATGGCACAAACATAACAACTCGGAGCTCCGCGCGGGCTTCTTGGATCCGTGCTGGACCCCCCTCCCTGGCGCGCGGAGCGCGCCAGGTGCGGCGCCGGAGGCGCCGCAGGGGGGGGGGGGGGGGGCCAGCGCCGATCCGAGAAACCCGCGCGGACCTCAGAGTCTTTCTGCTTCTGTCATTCTTCGTTCCCCTGCACCACCCCGCAGGCCCCCGAGAGGTCCCCGGGAGGCCCACGAGAGGCGCCCCAGGGGGATCTGTCCATCCCCATCCCAGGCTTCGTGTGGCTTTCGAGCGGGCCAGAAGTGGGGGGCTCAACCCTGGGATGCACGCTGGGGGAGGGGGGGAGGGGGGAGCGCGTTCCTCCTCGATGGGGGTGCGTCCGAATAGCCCCCGAGAGGCCCCCGGGAGGCCCACGAGAGGCGCTCCAAAGGGCTGCCCACTGACAAGGGGGATCCGTCGCCGCCGAGCACCAGGAACAAGGCGTGCCAGACCGCGTGGGGCTGGAGCGCCGCCGCCCCGCCTGCCGGGTGGGCGCGCGCCCTCCTCCTTCCTCCTCCGCCTCGGCCGGTCGGTCGGAGCTAAAGGCCAGTTCGAATCGAAGCCTCTCCTAGGTGTGGGGAACAGGGCAAGGGAATAAGGACAGGAGCGCTCCTAAAGAGCAATGCAGCAGGGCACGTGCAGTTAGACATCAGGGGCCAAGTCCAACACGAAGGCCAACAGCAAAAAAGAAGAGCAAGGGCCGTCACAATGCAGGGAACGGGCCCAAGGGCCTCCAGAACCCGAATCCACCCCCAAGGATACGAGACACTTCCCCCCCCGCCTCCGCCTCCGCCTCCGCCTCCGCTGCCTCCGCCTCCGCCTCCGCCTCCTCTTCCGCCTCCGCCTCCGCCTCCGCCGCCTCCGCCTCCGCCTCCGCCTCCGCCTCCGCCGCCTCGACCTCCGCCTCCGCCTCCGCCGCCTCCGCCTCCGCCTCCGCCGCCTCCTCGGCCTCCCCGCCTGCTGGGTGGGCGTGCGCGAGCTGGCCGCCGTGGTGCGGCAGGTGGGCCAGGGGGCGCGGCGGCGCGGTGCGGTGGCTCTGGTGCGAGGGCCTGGAGCTCCTCCAGCCCTGGGCGCACGAGAAGCTGCACGGGAGACCCCCACAGGGCTATGATGAGGTCGGGCATGTCCTCCTACAGGCTTCCTCTCTGACGAAACATCAAAACATGGTCAGCACACATTGAATGTTATAGAGACAGCAGGTACTCAAACGACGTCGCCCCCATGCTCTTGAAACTGTGATTTTGCGCACTCCTCCTGTAGAGGGGCCCGCCCGCCTCAAGGCCATGATGTTCCAGCCTACCTCAGCCTGGGTCACCTGCGAATAGGGGGAGGGTGGGGTTCACTTCGCTCGGGAGCTCCCGAACGAACTGAACCCCACCTCCCCCTCAGAAATCGTGGGGGGTAGGGGTAGGGCTCGCATGTGGCCCCCCACACAAAGAATTTCGAGCACCAGGAAGGCATCGAAGCTGGAGGGCCTGCACACGTCGCCTGGGGGGGGGGGGGGGGGGGCGATCCTCGTCCTCGGCACGTTCTGCCAGCGTCTCGGGCAGATACCGTTGCGATACTTCTCGGGGCGCTCGGGCATCACTCCTGGGACGCGATGCCCTGCACCCACGACTGGAACTCACCGGCCGCCCTTGGCCCGAGGCCCCCCTCGCGGCAGTCCGCATCTCGTGCAACTTGTTGGGGGGCCCAAAAGGGGGCCCAGCTGAAAGGGGATAATTAGTGCAATAGATTTGGAGCAGTTGTATTGCAAATGCACTGCGTCGGACAGTGGATTGCATTGTTGTACAATTCATGCCTTGCACGTCCAAATCCGACAATACATTTTCACCTCAGAACGTACTGCACGCCCCAAGTGTATTGCAATCCCACAAATCTACTACACCAAATCAATTGCACCACCTCCTTGTCGCTGGACCCCCTCCTGGGTAAACCCGGAACTTTCGTGAACCGAGGCCCACCCGCGTGCGGAACGATGAGGAGCCACGAGGTCTGTAGGGGTCCGCCCGCTCAGCGACGTCGTCGATCGCCGAGAGCCTGTGCGGCGACTGCAGCACCGAGCGCCCTGGCACCTCGACCTCCACCTCGTGGGGCGAGACACTGTGAGACGCCCCTTGCTTTAGGTCGGGAGTGTCCTCCTGGAGGCGGATTTTGGAAGCCATTTTTTAAAGGAACACCATCAAACAATAATCAACAATCGTAAAACGAGAGTGAGAATTCTTCCCCAGACTGTTGTTTTACTTTTCTTGAATATTCCTCCTGTAGAGGGACACGCCCGACTTAACCCTTGCTTGTAAAGCTGCGGCCGTCGGGTAACGGTGGAAGGATCCCGGATGCGGTCCGAGTAGATGGGGTCGGAAGATCACACCGCATCGCCGATGTATCGGCGGCGTCGTCAATGCGTCGGCGCCGTCGGCGTGGAGAAAATCGGGCTGCGCACCGAGCCGCATCGCCGACGCATCGGCGATGCGGCGCGATGCTCTGAACCCATGTGCTCATGCTTGGTTTGGATGCCTGCGCCCTGGCGGTAGAAAGTCGAGGGTTCGCTGGGGACTGGTCTCCTTTCAAGACGGTCGAAACCCTTCTTTAACCCTCCGAAAACCCTCTGGGAAGGGTTCCGGGACGGTTTTTGCAGGGTTTCGGGATGGTTTTGGAAGGGTTTTCGTCGTTTTGGGGGGACGCCAGTCCCCAGCGAACCCTGGGCTTTCTAACCCTGGCGCGTCCCCCCCGCTCCAAAATTCCGATTATCTGTTTCTTCTCGTCCGTGGCCCCAAGGCAATGTGCCCCGGGACTGAAGAGGCTCCATCGGTTCGGAGATCTGGGGTCCGCGGGGGACCACATATTGGAAGGGGAATCTCAAGCTTTCGTCAGGCCTGCGCAGTGTCCATGAGAGCAAGAACGCAGCTGAGCACAGGAGGGCGTGGAGGCAGCTACGGAGCTCGGACATGCAGGAGCACGGTGCGGACGACGCTGCAAAGCCCTAGGAGAGCAGAGCATTGACAGCGCGAGCACCGAAAGCGCGAGCGACCCCCGACGTCATGACTTTTTCGTGACGTGGGCCCCCCGAGGTCTGGGCCCTTGTCCCAGAGCCCGCACTTCATCATCCCGCGCCGTCTTCTCACGGTCCTGGGGTTGGGTCTGGCATGTCCTCCTACGGGCGGGTTTTGTTTGACAAATCAAATATTGTCAAACACATGAAACACACTTTTTAAAACAAGCCAGAAATCGTAGACCAATCGTAGAACAATCGTAGACCAATCGTTCCCTATCGTAGACCAATCGTTCCCAATCGTAGCACACGGCCCAAAGCCTCTGGCCGTCATTTCCCCGCGGCCGCCGCGGCCGTCGTCGACGTCGTCGCCGAAGGAGGAGAAGGAGGAGGAGAAGTAGGAGGAGGAGGAGGAAGAGGAGGTGGAGGAGGAGGAAGAGGAGGTGAGGAGGCCAAGGAGGAGGCCAAGGAGAAGGCCAAGGAAGAGGAGGAGGAGGAGGAGGAGGAGGAGGAGGATGAGGAGAAGGAGGAGGAGGAGGCCAAGGAGGAGGCCAAGGAAGAG
>CAUYUJ010008402.1:369654-503474 GCA_963575745.1 Prorocentrum cordatum
AGGAGGAGGAGGAGGAGGAGGAGGCCGAGCCCCGCGGCGCCTCCACCAGCACCAGCCGCGAGGCGCCGGCCGCATGGCCCGCCGCGGGCGGCGCGGCGTGCACGGGTGCCGGGCTCGCCGGGGGCGGCGCGGGCGGCGCCGCGAGTGGCGCGAGTGGCGCCGCCTGCGGCGGGGCCGCCGCGTGGGCGCCACCCTGCGTCGCCAGGGGCGCCGCGGCCGCCTGCGGTTCGGTCGGGCGTGTCCCCCTACAGTGAAAACGTATAGTAAGGACGCGAGGTAAGGACGCGAGACCCTTGGAGGCCGAAGTTGAAGTATTCTGGGCGGCAGGCGGCCAAACCCCCAGGGAGCCTGAGAAACTGGCCCGCGAAAGTTGCTGGGGACGGGCCGCAGAGGCTGAGGCAGGCAAGGACCCAAGGGTAGCCTTGAAAAGGTCGTTTGTCCTTACTATGCGCGTTGACTGTGCAGGCGGATCCTGGAAGGAAAATAAGAAAGGATCAAATCGCCGAAGGATCGTCCCCAGACTATTTCCCAAACATCCTGTGGTGTTGGGTCCTCGTTTCGAGGAGACAGCGCCCCGCGTCACTCCTCCCGCTGCCCCCTCCTCCCGCGCAGTCCTCATGGCGGCGCCGCCCCATGTTGGCACACACACACACACACACACACACACCCACACCGCACGTTTCGTGGCCCAATTGGGAGCTCCACCTCAGGTCCCAGTGGCTCAATCCGCATGGCGGCGCCGCCCCATGTTGGCACACACACACACACACACACCGCACGTTTCGTGGCCCCATTGGGAGCTCCACTTGAGGTCCCAGTGGCGCAGTCCGCATGGTGGCGCCGCCCCATTTTGGCACACCCCTCACACGTTTCGTGGCCCCAAAGAGAGCTCCGCCCTGCCCCATTCCGGCACACTCTTTACGCGCTTCGCGGCCCCATACAGACCTCCACCGAAGCCCCGAAGCCGATACCAACAACGACGGCATTCACAACTGCATCTGGTTCGGCCCTCGCCAGGTCAATTTTGAACTAGTTTTGAATATTCCTCCTGTACAGTCGGGCCGCTGAAAGGAGGAACGCTACATAAGGAACGGAGCCCCTTCTTGGCCCTGTGAGCGCCTCCGTGCCCCAGGAGGGCAAGAGGAACAGCACTGGAGGAACCTAAGGAATATCGAGCCCCTCCCGAACCCAAACTGTTTCCTTATTTCGGCGTCTTGACTGTATCGGCGGTGGACAAACATCCCTTTAATATAAACCTCCCCTCAATGAACACGGCCTGGGACCGACACCGACGGACCTGGACCCGCAACAATGACGGCCGCGACGCCCCCTCGCGAACCCAGAACGGCCAATTCCTGAATCGACGTGCCAGGGTAGGAGATCTATCCACCCCCGACTGTAGAGTTATGTCGGGCGTGTCCCCCTAAAGAGGAATTTTCGACGAAAAACAAAAAATACCAAAAATGCAGCCAAAAGGCAACAAAAATACTCCAAAAATAGTCCCCAGACTATGTTTGGACTATTTTTTGACTAATGTTTGGGGTATCTTGAACTTTTCGTCGAACATCCCCCTGTAGGGAGACAGGCCCGACTTAACTGTAGAGGGACACGCCCGACTTGAGCGTCCGGAGGACGAGGAGGAGGAGGAGGAGGAGGAGGAGGAGGAGGAAGAGGAGGGAGGAGGAGGAAGAGGAGGGAGGAGAGCGGAGGAGAGGAGGGTGGACGAGAGGAGGAGGGAAGGAGGAGGGGAGGAGGAGGAGGAAAGGTAAGGAGAGGAGGAGGAGGAGGGAGGAGGAGGAGGGACACGCCCGACTCGAGCCTGCGGCGGGGCCGCCGCGTGGGCCTCGCCCTGCGGCGCCAGGGGCGCCGCAGCGGGGCGCGCCTCGGGGCCCGCGTGGCACGGCGCGCCCAGCAGCGGCGCCTCCGCGCGGAGCGCCGAGCGCCTCGCGGCGCTGGGCGCGAGGCGCGGCGGCTGGGCGCTTCGGCGCGGGGCGTGCCGGGCGGGCCTTCGGGGACGCACTGACCAAATGGTCGAGCACCCCGCAATTGCGGATAAGAGTGAGGGGGCGGGCGCGGGCGACGCGGGCGTCGTCAAGCCGGCGGACCTCGTGGCCCCCACCTTCCCTGTCGATGGCGCTCTCCTTCTCCCCCTCCTCCCCCTCCTCCTCCTCCTCCTCCGCCTCCTCCTCCTCCTTTTCCTCCTCCTTCTCCTCCTCCTATTCCTCGTCCTCGTCCTCGTCTTCATCGTCATCGTCGTCCTCCTCCTCCACCTCGTCCTCCTCCTCCTCCTCTTCTTCCTCGTCCTCCCTCTCCCCCCCTCGTCCTTCCATCATCGTCCTCCCATTGTCGTCATGTTCCTCCTCGTCGTCCTCCTCCTCTTCCCCCCCTCCCGATCCTCCCCCCTCCTCCTTTTTGTCGTCGTCGTCGACGTCGTCGTCGTCGTCGTCGTCGTCCCCTTCCTCCCCCTCCTCCTCCTCCTCCTCCTCCTCCTCTTCCTCCTCCTCCTCCTCGTCCTCCTGCAAAAGCAGCCCGCCGCAGGCGCCGAAAAATTTGGTTTGTACACTGAACGTGGTTTGGGTCGCTGGTGGGCCGCGGGTTCTCCACCAGGAACGAATGCAAAAGATGCCCGCCGCAGGCGCCGAAAAATTGGTTTGTACCCTGAACGTGGTCGCGGGTGGGCTGCGGTCTCTCCACCTAGAACGAATGCAAAAGATGCCCGCCGCAGGCGCCGAAAAATGTGGTTTGTACCCTGAACGTGGTTTGGGTCGCGGGTTGGTCGCGAGTTGGTCGCGGGGTGGGTCGCGGGCTCTCCACCTGGAAGGAATGCAAAAAAAGCCCGCCGCAGGCGCCGAAAATGTTGGTTTGTACCTTGAACGTGGTTTGGGTCGCGGGTGGGTCGCGGGTGGGTCGCGGGGTGGGTCGCGGGTGGGTCGCGGGTGGGTCGCGGGTGGGTCGCGGGTGGGTCGCGGGTGAGTCGCGGGGTGGGTCGCGGGTGGGTCGCGGGTGGGGTCGCGGGGGGGGTCGTGGGGTGGGTCGCGGGTGGGTCGCGGGTGGGTCGCGGGTGGGTCGCGGGGTGGGTCGCGGGGGGTCGCGGGGTGGGTCGCGGGTGGGTCGCGGGTGGGTCGCGGGTGGGTCGCGGGTGGGTCGCGGGGTGGGTCGCCGGTGGGTCGCGGGGCGGGTGGCGGGTGGGACGACGACAACAAACAACAACAACAACAAACAACAACAACAACAACACGAATCCGCACCGCGGAATCCCACTTCAGCCACGCACCCAGGGACAGTGAATGACCGTTCGGCCCCCTCACTCTGATATATACACACACATACAGGGTATATATACACACACATACAGGGCAGCGTTTAGCACATAGGATGTTTAAACATATGCGATTTCGAATACATGATTATTTCAAGAATGATGTCGTGCATGAACTCATCGTTGCTGTTTAGACTAAATCCCGGCATTTGTTGTACATGATCCGCACGCGGAGCATGTATTAAAAACGGCACTGTACACATAGGTATACAACACAAGTAGTCGACTGTTTGTTGGCCATCTGTGAGTATTCCTCCTGTAGAGGGACATGCCCGACTTCAGCTTAGAGTGTCTCCGGGTCGATCCAGACCCGTGTCAGTCATGCCTTGCTGAAGCCTGCAAGATCCTGCAAGATCCTGCGCCCAAGCGCGGGTCAATGCGAAAGATAATTATCCGGCAAGATCCTGCAGGATCCTGCACCCAAGCCCGGGCCGATGCGACCCAGGCCCTGCAGCATCCTGCAAGATCGGGACTTCTGGCTGACCCCCGTTTGCACTGACCCCCGTCTCAAGTCTTGAGCAGGGACCGACCGCCCCGGCATTCCTATAGGTCTACCACGGGATGTTCTTACGACAAAAAGAATGTTCTTAGAACATAAGCCCGATGTGTTAAAACAAAACAGTCCCAGCCAGAAATGTTCGAGAGAAAGTTTCGCGCAGACCACAAAAGGTTAGTATATTTTTTGGTAGGCGTATAGGCAAACCAAGACGCCTCGCAACTGCTTGAAAGGTCACTGCACCGACCATGCAGACGTGCTGCAGCGGATTTTCGCGTGGATATTTGTCAATGCAAAACCCCGAAACTGCGAGCGAAAAACGAAGCCAATCTCACGTGGATTTGTTGTAGTCTTCAATCCTGGCCAAGACAAAATGCGCACGAAATTCACATCGAAATCCAGAACGAAATTATCCAGGACACATTGGGCCCCTCCCATAGATTTCCTAGTGAAATCCGCTCTGCGAAGTTGGCGCCATGAGAAAGGCTCCGGAGGCCTTCAGGGCAGGAAGTCTCGACCCATTCCACAGGACCGGCTTTTCGTCATGACTAAGTCTTTGACGCTCCCGGGGCCAGGCGAGGGCCGAAAACGGCCAAAAACGTGCCGTCGTGATTTTTTCATGACTCGAGGGGGTCTGGGTCTCAAGGCTCCCGAGGCCTCCAGGGCAGGAAGTCGCCGGCCCCGCTGGGCCGCCGCACCGCGGGCTCGGGCCCGCTCGCGGCGCCAGGCGGCCGCCGCGCCAGCGGCAGGCTGAGGCGCTGCGTGCCAGCGTTCCAGTCGTGGGGCCCCGCGCGGTCGCCTAGCTCGAGGCTCGTCGGGCAGAGCCAGTCGGAAACCTACGGGGAGGAGGAGGAGGAGGAGGAGGAGGAGGAAGAGGAGAAGGAGGAGGAGTCGGAGGAGGAGGAGGAAGAGGAGGAGGAGGAGGAGAAGGAGGAGGAGGAGGCTCTGGATGGCGACGAGGTGTACCGAAGACGATGCACCAAGCCAAGGAGGAGGAGGAGGAGGAGGAGGAGGAAGAGGAGGAGGAGGAGGAGGAGGAGGAGGCGGAGGCCTGGTCGGTGGGAAGCGCAGTGGAGGCCGCGCTCGCCGCCTCTGCAGCGCTCGTCGCCTGGGGGGCGGAATGCCTCCTGCCGCCCTGTGTTCTCTGCAGCCGGGCTCTGCGCAGGGGTGCGTGCTGCGGCCCCAGCCACACGCCGGCTTCGGAGGGCATATCTTGGCGGCGCGCACAAGGGGGATACAGTCGGGGCGTTGACCTAAGGAACCCTAAATAAGGAACGAGGCCCCTTTTCCCCATAAGTTCAACCTCGATTTCCGATGAAAGCCCTCAGGAAAACCCGAGGCAAACTTTGAAACATTCAAGGAACACCGAGCCCCTCCCCAACGAAAAGGGTTCCTTCTTCAGGGCCCCGACTGTAGGGGGAGGGGGGAAGGCTTCCCCCCTCCCCCCACCCTCTCTGCTCGCCGCCGACTAACAGAGACGGCTGCGTCGGATAGCTCCACGCGCGCGCAAGATTTGCGCGCTGCGGAAGCGAGGCGTCCATCGGCCCAGCGGGGCGAGCCGCGTGGCTTGAGCCAGCCTGCGTTGCAACGGACAGTGAGTGGAGCAGGAACCAGTGCAGGGATGGTATCGGAGGGCGGTGTTGGGCCCTTGTTTTGAAGAGACGGCGCCCCGCGTCTCACCTCCTCTCGCTGCCCCCTCCCCCTCCTCCCTCCTCCCATCATGCCAGCTCAAGCTACTTGCAACGAGCCAAGTGCAGTCAAAAAGCCTCCCATCATGGGAGATCCACCGAAGGCTCCAGTGGCACAGGCGGCACGCGTCAACGCCACCCAGGACAGCGCTTCGTGGCCCCATAGGGAGCTCCACCGAAGGCTCCAATTGCACAGGCCGCATGCGTCAACGCCACCCAGGACAGCGGTTCGTGGCCCCACAGGGAGCTCCCAATGGCGCCGTTCGCATGCGTCTCCCCCACCCAGGACAGCGTTTCGTGGCCCCAGAAGGACCTCCACCGAAGGCGTCAGTGGCGCAGTTCGCATGCTTCTACGCCACCCATGACAGCGCTTCGTGGCCTCAAAAAGAGGTTTTAGCGAAGGTCCCAATGGCGCAGTTCGCATTCGTCTCCCCCACCCAGGACAGCGCTTCGTGGCCCCATAGGGAGCTCCACCGAAGGCCCCAATGGCGGTGTCCACATGCGTCAGCGCCACCGATTTCGGCGCACCCCTCACACGTTTCGTGGCCCCATAGGGAGCTTCATCGAAACTGGTATCCAGAATGCGGTACTCGCAACTGCATATGGTTGGGTCATTCGATTGTTGTTTTGTTTTTGTTTGTGATGTGTTCGATTATTGTGTATTTTCCCGCCCAGAATCTGCCTGTAGGGGGACACGCCCGACCTAAGAGTAGATGGGGTCGGAGGATCGCGCCGCATCGCCGATGCAGCGACGATGCAGCTCGATGTGGAGCCCGTGTTTCCCCACGCCGACGTCGCCGACGCACGCCGAGGTCACCGATGCGGCGAGATCCTTCGACCCCATCTGCATCGTCCCCAGACTATGCTTAAACTATTCTTGAACATTCCTCCTGTAGAGGGACATGCCCGACTTAAGCGATTTTTTCATGACGTGAACCCTCAGCGGTCTGGACCCATTCCCCCCGACCGGTTTTGCATCCTGAGTCGTTTTTCGTTTTTGTGACGGTCCCGAGGGCCGGTGAGGGCCCCCAGAGGCCGAACATAGCGAAAAAAACGTTCCGTCGTGATTTTGTCGTGCCTCGAAGGGGTCCGGGGCCCCTCGAAGCCCATCTCCAATCTGGAAGGCTTGGGGTGTGCTCGGGGATCTTCTGACCCGGGTCAATCCCGACCCGGGTCAGTCAACCCTTGCAGAATTCTGCAAGATCCTGCAAGATCCTGCACCCAAGCCCGGGCCAATGCGAAGGATCCTGCAGGATCCTGCACCCACACCCGGGTCAATGCGCCCCTGGCCTCTGCAGGATCCTGCAAGATCGAGCACTCTGGCTGACCCCCGTTTACATTGACCCCCGTCTCAAGGCTCCCGATGTGCCCCTGTTGCTGTCCGCCCGGGCCCAGCCCCGGCCCTCGGCCCTCGTCGCCCTCGGGCCCACGCGCCCCCCGGGGGGCGCCCGCCGCTCCTCCTTGTAGTTGGGGAAGACCACCCAATGGACCACCGCCTCGGCGTCGGCAGCCTGCCCGGGGAGAGGGCAGCAGCGGTGGCAGCAGCAGCAGCAGCAGCAGGAAGTCAGGCGCCCGGAGGTGCGCAGGACGCTAGCGCAGAGATGTGTGGAAGATTGGCACCAACAGAACACCCACAGACACACACACACACACAAACACACAGAGACGCACACACGCACACACACACAGACACACACACACACACAAACATACACAAACACACACACACAAACGCAAACACACACACAGACACACAGACACGCACACACACACACCATTCTGCACTACAGCTGCAGGTGTGCCGTGCCCATACAGTAGAGGAAAGTGAAAAAAGGAAGTAGAAAGTGAAAGTATAAGAAAGCTCGTGAAAGTAGAAGAAGAACACATGCCATCAACATAGACTGATCCAAGAACTCCGCGCGGAGCACCAAAAGTTTATGTTCGTGGCGTTTGTTCCTCTTCGAGAGAAGGCTTATGCGGTTCCCATCGTATGTAAGGACCACATCCCCAAAACATTTTCGAGCACCCAGGAGAAGTATCGAAACAGTGTCGAACGAGTATCGCCTCCCAGGGCCCGACACATGAAAACCCTCCAGTTTCGGTGCTTTCTTGGTGCTCGAAGTTCTTTCTGGTAATCAAGGCTAAAGTAGGTTGGAACATCACGAAAGAAGGCGCGGCAGGGCCATCCAGGCTCGTGGGAGCTCAGATTCTGCCCAGATCGCAGCGGCCGCCCCGAGAGACGCCGGGCACGGTGCGGACGCCCGCAACTCGCACCATGCTCGAAAGAGAACGCGCGATCCGAGTCTCCCCGACCTGCTCACGAATCATAAGCTTAGGTCGGGCGTGTCCTTCCAGAGGCTGATTGTGGGCGAAAAATGGGAACTAGTTAAACACGCGTAAGAATTAGCAAACAAAAAACATGGACAAATCGTTCGCAGACTATTCTCCCGCGATTTTTGAATCTCCTTCATGTAGAGGGGCGTGCCCGACTTAATCATTAAGCTCAAGATTATGGAGGCGTCTGGGCGAACTCCGAAGCAACGGTTCAAGAACGGTGGTCTCGACAAACTGGTAACTTTTCACTTGGGGATCCGAGATGCATGTGTCAACTACTGGCACAGCCCCAAACACATCAAGGCTGCGTGTGCATCTTGATACCGTTACAATGCGAGACATCTCCCTTCTTTTGAACTTCTCGCACCGCAGGGAAAACGTACCAGTGCCAGTGACATGCCACCTGCTGCCCAACATGAGCAACATCCACGATACCACTGAGAAGAGAGCTCGGCAACTACGGGATGAGAGGGGCACAGTGCCTTGACAGGGTCCAGGGAGGGCCTTGGCGGCATGCGCATCTTCTGTCTCATCTCCCCCAGAGTGAACGGGCAGTAGAAGACCATGTAGACCCTCCCCTCCTCGCGCCGCCGGTCCGCGGCCGACGCCGGCAGGGACGCCAGAGACCCGAAAACCTCTCGTTCCAACCTGCCCCGCTTCCCCACCACGCTCTCTGAGAAGGGGCACGCCAACATGGGTGACCCCGACGGCCTCCCAGACAAGTAGGCTCCTGGCGAAGCTCTGCGTGCGGGAAGGGATGCCCCAAAACACCATCGGAAACCGAACGCGGTGCGGTGTCGTTGCAACCAGTTGCCCTCTCCCGCCCAACTGAGCGTCTAAAGTGATACGAACATTATGCGAAGCGAAGGGGAAGCTGCGCATGGAATGCATACGGCGAACTTAGCACATGCGTCGGCGGTCCCCCAAAGCCCGCCCAAGACGAAGGCGCGCGAACGGTTAGGCATTTTGGCTAATGGGTGGGCAATTTTCAACAGCAGGCCAATTACCGTCTCCAGGGAAGTCGTTAATCTACTCGCGCGCCCCACTGGGGGCTTGCGTGCAGCACAGATATGCGCGCACTCCCACGCACGCACACTCGCACACAAGCTGGATACCTCAAACCTGCACGCGTTACGAACAAGCTGCTGGTAAAGGTCGTTGGGCCTGAGTATACCACCGTGGCTTCGAGCACCAACGCATGTCTGAAAACAACACAACGCGCACGTGACCGCCAAGCGCCGACGGAACCATGACCCTGCACATGCCACACGAAACCTGCGAGCACCACAGCATGCACAAACAGATTCCAGACCCTCCAGTCCCATAACAGACTGCGAGCAAGATGGCCAACCTGCGAGAAAGACGGCCAACGAACACACAACGTGCCTGTGACCACCGTGTGCTTCGAGGAATGTCGGCAACACGCGCCTGCGCACGGCAGAACACGGGGCCCTACCAGTGCTGCATCAGCCCGTGCGAGCCCCGCAGCGTGTCCGCGAGCAGAACGCTGTGCCTGCGAGCAGGGGCAAGTTCAGGCACATCAGTGCACAAGAGGCCGCCAGTCCCACACAATAGGCTGCCGACGCCACAGCGCGCCTGCTGGCGCCACACAGGGCGGCGTGCCTGCGAGCCCCCGTGTGCCCCGCGAACGGCAGCACCACGTATGGCCAACAATGCGGCGGACCTCGCGAAGTCCACAACTGACCACGAAAGAACACATCCCCAATCCCAAAATCGCGGATTCACCGAGGATTCGAAGATCGGCCAAAGACTTCGGGGTATGTTTTGCGTTCGTCGTCGTCGCCCTGGTAAAACCCTACCCCAAAATCTCCCTCCCCGAAGTCTCGAAGAGCCTGAATTTTATCTTGGCCCTCGCGTTTTTGGGATTGGGCATCTGTTTTGACTTAGTGAACAACAGCCCCCGAACGACCAGCGCTTCCTCCGCGAGCTCTGGAATGGTCGGGTCCCCCAGTCGAGCCTCCGAAGCGGCATGCAGTGGCGCGCGGTGGGCGGCGGGTAGGCTTCTGGATGCATCCCGGGGCGCCCCCGGGGGAGGCTTCTGGATGAATCCCAGAGGCCCACTGTCGGCCGCTGTGGGCCGCTGCTCGTGGTCGTGCTCGAGACCACGCGCGCTGAGGCCCGCGCGGTGGCCCGCTCATGGTCGTGCTCGCGGCCCGTCGCTAGGAGGAATAAGAGGAGGAGGAGGAGGAGGAGGAGGAGGAGGAGGAGGAGGAGGAGGAGGAGGAGGAGCGGGAGGAAGAGGAGGAGGCGGAGGAGGCGGAGGAGGCGGAGGAGGCGGAGGAGGCGGAGGAGGAGGAGGAGGAGGAGGAGGTGGCGCCCGGCGTGCACCTCGCGGCGCGTCGCTGCCTGAGCTCGGGGCGGGCGCTCTGACCCGAGGCCTGCGCCTGTGCCTGCAAGGCCGGCCACGCGGCCAGCACTACCAGGCTATAGCCCCCTCTTCTTCCTCCTCCTCCTCCTCCTCCTCCTCCTTCTCCTCCTCCTCCTCCTCCTCCCCCCTCGCGCTCGGCCCGAGGCAACGAGCCTGGCGAAGCGAGGCGACACACCGTTCTGAGCATTCGCAGCACTGTCGCGGAGGGACGTTCGCCCTTGCCAGAACAAGAAAGCACGGCATAAACATAAACTTGTGGCGCTCCGCGCGAACTTCTTGGATCTGCGCTGGGCCCCCCTTCTCTGGCGCGCGGAGCGCGCCAGGGGCACAACGCGGATCCAAAAAATTTGCGCGGAGCGCCAAAAGTCTATGTTTATGGCGTTTTTTTTTCTGCTCCGAAACATGGCGCACAACGCGGATTCAAGAAGTCCTCGCGGAGCAGCAGGAGTTTCTGTTTATGGCGCTTTTTCCTCTTCGAGGTTCGCCCTTGCAGCCCCTCGGGGGCGGCCAAGAGGGGGGCGTCCAAGAGGGGTTTGTGCAAATCATAGCCGGCGGCATGTGCGCGGCCCAGGGGGGTGCCGGGAACGTAATGACATAGGAAGGGGCGCCATGACATCTGGGGAGGTAGCATGGCCCCCGCCATGATATATCCCTCCCTGATCATAACCCCCCCTCTTTGCCGCCCCCGATGTATGGCATTATGTCTGCTTCTAGGTTCGCCCTGGCAGCCCAAGGGGGGAGGGGGTGAAGGGGCCCTGGGACACACAAATCAATACACACAAATAAAAAGATCCCCCATGTTTTCCCATAGTTTCTGGGTTTCTGTCTTTCCCCCCACTGCCCATATTTTCTCCCATGTTTTCCTGGGAGGCGACGATTAGTTGTGTCTGTGTTTTTGTCCCCTCCTGAGGGGGGGGGCCTCAGACCTCCCTTTAGTAAAACGTGGTTTAGTGAAGACGACCTCGGGCCCAAACCTGGCGGGCGCAAACCTGGAAAATAACGGCCACGGCGTCGTCTCGAGAACCGAAAACGGACAAAACACTAATCGACGTGTCACTGCTGGGGGTTCTGTCCACCCCCGACTGCTTCGAGGTTCGCCCTGGCAGCCCAGGGGGGGGAGGGGGCGGCCTCCGGAAGCCCGGCGCCGCGCCTCGGCGCCAGGGACTGCGACTGTCGCGCCTGCAGGGGCAGGAAACATCGTCCACAGGGAGGCATCCTCATACACTCTTCTCCCCCTCCTCCTCCGCCGCCTCCTCCTCCTCCTCCTCCGCCTCCGCCGCCTCAAATCGTGGTCTTCCTCCTCCTCCTCCTCCTCCTCCTCCTCCTCCTCCGCCTCCTCCTCCTCCTCCTCCTCCCCCTCCTCCTCCGCCCCAAATCGCGGTCTTCCTCGCCTTCCTGTATCCTCCCTGCACGGGCCCAGGGCCTCCAGAGGCCCACCTCCGCTTGTCCTACCGGGCCCGCCCTGCGCCCGGGGGGCGCGCCCCGCCCCCCGCCCGTTGGAGAACACCATCACGGACGAGACCAGCACGAGCAGCGTGTAGACCTCCAGGAGGAGGACGAGGAGGACGAGGACGAGGAGGAGGGAGGAGGAGGAGGAGGAGGAGGAGGAGGAGGAGGAGGAGGAGGAGGAGGAGGGAGGAGGAGGAGGGAGGAGGGGGGGGGAGGAGGAGGAGGAGGAGGAGGATGATGCCCGCGGGGTGAGGCGGACCGCGTCGAGCCACGGCCACCCCTGCGAGGCGCGCGCCCCACGCGCGCCCGCGCCTCGGCGCAGCTACGCACCCGAGGCTGTCGGCCAGGCCTCACCCCGCGCGGCCCGCAGCAACCTCGCCACCTTGGCTGCCAAGCCTGGCGAGCTGCTGCGTTCCCGCGCTCCGCGCCGCGGCCTCGGCCAGCCGCCTCCGCCGCCCGCAGCCCCTGCTTCGCTTCGAGCAGCAGAGCCACCTGCGGGCGGCAGCCTCTCCTCCTGCAGCCCGCTCTCCATGGCCACGTGGTCGCCGCCCGCAGCCCCTGCTTCGCATCGAGCAGCAGGTTCCCCTGCGGGCGGCTGGACCTCCTCCTGCGGCCTGACCTCTGTGGCCTCGCGCGGCGGGGACGGTCCGCCGCCGCTGCCACCTGCAACCACCTCGTCTCCTCCCTGTGCAGGGCCCGCCACAGGCCGCTGGCACTCGCCCTGCTGCTTGGCCACCTTGGCCACACGCCTCGGCGACTGCGAGGGCGGCGTCAGCTCGGCCAGCCTCGGTGAGCTGCTGCGCACTCGCGCGCGGCGCCGCGCGCCTGGCCCTCCGCCGCCGCCCGCAGCCCCTGCCTCTCCTCGTGCCGCGGCATGGCGCACCGCGGCTGCACGCCTGCCGCCAGCTCGCCCGCTCGGGCCAGCCGCTGCGTTGTAGCCCTCCGCTTCGTCCGCCAGCACCTGGGCTCCACTGGCCTCGCGTGGCTGGGGCGGTCCGCCGCCGCTGCCACCTGCAGCCACCTCGTCTCCTCTCTCGGCAGGGCCCGTCTCAGGCCGCTGGCTGCCCTCCTGCAGCCTGGCCACCTCGGCCGCCGTCTTCGGCGCCAGCGAGGGCGGCGTCGGAGCGGCCTGCCTCGGCGAGCTGCTGCGCACACCCGCGCGGCGCCGCGGGCCTGGCCCGCCGCCGCCGCCTGCAGGCCCTGCCTCTCCTCTTGCGGCCTCCTGGCGCGCCGCGGCTGCACGCCCTCCGCCAGCTCGCCCTCTCGGGCCAGCCGCACCGCGGTAGCCCCCGGGGGTCAGGGGACGCAGTGAGCTCGTGTCCTCCCCGCCACCTGGAGCTCCTTCTGGCTTGCGCAAGGCGTGGCCGTCCTCCTCCCCCGCGACGTCCTGCGGCGACTGGCCTCTCACCTCCTGCGCGTCGTCCGCCATCATCGGCGGGGGCGGTCCGCCGCCGCTGCCACCTGTGGCCACCTCGTCTCCTCCCTCTGCAGGGCCCGCCTCAGTCCGCTGGCTCTCCTCCTGCTGCAGCTTGGCCACCTTGGCCGCCCGCATCGGCGACCTCGAGGGCGGCGTCAGCGCGGCTTGCCTCAGCGATCTGCTGCGCACACGCGTGCGGCGCCGCGGGCGTGGCCCTCCGCCGCCGCCCGCAGGCCCTGCTTCGTCTCCTGCCTCGGCCTGGTGCGCCGCGGCTGCACACCTGCCGCCAGCTCGTCCTCTCAGGCCAGCCGCCGCTCTGGAGCCCTCAGGGGTCAGGGGACGCAGTGAGCCCGCATCCTCCCCTGCCCCTCCACCTGGAGCTCCTCCTGGCGGCCTCAAGGAGTGGCCGTCCTCCTCCTCCGCGATGTCCCGCGGCGACTGCCCTCTCCCCTCCTGCACGTCGTCCGCCAGCACCGTGATGTTGACTGCCACCTCGCTGACCACCTTCGGAGCCAGCCCCTTCCTCAGTCTCGCGACTGCGGCGGCACCTGCAGCCGACGGGACACTCCTGCACTCGAGGTGGAAGGAGCTCGCTCTGGCCGCGCCTGTGAAGCCGCACGCCCTGCAAGCGACCAGCGGCATCCTGCGCACCAGCATCATCCAATCCACAGGCGCAAGGAGCACCAGGTCGTGCGACGCCCTCTGCTGCGCCTTCAGCCTGCTGTTGGCCCTGATCGCTTCGGCGACGATGCTGCCAGGGCACTCACCTGATCTGCCTGACCATCTGCAGACCTCGCACCAGGGACGCTGGCCAGGCAGCCTCCGCCAGACGCAGGCCATCCTCGCCGCTGGCTCCTTGCGCACTGGCAGGGCTCGCTGCACCTTCGTCTTGCCGTGCGTGGTGTCGCTGCCGTCGACCCAGCTGCCGACAGCCGCGCACCACATGGCTGCTCGTTCGACCACGTCTCGGCTCCTCTCCAGGCGCTCTCTGTCCCGCGCGGGGAGGCGCCCGCTGGCCGCCGCAGCCTTTGCCGCCCTGTCAGCCAGTCGGTTGCCGTACCAATCTCTGTACAGCACCTCGCCTGCCGCCACCTGCCGCCGCGTACTGTGGCTGGGCATCCACCTGAGGCTGACCTCATGCCCGAGACCTCCTCGCTCGTCCAGCAGGTCCCAGGCTCGCCGCCACAGGTGCGCCCACGTGTACGCGTAGCCCGTGGTGCCTACCCTGCCGACCTTGTAGAAGCCGTCGTACACGTACTTGGAGTCGACCACCAGCACCGTGACCCTTGGCCAAACCTGAGCGCCATGATCACCGCCGTGAGCTCCCCGCCGTTGATGTCCACGCAGTGGCCCTCCATCTGGCCAGCGATGGAGGCCTTGTAGCCGTCGCTGTGCGCCTGCAGCGCCACCACACTCCAGCCAACTGCCGCCACCTCCTCGTAGTCCGCCTCGAACGCCGAGCCGTCGAGAAACAGCTCGCCTTCAGGAAGGGTGCCTCCTTCGTGGTCGCCCTTCCAGCACACGTCGCTGCACACTGGCGGGCTGCGGATGCCCCGTGGTGTCGGCCACAGGCACCTCTCCAGCAGCAGCTGCACCTCAGGCCTCCCGCTCTGCCTTCGGAGACCTGCCAAGTCCTCTGGGACGGTCAGCACCTCACTCCAGCACGGGCAGTCGAAGTGCCTGTGCATCAGCGTACCCCTGGCGCCACACCTCAAGCACCCAGCACTGGGCGCCAGCCCCTTCTCCTCCTTACGCGCCTGAGTCCACTGCCCGTCGATGATGAGGGACCTCAGGTAGGCCTGCTCTCGCGCCGTCAACCGAACCCTGGTGCGAGGTGCTCCCTCCTCACGGCGTGGCTCGTCGGCTTTCCTGGCACAGCCAGAGGAGGTGAGCCTGACCAGGGGCTCCAGCTCGCCGCCACCAGCCAAGTGCGCACAACCTGGGGCTTTGCTGACCTGCCTCCACTGCCAGCGCTGCACTGCTCTCCTCATCAGCTTGGCCACGACCCACGGCGCGCAGTCGAAGGGCGCGATGGCCACGCCGTCGTCCATGACCCAGCGGTTGGCGGCGACGACGTCCCATCCGATCCTCCTGAGGGAGAGCACCGTCGCCGCGCACGGGCCCTGCACGTGCACCCAGGACACGGGCCGCTTGTCCTCGAGGCCCTGCCACACCATGTGCAGCGGCACCCACTGCTCCCAGACCGCACGCAGCAACATCAGCACCGGCTTGCAGGTCGCGTCATAGATCGGGTCGAGGCCTGCCTGGAGCATGAGCCCGAGCGACCTGGACTTGCTCGCCGTGGTGCTGGAGACCGCGACGAACGTGAGGGTCCTGGCGCGGTCCAGCTCCCCTTCCGTGCAGCCCGTGATGGCCGTGCCGTACCCGATGCATGGGTGCAGCCCCGTCTTCACGATCCTCTTGGTGGCCTTCCGCTTGGCCTTGACCACCTGCAGCACTTTGATCCTGCGCAGCCTGCCTCTCGCCTGCGCCATCCTGTCGTGGCGAACAGCCCGTCCTATCCTCTTGCCCCCACTGAAGTCGACCCCCAAGTTCCTCTCCTGCCCCGTGGCGCGCACCCCCAGCGGCTTCATCAGGCGCTTCTCGAGCTCCTGCCTCGCTGCTGGCACGTTCGCTAGCGCCCTGGATTTCTTCGCCGCGATCTCCAGGTCGGCCTCGCCGAGCAGTACCTTGAGATGCCTGGCCGCCAGCGTGAGGTCATTGACTGTCCGCTTGAAGCCGCCCACCCTCTTCAAGATGATGTCGTCCACGACCACCGACATCGCCAGCGTGGGCACCAGCTCCTGAAGCTTGTCCAGCGGCTCCAGCAGCAGCATCTTGAGCATGAGCGTCGCCAGCCCGTCTCCAGGCAGCACCGCCTGCTCGGTGCAGATGGCGTTGCTGACGGCTTCGTCCCGCGCCAGCCACCTGGGCGCTCGATACAAACTCACCTGCAACTTGAGCTGCCAGAGCGGGAAGCCCGTCCGCTGGGCGGCCTGGATGAGGCGCCCATGCTGCACCTGCTCGCACGCCTTGAGCAGGTCCAGGAGGATGAGGGCCGCGACCCAGCTGGATGCATCGCCAGCTTCGCGCCCCTTCGCTGTCGCCCACTCGCACTCCACGGCCTGCTGCCAGACTGCCCTCTCGCAGCCTCTGCCGCGCGCCGCCCAGAAGAACGGCCGATCATTCCTGCGCTCCCACTCCTCCGCCAGGGGCTTGCGTAACCTCGTCTGCACCCTCGCGAGGACGTGCACGATGGCCACGGGGCGCACGCCGCCCAGCCTCTTGGCCAAGAACACGATCTTGCTCTGGATCTGCGGCCACTCCGCGGCCTGCTCGACCGCCACCACGATGTCGATGAGGGTCTCTATCCCCTCGTCGCTGAGCTCCAGCAGCTGCCTCGGCTTGATCGCCTCGAAACCCGTGGCCGTGCCCTTCCTGAAGGACCTCAGGACTGCCCGCATCACCTCGCAGCTGGGCCTGGGGGGGCGCTCACCTAGATCGGTCGGCCACTCCAACTCGGCGTGGCTGCGCTGCACCCTCCAGATCTTGCTCCACTCCTTCTCAAGGTCGTCCAGCTCCTTGCTCAGGCTGGCGGGTCCAGCATCGATGCTGCAGTCGCTGCCCTGCCAGCCCACCGCCACTCGCGTGACCGCGTGGAGCCCTGCCGCTCCTCCTGTGAGCTGCTTCCCAACCCACTCGTCGAACTGCCTGCCCCTCTCGTCGACATCGCGCTTGGCGAGGTGACTGGCGTGCTGCTTCGCGCGGTCGGCCAGCCTCTCGAGCAGCAGGGGGTGCCAGCACGCCAGGCCCCCATGCTGCAGCATCCTCAGCCAGCGCCCAGCCTCCATGCTGCAGGAGGTGCCGCCTCCTTCCCCTGCGCGGGCCTCCTCGTCCTGCTGCAGCTTCCTGACTCTCTTCGGGGCCGCCGCCACCAGCTGGGGCAAGTAGCAGATCGCGTCGACCCTGGCCCTTGGTGCTTTCAGCTGCGCCATGGCCCCCAGCGCGTGGGCCACCCTGGCCATCCACGCTGCCTCAGGCGTGAGCCTCGGCGACCTGGGGTCCTGCACCCCGCTGCGCTTGACCAGCTTGGTGGAGAAACCGTCCGCTCTACCAACGTACCTGGCCCTCTGCTCCTCCAGCTGGTATACGTCGACCCACTCGTCCTCCGCGCACTCCAGGAAGGCGGCGAAGGCGGCTGTGAGGGCTCCCTTAGCCCCCCCCCCCGCGGCGCCCTGTGCCCGCACGTCCTGCTGCAGGTGCAGGGCCTGCCCCTCCGCGGAGGCTGCCTGCCTCTTCTCGACCCAGAGGCTGGGGGGCCTCACGTGCACTCCTTCAGCCTCTTCAACCTGAAGGGGACTACCCGCGATTCCGTACGGTGCCTGGCTCGGATGTGCACTGCCAGTCCCAGCATGGGGAGGAATGTCCGCCTGCTCCTCCTGCGCAGCGCTGCCCGCGGCACTGCTGCCCTCACTCTCCGCTGCGTCGGCTCCATGCGCTCCTGGCGCCCGAGCCCCGAGTTGTGCTGACTGGACCTCGCCGCGAGGTGCTGCACCGCTGCTGCTGGGCTGAGCGGCCTCCTCCTCGGCGGCAGAGGTCGCCTGCCTCTTCTCGACCCAGAGGCTGGGGGGCCTCACGTGCACTCCTTCAGCCGCATCAACCTGAAAGGGCCAACCTGCGATTCCGTACAGTGCCTGGCTCGGAGGTGCACTGCCAGTCCCAGCATGGGGAGGTATGTCCGCCCGCGCCTCCTGCGCAGCGTTGCCCGCAGCGTCGCTGCCTCCTGTCCGCTGCGTCGGCGCCTTGCGCTCCTGGCGCCAGGGCTCCGAGGTGCGCTGGCTGGTCATCACCGCCTGGTGCTGCGCCGTGCCCTTCCGCGCCAGCTTCTCGCCATAGCCCGCAGTTGCCGAGGATGCTCTGCCACTCCTCGCCATGCTGGACGCAGCACCTCATCAGGTTCACCTCCGTCACGCAGGCCGGTGGCGCAGGTGCGATCGGGAGCACGCTGCTTAGCGGCCCCCATCTCTCCGCCGCAGCCATCCCCTCATCTCCCGTGCCCTTCGCTGGCCTGGGGGGCTCCTGACCTGCTGCACGCTGTCCTGCTGCGCCACCCCTGCTGCTGGGCTGAGGGGCCTCCTCCTCAGCACGTGGGGTGCTCCTCGCCGCGGCCTCGCCCTCGAACCTCAGCACCGAGGCGAGCTGCTCCTGCACCCTCAGCCTGGCTTGCCTCCAGCTGCTGCCGTGGTCCCTCTCACAGCACCCTTGTGGTCGAACCTCAGGAAAGGTCCGCGGCTTCTGGACCAGCCTGAAGCGCTCCTCCTCCTGCTGCCTGCGGATCTCGAGAATCACAGCCGAGTGCGGGTACACTGGCGAGGCCTCCACCACCCGCACCCCCAACGCAGCCAGCCCCTTGGATACCAGGAAGAAGTCGATGGTCCTCCCTGATGCTGCGCACGTGGGCGATGCAGGCCTGACCACCTTGCCATCGAACATGTCGGGCACCCCGCCTGCCTGCAGCTCCTCCTCCGTGAGGTTCCAATCGCCGCCCACTACAAAGTCCCTGCGGCACTGCCTCAACCTCCTTGCCAGCCTCCTGAGGCTGGACACGTTGCTGTCGTTGAGGCCGACCCCCGCCTCCAGGTAGATGTTGGCGAGCAGGAAGCCGCTGCGCAGCACGCCCGACACCCAACACAGGTGCACTCGCCCAGCCACCAGCACCGCTGCCTGCTGGTCCTGCACCTCCGCCATGCCGTGGCTCCTCCTCACCATTGTGAGGAGGCCTCCTGTGCTGAGGCCTCCTGCCGCTGACGGCACCGCGGGCGTGCCTCTCGCCCTCCATCCTTGACTCCGCAGCTGCGCCTCCGCGTCACTGCTCCTGCCCTCCAGGAGCCTCGTCTCCTGGACCAGAATGGCGTCGCAGTCCTGCACCTCGCTCACCGCCATGCACTTGCCCAGGTTGCAGAACGCATTGACGTTGACCGTGCAGATCCTCCAGACCCCGCACTTCATGCTAGGACTCCTCCTCCATCTGCTTGACCTCCGTCCGCATCTTCTTGGCGTCGCCCAGCAGCTGCTCGGCTGCTTCCCTCTTGGCGGGGTCCTCCATGCCGCACGCGATGTCCTGCCACACCTGCGCCGCCGCCTGCGACACGCCAGGCGCCTCCTCCTTGGGAGCGTCCACCTGCTGCGCAGCTGCAGGCACCGCCGATGGCACGGGGACCGCCGCAGCCACAGGCGCACGGGGGAGCGCCCCCGCAGCGGCGGCAGCGCCAGGCAAGCCACTGAGTTCCGCCAGCACCTTCCCGAGCTTCGCGATCTCGTCCCTCGACAGGCGGCCGATCGCCTCCTGAATCGACTCCAGGGAGGCCGCTGGTGCTGCTCTCGGCTCGGCGGCAGCTGCCGCCGCCTCAGCCTCCTCGGCCGCCAACCTGGCGCGCTGAGCCGCCAGCGCCTCCCGTGCCTTGGCCGCCGCCTCGTCGCACTCCTTCCGCAGCAGCACCAACTTGTCCGCGAGGCTGGCCGACTCGTTGATGGCTGCCACCGCCTTGGCCTTCGCCTGCTCCAGCTGGCCCTCCATCTTCTTGACCTGCACGACCTTGGCATCCGCCAGCACCTGGGCCGCCTTGACCGTCTTGTCCTTGGACAGCTCGGCCCCCGGTCCGCCCTCACGCAGCCTCCGCGCCTGCAGCAGCTGCTCGCGGACCTTCGGGGGCAGAAGCGCGGCGGCGAGGGCGAAGTCGGCCTCTGCCATGCACACGAAGCCACAGCGCTGCTCCTCGCTGAGCACCACGGCGCCTCCAGCGTCACGGCCGCCACCTTCTCCACCACGCCACCACGGGGCACGAGTGGGAGGCTTGCCGCCGCCAGCCCCACGCCCGCCGAGCCCGCCGCCAGCGCCGCCAGGAGCACCACCACCGCCGCCGCCTGCATTCCACCCACGCAGCGGAGGAAAGGCGCCCAGCTGCCGCGGCGCTGGCCACCCCGCTGGCTGGCACCCCTTGCGACAGCACGTCCTCTCGGCGAAGTTGTAGTAGTCGCACACCGAGCACTTCCACTTCGCAGGCCACGCCGCACGGCCGCCTCCCCCACGCCCAGCACCCACGCCGCCGCTGCCCGCCATGGCGCGCGTGAGTTTGGAAGGAGGCCGCCCGACTGCCAGAGTGCACACACTCTTGCCTGCGCACGGTAGTGCGATCCAGTGAAGCACGGAGGCTGAAAGCCCCCCGAGCAACCCATCTTGAGCCAAAATGGCTACGGAGGAGGAGGAGGAGGAGGAGGAGGAGGAAGAGGAGGAGGAGGGGGAGGAGGAGGAGGAGGAGGAGGAGGAGGAGGAGGAGGAGGAGGAGGAGGAGGAGGGAGGAGGGGGATGAGGAGGAGGACCGGCGCAAACCCAAGAGTCATCAACGATGTTGGAATAAACCCTCCCTGCGAGCTCCCTCGTCACAGGCCCCTACAACGGTTCATCTCCATTGGGGGAACTGCCTTGTTGGAAGGCATCCGTTTGACGACCCTGAAGCATACCAAAACATTGTTGTTGGGATTCCAGCGCCACGGATCAACCTGATTGTTGCGTCTTGACGATCCTGAATCGTGCCAAAACGACATTCCTGGGATTTCAACACCATTTCGGGTACGTTGATGATGCGATTTCGTGAATCCCTTGCACATCCTATAAAACAATGTGCGCGGCGCGAAGGCGAAACCCACAATTTGAAAAGGAACCGCCCTCAAGCCGTGAACCTTTTAGCAACTGTTTAACACGAATGTGCGCGGCGCTAAAGCGAGAACCACATTTTGAAATCGAAGCGCACTTAATCCGTGAAGCACTTGTAAACTTTTGAGACGAATGTGCGCCGCGCACGGGCGAGAGCCACATTTTGAAAACGACCCGCCCTCCATCTGTGAAGCTGCTGCCAATGTTTAACTTCAGAATCATTATTTGTGAGGAAGTCTCAGGCGAAACGCCCAGCCCGCCCTAACAACTGTCCTCGGGGTGCGACAGGCAGAAATTATTCATAAGGAAAAGGGATGGAGGAGGAGGAGGAGGAGGAGGAGGAGGGGAAAGAAGAGGAGGGGGAAGGGAAGGAGGAAGAAGAAGAAGAAGGGACCTCCTGAGGGTACGGGTAGGTCATCACGGTCAGCACGACCGGGGTGCCGAACACCATCAGTGCCGGGATTGACCTCGCCGACTCCGAGCGCGCGGCACGGGGCTGGCGACTAGACACCCTCGAAACTGTCAAAGATCTTGGGTATTCTGGACCCGCAAGGTTCTGGGCACCTGCAGATCCTGCGCTCATCAACCAGCCTTTCCGCGGTTGGAACAACTGGCAACAGTTCCAACAGGTGCTCTGTTGGGCGACGTCACTCGTAAGATACGCTTTGAGCCTCCCCCCCAAGAGCAGAACCTGATCTGCCAACTCCTCCTCCTGCTCCTCCTCCTCGTGCTCCTTCTCCTCCTCCTCCTCTTCCTCCTCATCCTCCTCTTCATCCTTCCCGGGCGCAGCGTGCTCCCGCTCTCCGAGGCAGGCGCCTGGGGGCCACGGGCGCCCACTCTCGCATCCTCTCTGTGCTGTATGAGCCGAGCGCGACGCACGACTTGCTTACGGTGGAGGAGGAGGAGGCGGAGGAGGAGGATGAGGAGGAGGAGGAGGCGGAGGACGAGAAGGAGGAGAAGGAGGAGGAGGAGGAGGAGGAGATGGAGGAGGAGAAGGATGAGGAGGAGGCAGCCTGCTGCGTGTCAGAGCCACGGCACGCGCAGCACAGAACAAGGCCGGGACGATTGCGGCTTCGGCGAACAACGCCTCACTCTTTGACAATTTCGCGAAGATGGCATTGTGCGCGCGAGCCAGTCGCGACAAGTGTCGAACACAAGCTGCGCTGGGCACAGTGTAGATGTACTGCTGTGCGCGATCAGAGCATAGTGCTGTGCACACTTCTTCCCAACGTCATATTGAATGCGCGGCCACTACGCTGCGTACTCAATAGATACATGCCAACATGTTACCACATTGCCTAACAATGCCCATTATGTAAAATCTACCACCGTGCCTTCGGCATGCTGGGGTATGCTAGAACGGTGATCGTTTTCTTATAAGGCGTTTCGACATTGGGCGGAAAGGGGGGGGTCTGGCTCCAGACCTCTGCACAATGCCACTGTTTGCAGCAGTGCGTCCTATGGGGGAGACTCCACCTGCTCGAAGCAGGCGCCCAAACTGCCAAGATCCACTCCATGGGGAGGGCCCGCGCCGATCGGCAAATGTGGTATGGTATGTGGTATGGTATGTATGGTATTGTTATAGTGTGGTGTGGTATGGTATGGTATGGCATGGAATGGTAGGCATGGTATCGGAGGCGGGGGGCGGGAGGGAGAAGGAGAGGATGTTCTGGGGAACAAAGTACCCCACTCAAGATGTGGGGAATAAGAACACGATCGCATGCTTGTCTGTTGGCTGGTAGGGCTTAGTGGCTGCTGAGGCCGACCCCCTCCCTCCCAATCACGAGCAACCTCCCAAACTCGCCGCCGTGGCTTCGCTTGCTCTCCGGCGCTCGCGGTCTCCAGACGACTCCAATATACGCCCGCAGAAGAACGCTCCCAAACGTCCCAAACGGCTGCAAAATGCCCCGACACTTATGTTGCTCCCATCGCACTTCAGGACCACATCCCAGAACAAATTTCGAGCTCCCAAAAATTTACCTGACGAAGGACCCAACCGTATGCAATTGCGAATACCGCTCCTTGTGGGTATGGTTTCGGCGGAGCTCCCCATGGGGCCACGAAACGCTGCCCTGGGTGGCGTTGACGCATGCGGCCTGTGCCTCTGGAGCTTTCGGTGGAGCTCCTTTGGGGCCACAAAGCGCTGTCATGGGTGACCCTGCCACTGCACCCTCGGTGGAGCTCCCCACGGGGCCACGATCCTCGTGAGGGGTGCGCCGATATGGGGCGAGGCCTCCATGCGAACCCTGCCACTGGCGCCTTCGGTGAGCTCCTATGGGGCCCCGATCCTCGTGAGGGGTGTGCCGAAATGGCCCGAGGCTGCCATGGGAACCTTGCCACTTGCGCCTTCGGTGGAGCTTCCTTGGGACCACAATCCTCGTGAGTGTGCGCCGAAATGGCCCGAGGCCGCCATGCGAACCCTGCCACTGGCGCCTTCGGTGGAGCTTCCTTGGGGCCACGATCCTCGTGAGGGGTGCGCCGAAATGGCCCGAGGCCGCCATGCGAACCCTGCCACTGGCGCCTTCGGTGGAGGCCACGATCCTCGTGAGGGGTGTGCCGAAATGGCCCGAGGCCGCCATGCGAACCCTGCCACTGGCGCCTTCGGTGAGGCATTATGGGGCCATTATCCTTGTGAGGGGTGTGCCGAAATGGCCCGAGGCCGCCATGCGAACCCTGCCACTGGCGCCTTTCGGTGGAGCTCCCTATGGGGCCCCGATCCTCGTGAGGGGTGTGCCGAAATGGCCCGAGGCCGCCATGCGAACCCTGCCACTGGCGCCTTCGGTGGAGCTCCGATGGGGCCACGATCCTCGTGAGGGGTGAGTCGAAATGGCCCGAGGCCGCCATGTGAACCCTGCCACTGGCGCCTTTGGTGGAGCTCCCTATGGGGCCACGATCCTCGTGAGGGGTGTGCCGAAATGGCCCGAGGCCGCCATGCGAACCCTGCCATTGGGGTCATCTGGGGCTCCTCGTGAGGAGTGTGCCGAAATGGCCCGAGGCCGCCATGCGAACCCTGCCACTGGACCCAAGGTCCGACATGTGAAAGTCCGCAGGTATCGATACTTTCTTGGTGCTCGAAATTCTTTCTGGTGGTCAAGGATAAAATCGGCTGGAACAGCAGAACCCAACACCATCCAAAGACGGCCAAGCGAGTTCCCAACTGCTTCTGTAGGATCCTTCACCACGACAAGCACAATGTGCACCAATCGCAATGACATCCAGAAAATAGATGTTCGGCATTCGCCATCGTGCCCTCGGGCACGAGCTGCTGTGCTCTCAAGTCCCTTGCTCAATCCCCTGAGCCTCCGTTTTCAATCCTGAGGATTCCTGAAGGTGCCCAGACCTCAAATTCCCAAATCTCTTCTGACTTTCCCTCTCCTCCTCCCCCTCCTCCTCCTCCTCCCCCTCCTCCTCCTCCTCCTCCTCCGCCTCGTCCTCGTCTCGTCCTCCGCCTCGTCCTCCGCCTCGTCCTCCGCCTCGTCCTCCGCCTCGTCCGCCTCCTCCTCGTCCTCCTCCTCCTCCTCGTCCTCCTCCTCCTCCTGGAGCGCGTCGTGGGTCTACTGGGCCTCGACGACGGCTTCCCGCGTGACTTTTGCGGGGCCGAGTGGGTTCCAAGAAGAGCCGCGAGGGCCCCAAGAGGCCGCCCAGTCAGTCCAAGAGGGCCCAGACTCGCCGAACGATCGGTCAAAGACGCCCAGGATGGCCTCCAGCTGGCCGACAACGCGCTCAAGACGCATCAAGAGGTCTCCAAGAGCACCTTCAAGAAGGCACCAAGAGGCAAACCTCGTCACATTATCTTAGGACAGCGTGCATTTCTAGCATACACGTGTTTGAGCTTTCACACTGTCCGGAACTGCCCAAGAGACCCTCAAGACGGCCCCAGAGGACTCCATGACGGCCCAAGAGGCGCCCACGACGGCCTAAGAGAGCCCCAAGACGGCCCCTAGATGGGCCCAAGAGTGGGAGCCTGAACCCACACTTCGAGCCTTCCATCCCAGAATACTCCCCAGGAGGCCCCACGAGACCCCGAGAAGGACCCACGAGGCCCCCAGGAGGCCTCCAAGATACCGCAGGAGGACCGACAACAGACTCGAAGAGACCTCAAAGCTGCCTCCACGATGTCCCCGAGAGGCCTCCCGCGACATCCCAACGAACACCCTGAAGGCCTACGGCCCACAACCCGTGCGCAGTGGCGCGATGGGCCGAAGGCCGCTCGATCTGCTTGGCACGAAGACGGAACGCGCTCGTGCTCTGTGAGGGCGTGAGATCGCCTGCTCAGTGTCTTGGAGCCCTCTATGCGTTAAAGACTGTGGCACGTCATGCAACGTTTTAACCACCAACCTCTTGCGACAATCAATCAATATAGCCATTGCGGGCCTTTGTGGATGTCCTTGTGGGGCTCCTTTGGGCAATATTTGAGTCCTCTTGAGTCGTCTTGAGGCCCTCTTGGGGGCTTGGGCCGTCTTGGGGCCCCCTTGGAGACATCCCGTGGCCCTGTTGGGGCTCTCTTCGAAACCTTTTGGGGCCCTCAGGGGCCTCTGTTGGGCAGTCCTGGGGTCCTCCTGGGCCGTCTGGGAGCCCTCGTGGACAGTCTTGGGGCCGTCTTTGGGGGGGTGGCCTTGGGGCCTCCTCGGCCGGCGCGGAGCCTGTGAAGACCAAAGAAACAGATATGCTAAACAGACACGTCTTCCCAAAAAGAAGAAACGGTGTTTGCCTCTGGGGCGTCCTTTTGGAGGCCTCGTGGAGCGTCTTAAGAACCTCCCTGGCAGCCTTGAAGCAATCCTTAGCCATCTGTGAGCGTTCTCGGGCCGTCTTGGGGCCCGCTCGGGCTTCCAAGAGGCCGTCGTGGCGGCGCTCTCGGGGCTGATTTCTTCCGACGGCGGCAGATGGGCCAGGAACACCCTAAGACTACCAAAGAGGCTCCGAACAAGCCCCCGAAGGCCCCCAACAGGCCCAAGGAGGCCCCCAAGAGACCTCCAAGAGGCCCCCAGGAAGCTCCAAGGAGACCCCACGAGTGCCCCAAGAGGCTTCCAAGAGGCGTCCGCCTTCTTCTTCCTCTCCTTCTCTTCCTTCTCTTCCTCCTCCTCCTCCTCTTCCTCCTCCTCTTCCTCCTCCTCCTCCTCCTCCCTTTCCTCACCGGTTCCCCGAAGGGTTTCAACAACGGCTGGGGGAATACACGGTCCGATAGCTCGAGCCCAACTTTCAGCCACATAGGCGCTTTCAAAAAGACAGGGGGCGGCGGTGATTGACCGTAGGCGTCTTCCATCGACGTCAAGTCAAACCTCGTCCTGACAAATGCTAGAAACATTTGCCTCAACAACACGTTCAATGTATCAAATAGGCACCCACGTTCAGGCAAACCTCCCCAAACGTGTCGCTCGAGGCATGATCATACCTGGGAACGTGCGAAAACACCTGCGAACACACGCTACGTGGTACGACGAGTGTGATGTCTCTATCCCTATGGCGTTTGCCCAATACTCAACCAGTAGAGTAGTTTTAGTTCTGCACTCCCAAAGCCCTGGGGTTGTCGGAGGGACGGGTTGGGGGCAGTGGACAGTCGTGACATCCGAGCCCGACCCGCCTGCGCATCACTAATAGAGCACACGCATCTACACCACGTTGGAGACGCGGAGGCTAAACTCCTGCACTCCGTCCGAATGAGGAACGAAGGATGCGCACCCCTCCTTGATAATCACCCCCTGTCTCCTCGCCGCTCGCCCCCTTGCTGCACCTCCCACCCTCGGGGCTGGGCGAAGTGCGACCACGGCTGTTCAAAAACGGTCCACGGACCCCTCGCGGGGTCGACACGCACACTCTTTCTCCGAGCTGCGGCCAGCCGTGGCGACGAGGGCCCCCTCCCCCGAAAGCCAGATACCGGTGTCTCAACCCGCCCGCCTCTTGGAATGCTTACAGGGCAGCTTTTAATATACAGGATTTTACATACATTGGATGTTTAATGCATGACTAACTTACAAATGAATCAATGCATACATTCATCGTTGTTTTTGATACTAAATCCCTCCATGTTTGATACATGATCCGCACGCGGAGCATGTATAAAAAAAACGGCACTGTATTCTGGGGGCCTTCCCGGAGCCACTCGCTCCGCTCGTGCGCCGAGGCTGCGTCGAACGTCCGTCGACTGGAGTCGAGCTCGAGCCGAACCCGAGGTCGAACCTGAGTCGAACCCGCGTCGAAACCGACTCGAACCTGTGTCGAACAGATCCGTTAAATGGGCCCAAATCAGGTCGGGCGAAAGGGGGGGATAGCAAAGGGGGGGTTTGAGAATCAGCTCGCGTAGCTGATTTTCCCAGCGCCTCCCGGCGCCGGAGGCGGCCATGTATCGAGGAATGGGCCCCTCGGTGAGGCCGAAACCAGCTGCATGCAGCAAATTTCGTAACCACCCCTTTCCCAATCCCCCACCTTTCGCTCGGCCCGACCCAAGAAGGTCCCCCAAACGAGCATCTGATCCTCTGATGCCGGCATCGCCTGCAGAATAGCGCCCAGTACCCGAAGGCTCGCTTGGCGTCCTCGGTCAGGTTCTTCACCGCGAAGGCCGCCTCCTCCACGGGGCCTCGCGCGCGTGCCCAGGGATGGTCGGCGGGGGCTTGTGCGTTTCAGGCTGCACGAAGAGAAGGGGCTTGCTGACTTCGCGCTCCGCCCTGAGATCTTGGCGTCTCATTTTTTGTTCGAGCCAGGGCGTTTTCGCTTTCTCTCGGGCCTCAGGCCCCACACACATCAATCCGTCTCGACAACTGACGCAGAAGCATGGGCTCCAGGGTCTTGGGGCGCGAGTTCTCACGGCGTCTCGATTTCGTGGAAGCGCCGGATCTCAGGGTGCGCCGCGAGAAGCACGTGCCTTCCCCGCCCCCCCCCCGCGCGGGGCGGAGCTAGTTGGCCCCCCGGCCCGGGCGTAGCTATAATATTACTATCAAAAGACGTGGGGGAACCGACGTCCTAGACAACCGAAAGCATACATTTGCAAGTTTTGAAGACATCGAGGAAGCCTATTCCCCATAGTCTGAGCACTCTTTGCCCACCTCGCTGCGCGGGGCGATCTCAGGGCAGGGAGAAGCCAACAGGCCAGCCCAGCCTTGGCGCGTCGAGGCGTGAGGGAGGGGAGCGGGGCGGCGGGAGGGCGCCGGAGGTGCCCCTGGACGGCTTCGAGGGTCCGAGATGTCCAGATGGGCGAGCAACGACATATGTACATGTACGCCCTCCGCAGTCTTGCCTGCACGAACGTCCGCGTTGACACGCACTCCAGGGGAAACTAACCGCGTACGTGTACACCCTGCGAAATGCTTAAGAAATCATGGGTTAAGAAATTCATAGTCAAAAACCCAACGTTTCTATTAAAAGCTTAAGATTTACATTGAAACGTTAAGAATCATCGAGACTCTGGACGAAAACTGAGGTTTTCTTAAGCATCGCCTGGGGTGTACATATGTTGCTGGCCTCTGACCAAAGCTGTCGCAGGGCAGCTCGAGGAGGCCTCCTCGATGCGCCCGCAGAGGCCCCAAGCTCCCCCCGAGGGCGGCTCCGCGTGGCCGCGGGGTCTCCCAGGGACGCGCGCTCGAGGTGCCCACACCACTCCGCGCGTGTGTGTGCATCGAGTGCCTTCTCGCCCTTTCGCTTACGATGGGCTGTTTAAGACCTCGAGCTGGAGCCAAGGCGACTTGACGGCGCGCACAAAGGGGGTAAGGGGGCGAGTGGGGAGAGCTTCTTGAAACAGAAAAACTGCTCCTTAGAAGGCGCCGGCCTTACATCTATACAGAAGGGCCCGCGCCTGCTAGCAAGCAGGGGTGCTTCTAAGAAGCCTTCCCCCCTCCCCCTCCCCCCCCTCTGCGCGTGGCCGACTTTAGGTGACCCACGAGAGCCCAAGACGACCCCCAAAGCACCCGAGAGGGCACCAACATGTGTTCTCTTCTCCTCCTCCTCCTTCTCCTCCTCCTCCCCCTTCCCTCCTCCTCATCCTCCTCATCCTCCTCCTCTTCCTCCTCCTCCTTCTCCTCCTCCTCTCTCCTCCTCCTCTCTTCCTCCCTCCTCTCCTCCTCCTCCTCCTCCTCCTCCTCCTCCTCCTCCTCCTCCTCCTCCGCCTCCCCCTTCCCCTTCTCCTTCCCCTCCCCGCCCCCCTCCCTGCTGGGGGAACCGCTCCTTCACTCAGAGCCAAGCTCCTTGGAACACTTCAGGTTTTGAACCGAATCGGACGCATCGGAGGCCTCCTCGAGGGGCTTTTGGGCCAAGATGGTTCAAGATGGCTTCGGATATCGCTCAACGTGGCCTCCAAGATTAGGGGGCAGACCATCCACCCCCTTAATCATCGCCCCGACACACGAAACCGTTCAGAAAAACGCACCCACACAGAAGGAATCGAACAAGGCAAGGCTGCTTAATGAACGCCCAGGGCCACTTAGTAAACGCCCAATATCGGGTCCGGGTGGCTGTTTCCTCCCTTGAAAGATAGCGCAATCTAGTTCCATATTGCTCAATATGTTTTCCTGCATGTCTTTAACCGGCTACAGGACCACCCCGGGACGGCCCCAGGTGAAAGACCACCACGAGGCCAAAATCATTCAATCACCTAATGGTAAAACGTGACGCTTGCCTTCTAGGACTGTCGTTTCCTAAGGACCTCCGAAGCCTCACGTTGGCCCGACGATCGCCCAAGAGAGTCCCAACATGAAGCCACAAGAAATTCAATAACGCAACAAGAGCGCCCCAACAGGGCTCCACGAGGAGATATTTCGAGCTCCAGCGGGGCGATGTCGCCAGGGCACGCTCATTCCTAGATCAATGCCCTCGAACATGGCTCCAAGAGAGGGCCCCCGAAGCCCACCAATGGCGCCCAGCGGGCTTCCAACATTGCCCCAAGAGGGTCCAAGATGGCATCCACAAGCTTCCAATGGACTTTGAGAGCGAAATTCTTGTGAATATCTCCATGATTGACTCCTGCCGTCGTCGTCGTCGTCGCCCTCCCCCTCCTCCTCCTCCTCCTCCTCCTCCTCCTCCTCCTCCTCCTCCTCAGGGACTCCTCCTCCTCCTCCTCCTCCTCCTCCTCCTCCTCCTCCTCCTCCACGTCTCCACGTCCTTGTTCGTGCCATCGTCTCCCCCTTCCTCCTCCATCCTCCTGCTCAAACTTCACTCCCTCCTCCTCCTCCTCCTCCTCCTCCTCCTCCTCCTCCTTCTCCTTATCCTCCGCCGCCTCTTCCTCCTCCCCCTCCCCCTCCCCCTCCCCCCTCCTCCCCTCCTCCTCCTCCTCCTCCTCCTCCTCCTCCTCCTCCTCCCCTCCTCCTCCTCCTCCTCCTCTCCTCCTCCTCCTCCCCCTCCCCCTCCCTCTCCCCTCCCCCCTCCCCCTCCCCTCCTCCTCCTCCTCCTCCTCCTCCTCCTCCTCCTCCCCTCCCCCCCTCCTCCTCCCCCTCCTCCTCCCCCTCCTCCTCCTGGACTCCTCCTCCTCCTCCTCCTCCTCCTCCTCCTCCTCCTCCTCCTCCTCCTCCTCCTCCTCCTCCTCCTCCTCCCCCCTTTCCCCACCATCGTACTCCTGATCCACTTTCTCCCCCGCATCCTCCTCCTCTCTTCCTTCTCCCCCTCCTCCTCCTTCTTCGACGGCAGGCTTGATCAGAAATTCCACCCTTCGGTATACTCAAATAAGTTACAAGCTTTGGCTTGACGGCTGAGCCACCGTGTCTGTTCCACCGGATGTTCGCACGCTTCCATGATCAGGGCAACTCGCCTGGCGATCGTTGATTGGATGGGCTGGTGGGGGTATGCGAAGCCTTGAAAATTCCCAGCAATGCCGTGAGAGGCCCAATTCGCCGAATGGGATGAAACGTTTCGGTCTTACCACGAGTGTTCGTCCAAGACGGTGTGCAACCGCGCTCACCACAACGCATGGTGGGTCGCCCCAGACAGGCTCCAGGCGGCGACCCGAGCCTGTCCAGAGGACCAGAGGACAGCCCGAACAAAGCTGGACACCAACCTGACGTGCCTACAAACGGCCTAAGATAAGACCCATACCGCTCCAATAAGACCAAGGACGGCTCCAGGAGAGGGCCCGATGCCCTCAGGCAGCCACAAGAACCTCCACGGTTCCACGACGCGACTAGGCCCCACGACGCGACTCTACAATTCCCTACTTACTACACTATAGCCAGATCAAGCACGAACTGAATCCTACTGGGGCCCGATCTCTAAGAGAATCTTGCCAGGGCTGGATCCAGCCTTCGTGGCAACTTTCTGGGGCTCGATCGCCGTCGTCGTCGTCGTCGTCGTCGCTGCCCGACGGCGACGGCGCTGGCGCGGGCGCTCGCCGGTCGGGTCGGTTCGACCCTCCCCCCTCCTGGCAAATCTTACTAGCCTCGAGCGTATCCCTATCCCTGAGATCGGCACGCCAAAAGGCGATGACAATCTTAGGGATTCGCCCTCAAAAAATAAGAGAATCCCTAAGATTGGCATCGTGATGAGGAGGTGCCCAGCATAGGGACAGGGATATGTTCCAGGCTGGTAAAATTCAGCCCCCCCCCCCGGTTCGAACCAACCCCCCTCCCCACCCACCCTCGAGGGGTGGGGGGGTTTTGGAACCCCCCTCCTCCCTGCGATTTCGGGGAGGGCCCCCCCCCCACGGCTCGAGCCCCCACTCCGCCCTTCCATGCGTCCTCAGAACGCGCTCTTTTTACCAGCCTGGAGCAGATATCCCTATCCCTATGTTGGGCATCGCCTCATCACGATGGCGATCTTAGGGATTCCCTTATTTTTTGAGGGCGAATCCCTAAGATTGTCATCGCCTTTTGGCGTGTCAATCTTAGGGATAGGGATACGTTCGAGGCTGGTGATCTTTCCAAGATGCACTCCTCGAACATACTCCTTGAAGCGCCGGAAAACACACGTACCTGTGCACCTCGCGACCCTATATGCCCGTGCGCACTGGCAGGAGTGCGCGATGACGCAAACGCGTATGTGCCCACCTCACTGCTCCCACCTGTCCCTTCCCGTCCAGACCCGACTGAAATAATGATTCTTACAGTCAGTGGAGGGGTCTCCGGGTGCGTAAGCCGTGTCGACCGCTCCCCCTGTTTTTCGTCTGGAGGGGGGGGCCGTGGCCAGGGGGATTCAGGATTGCACTGCGACGGGCGTCGCTTGCCCGTTGTTGGCCTCTCCTGTGGCCACAGGCACGTGCCGAGACCGGAACCGAGACCGAGGCCGAGACCTGACTGCTCCCATCTGCGCGACGACGTGGACTGCCAGGGCATGACGCGTGTGAGAGAGGCGAACAAGCGCGCGACCTTCCCAATAGTCTCCGTCCTGCTCGCCCTGCGCCGTGGACGACAACGGCTGGTCGTTCTGCGCCTTCCCTGAAACCAAGATCCGGACTCTGCTCGCGAGCCCAGGCCACACACGGACATTACCCTGCCGCTCTAACTTCGAGCATGGCCAAACAATGATCGGACGCGCCATCGGCTCGGAACTGAGCTACGATCCACGATCGAAATCGCGGAACGATGACTATGACCACGATCGGAATTGCCGAATCACGTTCAAATCACTACCATCAAAACCGCACACGCCGCGATTTCTACGATGGACCAGCCCGGACGGATGCAAATAGATCCGCCACCGTGCCTACAGCATGCAGTGGAACGGCCCAAGGCTCGTATAGATGTGAGTGCTCTAACGATTGCCTGAAAAGGCTAGGCCAAAACCACCGAAACTTGCCAGGCCAAACCACCACGTTGCCAGAAATCTTGGGCGCTCTTGGGCGCCCTCGGCGTTTCTCACGTTGGCCTCTGGGAAGCCCAAACCGCCCAAACAGACTCCAACGTTCCCCTACGGCATATTCGCGTCGTGTCGAGCCCAGCATTGGTTCCTGACACCGCGTGGATCGTTCCGTGAACGCCGAATCGTTCAACGACGGGCCGATTCTGGGCCACGGGCGGCGCTCAACCTGAAACGCACGCGGTGGGGTCGCCGCCGGTCGGCACGACGCGAACCTGCCCTAGAGCCTTCCAAGAGACGTTCAAGAGCACTTTGAAACCCTCGGTGGCCCCAATGGTCAGGAGGGGAAAAAAACACACAGACACAATTAATCGTCGACTCCCAGGAAAATATGGGCAAACATGGGAAGTGGGGGGGGAGACAGAAACCCAGAAAATATTGGAAAATATAGGGAATCCTTTTTATTTGTATTTATTTGTGTGTCCCAATTCCCCTTCAAATGGTCCGTCCTGGGGCTATCTTGGGGGCCTCTTCGGTCGTCCTGGAAGACCCGGGGGCCCAGCGCCGGGACCCGAATCGTTGGGGACCCAGGCCGTTGGGAAACAGTAGGTTTCCCTGTGATTTCCACACGTGATCATTCTCTTATTCGTTACTCTGCCGGTCGGCGCGGGCCCTTGCACCCCCCTCTTCCCCCCCCCCCCGTGGAGCAGGTCTTGGCTGTTTTTGGCGCCTGTTTCAGGCAGGTGGGGCCCCTCGCATAGGACGCACTGCGCCCAACAGCCGCACTAAGCAGAGGTCTGGAGCCAGACACCCCCCCTCCGTACCCCCCCCTTCCGCCCAATGTCGAAACGCCGAATAAGAAAACGCTCACCATACTTTGTCTTTTAAGTCTAGGGTGTATAAGCATGCCCGAGAGCCTCAAAAGACGAGCGCAAGACCTCCGATGCCCTCACAGCAGGCTACCGTTATGTCGGGGCTGTCCCCCTACAGGGAGATTTTCGACGAAAAATACAAAAATACACCAAAAATAAGCAAAAAAATGCAAAAATAGTCCAGGGACTATTTTTTGAATATGTTTGGACCTTTTTGGTGCATTTTGGGGGTATTTCTTTTTTTTTCGTCGACAACCCACCTGTAGGGGGACACGCCCGACAGCAGGCTGCCAAGAGGGGGAACTAGGCAATGTACCTATTCGAACGCCTCCGCTCGCCCCAGAAGCGGCCAGCAGGCCCCCCGAAGGGCCCCCAAGGGACCCCACGTTTAGTACTCCAAGGTGCTCCGAGTAGCCCCCCAGGAGGGCCCCACGAGGCCCCCCAAAAGCTCCTCGATGGAGCCCCGCAGAAGCCTCAAATACAGTCGATTCGTAGCATAAGGATGCGCGATAAGGATGCAAGGGCCTTGGACGCCCACGTCGAAGCTTCTCGGGCGGGGCGCGGCCGACGAAAGTGGCCAAGAATGGACCGAGGAGGCAAGAATGCAAGGGTACCTTTCCGACGCCACAAAGCACACATGTGCTAGGCCGGGAAATTGGAAAAGGGTCAGAAAGCACGTGCGGAGCGGGCACGCTTAAGCTGACCAAGGGAGCGGTTCAAAATCTTGCCGGAAACATGTAAGATACAACGTCGTCTAAAGCGACGGCCTCTGCTATGAAAGAGGAGACAGGCGTATGGAAGCAAATGACGCGGAATGCTGATGGGAACGTGTGCCGGCGATCGTTTCGGACAGGTTGCCTTTCCTTACCATGCGAGTTGACAGTCAGCCCCCAAGGGGCCTCTTCTCCACGACCAAGGGCCAAAGGCCCGAAGACCACCAAACGGCTGTGGGCATCGGAGCGCCGCGTGTCGGGTGTCCACGGTAGTCACCCCGAGACGCCGCCCTGGTGACTGCGCCCCAGCAGGCCTAGCCGATGCGCTCCGTCGGGATCCTACCCTGGCCCCGTCATTCCCCGACCTTGCACGAGAGCCAACAATGATGTTCCCGTATCAAGAAGGCCTTGGAGGGCCGTTTCGAAGCTTCTCGAGCGGGGCGCGGCCAACGACAGCGGCCAAGGATGGACCGAGCAGGGAAGGATGCAAGGGTACCCTTGGGAAGGCTGCCCATCCTTAAGTGCTCATCTGATCACTACAAGACAGGGCTGGACTTATACTATGTGCTTCGTTTTGCTTTCGTTTTGTTGCTCGTTTTGCTCAGTATGTTTTCCTCTACCTCCCTCCCAGCACGAAAAACAATACAGAGTTGAAGTCCAACAAAACAGCGTTTAGGTCCCACCCTGAAAACGAAGGTCCTGGGCTGCCGTCATCCTCACGGCGACTTGTCAAGCCAGATCCTAGTGGCATTGTGCTCGGCAGATGTGGGGATGTTTCGCCTCCCTGTCGCCCCTCTCTCCACCTTCTCCCATCCAGAAACACAGCGCTTGAGCCTCTCAAGACCTCGTCGCTGGGCCCGCATCAGCGTGTGGATGACCCCTCATTGGGCTCATGGGAAATCAAGCAAGGCTAGTGCGGGAATCGGCCAAAATTGTGATCTGAGCGGAGGTACTACATGTGGAAGTATGCCTCCTCCTCTTCCCGCGCCACGCTATACATCCCTGCCCAGCCCGCTTCCCACCATTGCCTGTTACCTCTACGATCGTATCTCTCGCAGCTTGGCGGCTCTCTTTCTCTCGACGCGCCCTCATCATTTCCATCGCAGTCCTCCCATCCTACAAGCATTCCCAAAGAGCCAGGACCATACACGGTGGGAATTGCCGAACAACTGCTGCAACAAACTCAAAGTCGGGCGCGGAAGAGTGCGCATAAGTTGGCCTGGGGCACCATGCGATTTATCTGGATTAGTTCAAGTGTCAAGGGCTTAGGATGGGGGTCCCTGGAACCTGTTTGAAAACTCGCATCGGGGCCTCCGTTGCTACAAGTCGCACGCTCGTCACCTCCCTCGGCTGTGCATCCCAACTCTCCGTATGCGTCGCTGTGTGGGGCTACCCATCCGCGCCATCACGAGGCTCGCCATGATCGTGAGAATCAGGAGCTCCACCCCATTGCAACAATGATCAATGCCCATCGAGCGAGAGGCCGCAATGTGAAAGGCGAGTTCACGCAATCGCAGAGAGTATCCAGTTGCGATCACACCATACTCGTACCACGAAGAAGAGGCATCTTGCCAGCGTGAACCCCAACCAATGAGTTACTGCGCTGCTGATGCTAAAGCATCGTACTGCAATCTGGGTGGTGAGCTCTAAGTCCTGTGAATGTGAAATACAATCGGCTATAGGACAAACAACCATCCTTCAAAAACACGAGACCCTTCGCCGGTCACACCACACATAACATCCTAGGGCATCCCCTCCAGGATGCACACGAACATCCAACAACCACGAAGAGCAGTCGGGTACCATCCCTGTGAGGTAACTAGGCTCAGGGCTGATCTGTAAGCAGAGCAGCACTATCATCAAGCAAGCAAGCAGCACGTGCAATAACTGCTTCATCCCACCAGCCCTCTGGGCGTAGGTGGTCTAACGGGATTATTTCCGTCATCTTACACAAAGCCCTCTTCCCCTTTGGGAGGGATTTACCTCTCCCCCTGCCTCCTCCCTTGGAAATTTTGGGCGGCGGTCGCGGGTGGTTAGAGGTCCCTTTTTCGGCCCCTGGGAGGACCAATGTTTGACACCCCGCACGAGGATCGTGGCCCCCGAGGGGGGAGGGGGGGGGGGCGATCGGGACCCTCACTCCTTTGATCGATAGCCTCGAAGATGGCCCCAAGAGGCGCTCCAGGGCTCCCAAGAGAGCCCCAAGAGAGCCCCAAGAGGGCCCCAAGAGGGCCCCAAGAGGGCACCCGAGAGGCCCCCAAGAGGTTCCCGAGCGGCCTCAGAGAGCCCAAGATGACCTCCAAGATGGCTCAAATAGCCCAAGCTGGCTCAAGATAGCTCCGAAGATGCTCCAAGCGGCCTCAAGACCGCTCCAAGAGCGCCCAAGAGCGCTCCAAGAGAGCCCCAAGAAGCGGTTTGCCAGCTCCTGAGGGGGGAGCTGAGTTGGGGACCCCCCCATCCTGTAATCGATGGCCTCCAAGATGATCCCAAGAGCCTTCCAGGGTTACCAAGAGGGTTCCAAGAGGGCCCCCAAAACTCCCAGAGAGCACCAGCAGCAACAGCCGCAATAATACCTCTACATGGTTCCATGAGTCCTCGTCCGCGTCGTCCTCCTCGTCCTCCTCGTCCTCGTCGTCCTCGTCCGCATCCGCGTCCTCGTCCTCCTCGATCTCCTCCTCCGCCTATTCCCCTCGCCCCCACGCGGCCCCCAGGGATGGCCCGAAGAGGCCTTCCAAAGTCACCCCCTTGCTCCCAGAGATCTCTCGGTTCACCCTGGTTGCTCGCTTTGTTTCCCTAGATGTGTCTCTTCCTCCCTTTTGCCGTCAACTCTCGATGGCAAGGCCCTTCGAGGCTTCTGAATGGGCTGGTGGGGATCCGCGAAGCGTGAAGAATTACACAGACGGTCGGTAACATGCCTTCCGTATTTATTCAGGCTGAACCCTGTTCAGGGCCGTTGAGCTTGGGAAACCGGGAGAGACACTAGCTTGACTCGTTATACAAAGTACGTTCGCCAGCCTTTGCAGAGACTAACCCATCGATCGCATACGATAACCTTGCGGTAATCATCACAATTCGACCCACGATTCTGGCTCCACATTGGTAGCAGGCAAAAAAAACACCTACGATTCAGGCTCCACATTGGATTCGACCCACGATTCTGGAAACCAAAAACTGCATGAAAAAAAATGCAACGCAGGTCTTCGCAAACTCGGGTCAGCCAATATGTGCGGCCGCCTCTCTGGCTGACCCCCGTTTGCATTGACCTCCGTCTCAAGGCTCCCGACAAGTGGAGGAGCTGCCGCAGCCGGGAACACCCGTCTTCAACGGCACGAGCAAGACAATTAAGAAGTACCACCGAGAGGTCGCCCCTGACACCTCTTTTCTTCGTCGCCGCCAACATGGTGACAAATGGAGGAGCTGCCGCAGCCGGCAACGAAGACAACGGCGGGGCCAAGATTCCAACACCAGTCTCCAACGGCACGAGCGAGACAGTCAAGAAGCATCACCGAGAGGTTGCCCCTCGGCAGATCGGCAGGGGTCAAGCCGCCCAGGCAGGGGACCGCGCTCGCGGCGAGCCTCGAGGGGAACGCCGAGGAGGCGCGCGAGGAGTTCGGCCTGGAGACGATCAAGGAAGACAGCTCGGTGCAGGTGTTTCTGGAGCATATCGGGGCTCGTGTTCCCGAGATCGAGGTGTTCGAGGCACCCGCGCTCCTCGAGACGTCTGTGGAGCCAACCTGCGTCAGATACAAGCTCGAAGACATTCGAGATTACAACAACCGCCTCAACGGCGTCGCCACGAAGCTGAGGACCAAGGGCATCCAGGTGCCGGACGAGGTCTTGGCCGATCTATACATCAGGGTGCTCGACTGCCCACGGAGAGCGCGGCCAGCGTGCTCACAGCGGTTGGCAACACATTCGACCTTGTATGGATCCAGGAGCAGCTGCTGATAAACTTGCCCAAGGTCGCAGCCGCGGACGGCTGCAGTGGCGACCACGACACAAGAGGCTACGGAGATTACAAGCAGGAGCACAAGCGGGTGTATGCCATGGAGGCCTAAGAGCGACGAGGGTAGAGCAGAGGACGATCTGTCGAGCGACAGCTCCGACGTCTTCGACGAGGCGGAGGAGCAGGTGGCGTTCTTTCGGGGAGACGTCAGATTCGGGTTGGCCTGACGGGGCCACCATGAAGATGACGAGACCCAGACTGAAATCTGACGCGAGCTCCCGCTGCAGACATCCCACGAAAACTGGACCGCCAAAATCCAGGGCGGGCTCGCCAAAAAACGTAAGCGGCCCCCAATTCTAGTCTAGTCGAGTCTTACGTGTCCCCAATCTCTCACTACCCAAAACCTCCGACGTAATGTTTTTGTTCATGATGTAGACCCCCAATGGTCTCGACCCATTCCCCGGGACCGGTTTTCATCCTAGATCGTTTTTGGACGGTCCCGAGGTCCGGTGAGAGCCCCCGGGAAAAACTCTCGCGTCGTGATTTTTTCATGACCCAAGGGGATCTGGGTACAGTATTCGGCCTGACCTAAGGAACGATAAATAAGGAGCGAAGCCCCTTTTTTTTCTCCAAACACGTCTAGGATATCCGAAAGAACACCCGGGCGGCTCGCCGCCAAAAAGGTAGCGGAACGCATGCAAACCAAAGGAACGACCGAGCCCCTTTTGACACGTAAGTGTTCCTTATTCAAGCCGGACCCTGTATCTCTCTCGACGCTCGCGTCGTGACTTTTTCATGACCCGAGGGAGGGAGGGAGGGAGGTAGGGAGGTGAGGAGGAGGAGGAGGAGGAGGAGGAGGAGGAGGGAGGTAGGGAGGGAGGGAGGGGAATCTGGGTAAGTATCTCTCTCGACCCTGCGACCGTCTGTCGATCCGTTTCCCGCGGGCCTCGCGCTCCCCTGCTTCTTCACCGAGCCGGCGGCGTGCGCGAAAAGGACGAGCGGAGGGAGGTTGCGAGCAGGCCCGCGGCCCCATCGCCGAGAGAGGGGCGGTGACCGGCCGCTCAAGACGGTGGACCCCAGTATCAGGTCTAGAGGCCTCGTTTCAAGGGGCCCAAGGACACACACATAAATGCACACAAATAAAAAGATTCCCCATATTTTCCATATTTTCTGGGTTTCTGATTTCCCCCCCACTTCCCACATTTTCCAATATTTTCTGGGGAATCGAGGATTAATTGTGTCTGTGTGTTTCTTTTCCTCCTGAAAGACGGTGGACCCCAGGATCAGGTCTAGAGGCCTCGTTGATGGGGTCCAAGTAGATTGGGTCGGAGGATCGCGCAGCATCGACGATGCATCGGCGATGCATCGGCGATGCGCTGGCGGTGCATCGGCGACGACATCGGGCTCCACATCGAGCCGCATCGCCGATGCATCGCCTCCACATCGAGCCGCATCGGCGATGCATCGGCGATGCGGCGCGATCCTCCGACCCCATCTAGGAGGTCATCGACCGCAAGTGCGGCTGGGACCTCCTCAAGCAGGAGGACCTCGAGATGACACGCGGGGTCTTCTACTCCATGAAGCAGAAGTTTGCGTCGATAAAGCTGCCCTGCACGTAGTGCGCGAACATCGCGCCGCTCAACTACAACACGCCGCAGAACAGGCAAGTAATGCGGCAACGCTGGCGAGCAGAACGGCCATTCATCTTCTTGGCAAACGATTTCTTCAACTTCAACTTGACGCGGGGAACATGCCCATGGTTCACAACCCGGCCACCAACCGGATCTGGGTACACCACGGCTTGTCGCAGCTACAAGCCGACGAGCGCGTGTCCCAAGTGAGGTGCGATATAGTCGAGTACGGAGCGCGACGCTACAAGACGGGGCTGCCCATCAAGCACCCCGCCGAGCTGCTAGTCACCCGCAAGGAGTTCGAGCAGCTGGGGCGCACCTGCAGCCATGGGCACGCGCACGACCAAATGTTTTGTAACAGCGTGGCGGTGGAACCCATGGTCTAGCAAATCCTCCGCCGGCAGCGTGGGCGTCGCGCCTACGAAGTTGACTGCGTCCCTTCTTCTTCTTCGCCCATCGCCATGGCGGAGCCGAGAGAGCAAACCACCGCCTACGTCAACGACGCTGCGACCCTGGCAGAAACGGGCGAGCCCACTGGGGAGCCCAACCCCATGGGCGGCGGAGACGACTTCGCCGATGCACTGAAGGCCGACGAGACTATGGACGGCAGGATCGGGGTCGGCGCGTCACATCCACAAAGAAAGCAGCAGCACGCTGCATTCCAGCCGAATCAGCCATGCTCAAACGATTCATGTCCTCTACAGGCAGATTCTGGACGAAAAATAAAGAATGCGAAACAGATATTCAAACATGACCAAAACTGCTTCAAACATCGCCCCCGACATTTTTTTCCTATGTTGGAATATGCCTCCTGTGGAGGGACGTGCCCGGCTTAAAACAGGCGCTAAGTCGGCCACCATCCAGGCTGTTAGGGGGCTGGTCTGCGGGGTGCGCCGCTCGCAGCAGCGCCCGAGCGCGGGGGACCAGCTCAGCTCCACTCCGCGCAAGACTTCGGTGACGACATGGGCTTCGACTGCTTCGAGCTCAAGGACGTCGACGGCAAGAGCTACTGGTATTTCGGCACCGTCGACCTGGCTACCACCTTCCACGTCGCGACGCTGATCGGCCGCCACACGAGCCAAGAGTTCGCGACCGCTTTCGAGGTGCTGCGCTTCCTGGGCGGGAATACAGGACCGCGTACACGTCGACATGGAGAAGGGATCCGGCGACGCCCTCAGTGATCTGGTCCAGTCTTTCAACGCGGTGCTGGACAGGCACATTGGCAGCTCGGTCGAGTGGAACGCCGGGGAGCTTGGTGGAAGGAACTCGCGGCGAAGACGATCGAGCACTCTTCGATCAAGGGTGAGAACGAGATGCGGACGTTTGGCATCATGGCGTCGGAGGCGAAGACCTCGCTGGGAAGGCGAGCAGATTTTTGCTCCGCGCAGTGGGTGCTGGGACGCGATACCAAAATGCCCGCAGATCTGGTGGACGACACGGCCAACTACAGCGCCCACAGCCTCGCCGCCAACGACGAGAATATACGCCGACGGTATGCCATCTGCACGGCGGCGCGCGAGTCGTTCATGAGGATGCAGAATGACGACCAGCTCAGACGGGCACCCTAAGAAGCCCCAAGAGGCCCCAAGAGACCCCAACACGGCCCCCAAGAGGCTTCAAACTGCCTCCAAAAAAACCCTGAGAGGCTAACCACCAGAACCCAACCAACATCCGTGAGGCCTCTGACCCGCCACCCACCGCCTCCGAAAAATGGCAGCCGCCCAACCGCACAGCATTGACAACAACACCCCGACAAACGACAGCGGCGAGGCAATATGGGCTGGCGGAATGAGCGAAGCGATTAAATGAAAAACGAAAACTTCCTCGAGTGCGGTGCTTTGGGAAGAGCGGGCAGTGCAAGTATGACGTGCGAGCTCCTGGCCAACCTCCGCTGTGCATGGAATACTGCTGGCACATGTTGTGACCATGATTTCTGCACTGGCAATTCGTCGAATGCGCTGGATGCGTTCGCAGGCGCGTCAAGCTTCTCTGCGCAGCTCGCTGAAACTACTTAGAAACACACCGTAAACTGATGTGAACTGCAAGCCACCCTCTGTGGAGGTTTGATCGATCACGTCTTCTCGGCTGCAGCCGCTGCAAAGTGGGCCTGATTCGCGCTTAGGAAACACATGAGAGACGCATATGGCCCACACCACCCACCATCGCTGTGCACAACTCAGCGACAGCAACCGCGTCTGCAAGAGCTGCAGCAACGACAACATAGCCCATTATCCGCCAGCCTCCTTGTGGGGCCACCAGGCTGTAGGGCTAGGTTGCTGCTCCCTGCGCCAGTTGCAGTTTCAAGTCTCCAATATTACAGTTTTGTTTTCTGCTTCCTACTGTCGGGTCGGGCGAAGGGGGGGATAGCAAAGGGGGGGTTTGAGAATCAGCTCGCGTAGCTGATTTTCCCGGCGCCTCCCGGCGCCGGAGGCGGCCGTGTATCGAGGAAGGGGCCCCTCGGAGGGGCCAAGACCAGCTGCATGCAGCAAATTTCGTAACCCCCCCTTTCCCAATCCCCCCCTTTCGTCTGGCCCGATATTGTAAATTGTTGAAGTCCGCGCGAGGGGGCGGAGCCCCAAATCAGCAATTTACCACACTCGGATCGCGTGCTCTGAATTCCCAAGGGGGGCGTGAGACACATAAGAATACGCGCGTTTCGCGCCCCCGAGACCAGAAGTAAATTACGCCAGGTTCGCGTTTCCGAGGCTGTATGCCCTAGCATATGACGCGCCCCCGAAACAGCACACCCTCGCAAATTACTCCGTAATCGCGTCCCCGAAGCCATCAACCTCCGCAGAGTACGCCGTGTCTGCGCTGCCGAGGCCAAGGGTGCTCCGAGGCGCCAGAAGATGGCTCCAAGACGGCCCAAGAGGGCCTCCAAAAGGGCTCCAAGAGGCCTCGCGAGAGAGCCCCAAGAGGCGAGATTCGTCGGTTTTGCAAAAAGGCTTTAAGGATGGTGGCCTTCTCGCAAGTTTGGCTTGCCGACGCTCCAAGACGGCTCAAGAAGCTCCCAAGACCGCCCCAAGACAGCCCAAGAGGCCTTCAAGAGGGCCCCAGGAAGGCCCAAGAGAGCTCCAAGATTGCCCAATAAGCGCTCAAGACGGCCCAAGAGGGAACCAAAATGGCCCCAAAAGGGGCCCGAACAGGGGACCACGAACCGACACTTCTACATTTGTACCCCGAGAAGCCCCCAGGAGGCCCCAAGAGGCCGCCAAGAGGCCCCAAGAGGCGCCCAAGACGCGCCCAAGAGGCCTCCAAGAGGCCCAAAAACATACCCCACGAGGCCCCAAGAGCCCCCCAAGAGGCGCCCAGACCGCCTCTAAGAGGCCCCCGAGATGCTCCCATGAAACCCCGACACATATGAAAAAGACCTCAGACCCATAACCCAGGCACGGTGGCGGGATGACCCGAACGCCACTAGGATCCGCCGCCCCCTGTTAGCTTGCCACAAGGGTGCCCGGCGTGCTGAATCCTAGACGCCTTGGTTTTGGTTCTTTTCCAAATTACCCTGTGACGTACCCAACCCATTCGTATCAATGGAAACGAGGAGTTGGCCAAAACTTGCATGGACAATCACCTTGATGTGTAAACTACTTGGGACACGCGCCTGCATGATGCGCAGGAGAACCATACAAGAACGAGGGGCGACAGCTACAGGCTCGAAGAGGACATGGGGAGTCGGGAACGCAGAGCAGGAGAAAAACGTGCGGGAAGCCGAACCATCAGCACGGCAGCAGCAGAGGGAAGGTGACTGCAGGAGGAGAACAAGGACGAAAGCGGCGTCTAATTTGAGTCTGCGGTGGGTACCCACTGTGCTGTGCCCCTCAGCAGCCCTCGAAAGTGGCGACAGTTTCACAGATCGCAGCCCCCCAGGGATGGCGAGGTCTAATTTGAGTCTGCGGTGGGTACCCACTGTGCTGGGCCCCTCAGCAGCCCTCGAAAGTGGCGACAGTTTCACAGATCGCAGCCCCCCAGGGATGGCGAGGTCTAATTTGAGTCTGCGGTGGGTCACTGTGCTGGGCCCCCCAGCAGCCTCGAAAGTGGCGACAGTTTCACAGATCGCAGCCCCCCAGGGATGGCGAGGTCTAATTTGAGTCTGCGGTACCCACTGTGCTGGGCCCCCCAGCAGGCCTCGAAAGTGGCGACAGTTTCACAGATCGCAGCCCCCCAGGGATGGCGAGGTCTAATTTGAGTCTGCGGTGGGTACCCACTGTGCTGTGCCCCTCAGCAGCCCTCGAAAGTGGCGACAGTTTCACAGATCGCAGCCCCCCAGGGCGAGGTGAGTCGCGGTGGGTACCCAAAGTGGCGAGATCGCAGCCCCCAGGGATGGCGAGGTCTAATTTGAGTCTGCGGTGGGTACCCACTGTGCTGTGCCCCTCAGCAGCCCTCGAAAGTGGCGACAGTTTCACAGATCGCAGCCCCCCAGGGATGGCGAGGTCTAATTTGAGCCTGCGGTGGGTACCCACTGTGCTGGGCCCCTCAGCAGGCCTCGAAAGTGGCGACAGTTTCACAGATCGCAGCCCCCCAGGGATGGCGAGGTCTAATTTGAGTCTGCGGTGGGTCCACTGTGCTGGGCCCCCCAGCAGGCCTCGAAAGTGGCGACAGTTTCACAGATCGCAGCCCCCCAGGGATGGCGAGGTCTAATTTGAGTCCGCGGGGTACCCACTGTGCTGGGCCCCCCAGCAGCCCTCGAAAGTGGCGACAGTTTCACAGATCGCAGCCCCCCAGGGATGGCGAGGTCTAATTTGAGTCTGCGGTGGGTACCCACTGTGCTGTGCCCCTCAGCAGCCCTCGAAAGTGGCGACAGTTTCACAGATCGCAGCCCCCCAGGGATGGCGAGGTCTAATTTGAGTCTGCGGTGGGTACCCACTGTGCTGTGCCCCCCAGCAGCCCTCGAAAGTGGCGACAGTTTCACAGATCGCAGCCCCCCAGGGATGGCGAGGTCTAATTTGAGTCTGCGGTGGGAACCCACTGTGCTGTGCCCCTCAGCAGCCCTCGAAAGTGGCGACAGTTTCTCAGATCGCAGCCCCCAGCAGCCCTCGAAAGTGGCACAGGGATGACCAGGTAGGAGGCAGGCTGGCACGCAGCGACGAGCGAGGTAAAAGGCAGGGGGGAAGGAGGGAAGGAAGAAGGGAAGGAAAGAGACGCGCGAGCAGTGCTCTATTCAAAACGAGAACCCAACGCAAGAGGGTTGGGAAAACACTCTCCCCTGGGGCTTCGGCCTGTCCCGGCGGCCAACCGGAAAGGACCGCAAGGCGCCCAATTCCCAGAACATTTCTCTCAAGATGGCTTAAGATGGCGTTCAAGACCGCCAAGATGGCCCCAGATGGCCTCTCAGATGGCCACGATGGCATCCAAGAGGGCAAATATTGCCTCAAGATGCCACCAAGACGTCCCAAGATGCACGCAAGACGGTTTAAGATAGCCTCAAAATGGCCCAAGACGGCCCAAGAGACCTCCAAGAGCGCCTCCAGGAAGGCCCCGAAGAGGACAAAATCATGACTTTCCCTTTGGTTTTCGGAGGATGTTGGCATTGGCTTCTTTTCGGCCTTCCGACTTTTCGGCCTTCCGACGGCCCGAGACGGCCCAAGAGCCCAGAAAGATCGCCCAAAAGGCGTCCAGGATGGCAGGCACTCACAAGAGGGCCCCCATACCGCCCAAGAGGCCTTCAAGGCGCCCAAGAGGGCCTCCAAGACGGCCCTGGAGCACCCCACGAGGGTTTCAAGTCGGCCCAGGGAAGCCCCCAAGACGGCTTCCGATGGCGTCAGACGGGCCAGGAGCCCACCAAGACGGCCCAGGATGGCTTTAAGATGGCCCACGACGGACCCCAAGGGGCCCTCAAATGATCTCCAAGACGGCCCAAGAGGCCTCCAAGAGCGCCTCGAGGACAGCCCGAAGAGGCCAAAATCAGTGGTGATGCTTAGATGTTTGAGGGGATTTGGCATGGGCTTCTTTTAGGCCTTCCGACGGCCCGAGACGGCCCGTGGGAAAACACACGCACACACGCGTGTGGGGGGAACACACACACAGTGTTTTGTTTCCCACAGTGTTTTGTTTGTGTTTTGTGTGCGTGTGTGTGTGTGTGTGTGTGTGTGTGTGTGTGTGTGTGTGTGTGTGTGTGTGTGTGTGTGTGTGTGTGCGTGTGTGTGTGTGTGTTGTGTTGTGTGGATTTTTAACCCAGAAACATCGCCCAGGAGGCGCAGGACGGCCCCAGAACGGCCCCAGAGGCCCCCCCAAAACTGCCCCCAGAGGGCCCCAAGACGGCCCCACGAGGCCTCCACAAGACGCCCGAGCTGGCCTCCAAGACGGCCCTGGAGCACCCTATAAGGGTTCCAAGTCGGCCCAGAGAGGTCCCCAAGACGGCTTCCGACGGCGTCAGGCGGGCCAGGAATGCCCTGAGACGGCCAAAGAGGCTCCCGAGAAGCCCCCAAAGGCTTCCAAGAGGCTAGGAAGCTCCCAGGAGGCCCCACGAAGGCGCCCAGAGGCTCCCAAGATGCCCTGTCCTCCTCCTCTTCCTCCTCCTCCTCCTCTTCCTCCTCCTCCGACTCCTCCTCTCCTCCTTCTCCTCCTCCTCCTCCCTCCTCCTCCTCCTCTTTCTCCTCTTTCTCCTCTCCTCCTCCTCCTCCTCCTGCTGCTCCTCCTTCTCCTCCTCCTCCTCCTCCTCCTCCTCCTCCTCCTCTCCTCCTCCTCCTTCTTGTCCTCCTCCTCCTCATCCTTCTCCTCCTGATCTACTCCCCGCCATCCTCCCCTAAATTTTCCCCCACGGTTTTCCACACCGGTTCGGGGAACGCATGGTCCGATAGCTTGGCATAGCTCTTGCCACAACTCTCGGACACATGGGCGACTTCAACCCTCTTGCTTCCCCTCGCGTTCACCGAAGGCTTTCCAAACCAACTCGGGGGACAACTGGCCCGATAGCTTGGCCAAGCTCTAGACCAGCTGTCGGCCACATAGGCGCTTCCACAAGGGCAGGGGGCGGCGGTGATTCGCCGTAGGCGTCTTCGAAACGCCACCGTCCCAGACACCATCCCATCCCCTCCAGGCAGACCGAGACAACTGGATAGGCGATCAAACTGACCAAATACAACACATCCATGCTCAAGTAGCTCACATCCGCCCATATAGGGACCTCGGGCTTGTGCGTGACTTCTCAAGAAAAAAACATCACAATAATATGACTATGCACGGTGAAATAACATAACACCACGGAGAAGAAGGAAGAATTGGGAACGCCAGCAACCGTCAGGGCGTTCAGACAACTGCCTCTTCCTTCACATTCCGTTTAATTGGTGATGCGTTCGCACGGCAACTGAATGAGCGAATTTCGTGCAGGAGGGGATAAAGAAGCAACAATCGGAGTTCAGCGAAAGGTGCTGACATGAAGAGTGCAGGATGTAACCCATGGGAGTCTCGACAAGAGAGCATGGGCGAAGACCCAGACCCCCGACGCCGTGATTTTTTCACAACGTCGACCCCCAGCGGCCTGGACCCCTTCCCCGGGACCGGTTCTCATCCTGAGTCGTTGTTGGACGCTCCCAGGGCCCGGAAAGGCCGAAAATACAGAAAAACCTCCCGTCGCGACTGTTTCACAACGCGAGGGGGTCTGGGGAGGGCATGTCCCTCGAAATTCCAAACTAAGACGACGGAGCACTCATCCTGCTCAGTACCGATGCGCTGCTTCCGCTCCTCTCGCCCTCTCTCGCAGATGGCTTTGACGAGGTGTCCAAGCCTCGGCCCGAGGAATTCCTACGCTGTACCCAAAGCTCTGGGTCGTGGGTCTGGTTTACAAACTTCCCCCCCCCCCCTGAGGCGTATTGTTGGTACACTGAACGTGGCCCCGTGCGGTGGAGTCTGACTGGGGCGGGGAGGGTGCGGTATATAAAACAGTCTTGAGGAAAGCCTGCATGCGTCATCAGCTACACTTGCATACATTTGCGCGGTGCAAACAAACAGCCATGCTGACGAAAGACGGGAGAACATAAGCGAATCTGCAAACATGTCGACGACGAAGAGGGTGTGCCCCCAAAAATTCCAAACGAAAGCGACGGAATCCGCCTGCTTAGTACCGATGCATTGCTTCCGCTCCTCTCGCTCTCCCTCTCTTTCACACATGGCATTGACGAGGTGTCCACGCCTGCGATCGTCATAAAGTAAAAATACACTTGCATACATTTGCACGCTGCAAACAAACAGCCGTGCTGACGACAGCATGCGAAGACTCGCACATTCCCTCGCTTGAGCGAGCCGCCGAACCACACACTTCGCGCATACCCCCCTCCCGTGGACTCGCTTGCCGAAGACGTGCGATATGACTCCCGGCGGGTGCCTGGGCACGGCAGGGCACCGCATCAGTAACAGCTCGAAGGCGTGATGGGCAGCAAACACCCTGCGCAACGACTAAATGGCATCTTCCCATGGGCTCTCTTGCCGAAGACGAGTGAGATGACTCCCGGCGGGTGCCTGGGCACGGCAAGGCACCGCAACAATAACAGCTCGAAGGTGTGATGACAGCAAACACCCTGCTCAACGAATAAATGGCATCTTCCCATGGGCTCTCTTGCCGAAGACGCGTGAGATGACTCCCGGCATGAGCCTGGGCACGGCAGGGCACCGCAGCAGTAACAGCTCAAAGGTGTACTCCAGATTTCGTAACAAAGGGAGGGGGGTCTCATTTCGGCGGGGGGTCCCTTCCAGGCTATCTTGGAGGGCCTGGGGGGTCTGGGGACGATGTTTTGGAGGGTTCTCCCACGGGGGAGGTCTGAAATGGCTTGTCTTGGAGGGTCCAGACCCCCTCCCTTTTATTACGAAATCTGGAATAATGGGCAACGAAAACATTGGACATCGGACTGGCGAAGCGTCCCAGACCAACACCTCGAGCCGAGGCCAGGAGGGCGACGACGGCTCGAAGACGGGTCCCCTACCCAGCGCATTCGGGAGAGGGGCAGAGGAGGGAAGAGGAGGCAACGAGGAAGGAGGAGAGGGGGAATGCGCCCCCCCGGCCCCAGCTCCGATCGACCAGCCGTCGCGGAGGAGCGACGATGCCAGGAGGAGCCGAAGCCAGGAGGAGCGACGCTGCCCGTCGGCAGAAGCAGAACACAAGGATCGAGAGGCCGAGCGTCCGACGTTGTGATCGGGAACCCCCTGGAGAGTCCAGGGCAAACGGAAGAGCAGTACGAGGACCTCCTCCCTCCTCCCTCCTCCCCCCTCCCTCCTCCCTCCTCCCTCATTCCCTCCTCCCTGGTGGGGACAGGTGCGAACAAAAAGGAAGCGGCGACAGACCCTTGCCCAACGGACACTCCACTGCCAGGAGAACAACGTTGCGTGCACGCCACGAATACCTCCTTCTCCTCCTCTCCTCCTCCTCTCCTCCCATTCCTTCCTCCTCCATCTCCTCCTCCTCCTCTTCCTCCTCCTCCTCCTCCTCTTCCTCCGCCTCCTCCCCTTTAGCAGGTACCCCTCAAACATTATCCAGACCGCCCAACAGTCCCATTCACCGCCGAGATAAACATGTTGGCATTTTTGCATCACGTACCTGGCATCACATAGCTTGCACCACATACATGTAAATTATGCATAATGGTATCAGCTTATGGTGCATTGTTGGAACACAGATATTGCATCACAAAGCCTGCATCACGCAGCTTTCACCTGATCGATTGCACCACATCGATTGCACAATATAGTTTGCAACACATATTTTGCATCATGCGCAGCCCACATGTCGTAGCTTTGCAATTCGTTTCTTATTCATTGTGGGTCCAAACGCCGACGGTGTGGGGTCCACGCTGGCTAACATACAACTTTCTAGTGGAATAGGCGCGAACCATCCGAACTACCTCAACTTGCAAGGAATGGGGGGGCACGACTCGGAAATTAATTCGCACCACCGAGAAACCCACGAGTTTACCGCCGTCATCCCCCCAATGCCGCTTCAGACTTGGAGGTGCGATGCTGAGAACTCAGTAAATTCGGGGAGACGTAAGACCCGGGTACGGGGGACTCGGAAATCCCCGACGAGGTCGTCAAAAAAATGACGAGGCCGAGCCTGCATTTTGACGAGGCCTCCCGCTGCAGACATCCCACGAAACTCTTACTCGTCAAAATCCGAGTCGCGGTCGTCAAAAAACGATGGCGAACCCGAGTCCCGGCAAACCCGGGTCTTACGCTCCCCCGATAAATGATGGTGGTGGTCATCAACCTGGCGCTCTGTACGCTGGGAACAAGTTGGGTGTATGTTAGGCTCGCGCGTGGAGAGGCGCCACGGAAAACGCGAAGGAATCTATGACTGCAACGGCAAATTGGCAAGTCGACGAGACGAGCGTTACGATGTACTATTTTGATGCTGGGCATCCGTGCAGCTCCTCTTCATCACTTTACTCATCAGACCAGAGCAGTCCAGAAAGGCCTCAGGGGCCAGAGTGGAAGAGAGGGCCGAAGTTGAAGAGCATTCACACTCACCCCTCTCTCCTTCTACGCATTTGTGCCATCCCCTTTTTTTGTTCCTCGTCCTCCTCCGCGCTCAAGTGGACGACGCCGACACCGCAACAATCCACGGCAAACTCGGGTCGGGCGAAAGGGGGGGATAGCAAAGGGGGGGTTTGAGAATCAGCTCACGTAGCTGATTTTCCCGGCGCCTCCCGGCGCCGGAGGCGACTATGTATCGAGGAATGGGCCCCTCGGTGAGGCCGAAATCAGCTGCATGCAGCAAATTTCGTAACCCCCCCTTTCCCAATCCCCCCCTTTCGCCCGGCCCGACAAACCCTGCGCTCCGCGCTCCAGGTGGACGCAGCCGGCACCGCGGCAAGCCTATGGCAATCCCACCGCGCCGAGGGCGGCGTTTTTGCCGCTGTGGCCGGGACGCCCTCCCCGAGGCGTAAGGCCGCGCGTCGGCACGAGCGGCGCGGCGACACACGGGAATTCCCCAGTTATCCTCCTCCTCGTCCTCGTCCTCATCCTCGTCCTCCTCCTGCGAGGCGGCGATTTATCCATATCCACCGCCTAGGACTCATCCTCGTGCTCCTCCTGCGAGGCGGCGATTTATCCATATCCACCGCCTGGGAACCGACGTCCTGGTGCCCCAGCGGGCGCTGGACATGGATATGTTTCGGCCCCCGGGGGCCCGAGTGTGTCCACATCCACCGCCTGCCGAGGCTCCGAAAACTGACACTCCAGGCGGTGGATATGGGTACATTCCCGCCTCGGACCTCCTCCTCCTGCTGTCCCCCCACCTCGGGGCTACGGGTGGAACACGGAACGGTGGGGCAGGGCAGGCGGTGCCCTGGAGGAGCATCGCTCCCGACGGCCCCTGGACTGGGGAAGTAGCTCGGCCTCGAGCTGAGCTCGCTCACTGACCCACGGGCGCCTCACTTCGCGCTTCGCGCGGCGTGAGGCGCGAAGCGCGAATAACTTCGCGCCGCTCTCGCGCCGACCCCTACAGTGAAAACGTATAGTAAGGACGTGTGGTAAGGACGCGAGACCCTTGGAGGCCGAGGTTGGGATTTGCTGGGCGGCGGCCTGAGAGGCTGGCCATGGGAAACAGCAAAGGACGGGCCGCAGAGGCAAGGACACAAGGGTACCCTAGAAAAGGTGCGCGTCCTTTAGAGGAAAAAGAACTATGCACATGCACCGATTCTGGCCAGGCCCATCCTGAGCCCAGGATCGGTGCATACGCCCTCCTACCTTGGCCAGGAAGGCATATGCACCGATCCTGGGTCAAGGATGGGCCTCGCCAGGATCGGTGCATGTGCATAGTTCTCTTCGCCCGATCCTTACTATGCGCGTTGTCTGTAGAGGAAAAGGAACGACGAAAAGGAGTCGGAACAGAACCGCGGAGCGCGGACAACGGATGACTGTTCCGCTGTGCGCCACCCGTCCGGCCCCGCCGCCCCGGCCAGGAGCCACGGGGAAGGGGGGTGGAACGCCGAGCGCGGGTGAGGATGCCTGACTATTACACCCTGCGAAATGCTTAAGAAATCATGGGTTAAGAAATTCACAGTCTCAGAACTTGAATAAACACCCAACGTTTCCATTAAAATCTTAAGATTTACATTGAAACGTTAAGAATTATCGAGACTCTGCCCGAAAACTTGAGTTTTCTTAAGCATCGCCTAAGGTGTACGGGGAATGCCCTGGATGAGAAAAGCAGGGAAAAGCGGGGGAGAGGAACCGGAAGGCGGAGGAGGCGGGCGCGCGGCCGTGGGACCCCCACCGATTGGCGCGCGCGCGCGCTCGCCTGAGGAGGCAAGGTGCGGGAGAACAGAAGGAAAGGAGGGGAGAGAGGGGAGGGAAGGACGCTCGTCGAAAAAAGATGGCCGGGCATGGGCAAGAGGGGCAGCGGGCCAAAAACTCTGGCGCGGGCGCGGTGCCCATCGGAGGGAGACTTCTTGCAGGTCCCTGGCGGCGGGCGCCACCCCGCCAGGGCACCTCGGACAGCTTCGCGCCCTCGAGGGCGCCCTTGTTGACCCTGCCCTGGGCTCAACCAACCTCTACGTTCCCTCGGCCGCCTGCCGAGATCGAGCCTCTCACCCCCCTGCCAGGAGAGCCCAGAATCAAATCGATGAGCCGGACCGGCAATCAACATGAATCGGATCGGAGGAAGTCGGCAGCCGAGTCGGGAGAAGTCGAATCGGCATACATCGGCAGGCTAGTATGCCTCCAACAACATGTCGGAGCCCAAATCGGAATCCGAAATCAAGTCGAATCGGAGGCGGAGGCCATCGAAATCGGATCGAATCGAATCGGAGGAATCGAAACGAGCCCAGCTGCCGAGATCGAGCCTCTCGCCCCCCCTGCGCCTCTTTAGGTGACCCAAAAGGGGGTCCAGCTGAAAGGGGGTGGTGCAGTAGATTTGGGGCAATTGTATTGCAAATGTGTTGCGCCGGAGAATTGTATTGCATTGTATTGCAGGCAATTCATGTGTTGCACGCGAATGTCCAACAGTACATTTACGCCCTGGAGTGTGTTGCAAACCCCCAGACGTGTTGCAACCCCACAGATCTATTGCACCAAATCTATTGCACCTCCTCCGTGCCGCTGGACACCCTTTTGGGTCAACCCGCCCGAGCCTCACAGTGACGCTCGTCCAATTCAGGCTCATGTTCCATATGTCCGAGCCCTCCGGGAACTTCACTTGGCCCTCGCGGCTCCCACGGCAGTCCGCGCCCCGCCCCCCCCTCGCAGAGGCTAAGTCGGGCATGTCCCTCTACAGGAGGGATATTCGAAAATAGTCGAAACATTGTCTGGGGATGATGTTTCACTATTCTGGAGTATGTTTGAACCTGGTTCTTATTTGTCGTCCAACATCTGCCTGTAAGAGGACACGCCCGAGCTAACGCAAAGGTCCATCCGATGTCGCGCACCGTGCACGTACACACCGAGCAATTCGAATTGCCATGTGGTCAGCCGTTCGACAGCTCGGCGGCAGCTAGGCGATCGGACGATCGGTCCAGAAAGACTCTACACGTATCACTGATCGAAAGACCTTAAGGTAATGTTCTGGTTTAAAATGGGGATCGACCCGCCCCTTGAATTTGAAAACAAATGTTGTTCCTGGGTGAATGCGGACGGGTGTCCAACGTGTCTTCCAATGTAAACGTCGTACATGCAAACATTGAATCGCATGCGTTCACCTCTACACACAACTCTTCGCGCCATGCAACTTGCTTCGAAACATATCGCATGAACGGCAAGGACCGTACAGGCGGTCTCGCGCGCGGGACTCACAAACTCACGACAGCCAAAGAGGAGGGACAAGTGGACATTTAGATTCCAAGGAGTGCGGAAGGGAAAACAGGCTGACAGCGGAGCGACGCATGGCAACAACACGAAACGGCACGATGCCAAATCAATATCACGCAAACAATCTTCTGAACCGTTGGCGATGCGAAGCCTGGGTGCAGGCCGCTTCCTGGGTGCGCACGTTGAAGTGACTGTCTGGGCTGGTGCTGGAGGAATTCTGGGTGGCTCCGGCAAAGCAGACAAAGACGGCGTCAGCACACGGCTGTCTTGGAGCCACTCTGGGGGAGGAGGAGGAGGAGGAGGAGGAGGAGGAGGAGGAGGAGGAGGAGGAGGAAAAGGGAGGAGGAGAAGGAGGAGGAGGGGGAGGGGGAGGGGGAGGAGGAGGAGGAGGAGGAGGAGGAGGAGGAGGAGAAGGAGGAGGAGCAGGATGATGGGGAGGAGGACGGGGAGGAGCAGGCCATCCATGCTGGCTCTGTCGCCGCTCGGCCTGCTGCTGCTGATCCCCTCGGGCGTGGTGCTTGCCGGTTCGGCTGGCGCTGATTCTGCACCCGCTGCGTGGTGCTATTCCGCGGCCACGGCGCCCTGACAGCTCGAGCAGGGGATCGACTCCAGAATTGGCTTACTCCAGAAATGACTTGTGCTTTGCAGCTCGAACAGACGGGGTCTGCTGTCCTGTAGATCCACGAAGCATTTCCACGATTTCTGGTAGATTCGATGGACAGTCAACTTTGGGGTAAATCCATTCTGCAGCTGATTCCCAAACTTGATTTACCCACACATTAATTTGCTCGACCAAACCAGCGAAACAATGTTCGTATAATGTTCGTCGAACAAGCATTTCACGCTTCATTCCTGGATTTAACGAGAATATCAAATTCGGGGTACATCGATTCTGTAGCCGATCCCCTACTCGACTGGCAGCGGTTGGCTGGATACCGAACGCTTCGTCCAGGGGCGCGGCGCGGCTGCTCGTCGGGCCGAGCGCAGCCCAGCGGGAGCCGTCGCCGCTCTGGGGCTTCTGCGCGTCGTCGTTGACACCGGCCGTGCGGCCGTGCTCGCCCAAAGAGGTGCGAAGGGCTTCTGGGGCCATGTCGGGGGCCTCCTGGGCAACCTTCGTGGCCCACCGGCCGCTGCCGCGAGGAGCCCCCCGCGCAGCAGCAGCGCCAGCGTTCCCGCTCGCCGCCGCAGAGGGCGCAACAACCAACGGCGGGGAGGGGCACGGAGCTGGGGGGGAATTGCGCCCGCCACCAACAAGTAAGCAATTAAGCGACGATAAAGAACGGATCTTACGCGAGATGGCATGGCGACCTTACGCGGTGGCTTGCGCGGGCCGCCACCGCGGCACGCCACGCTGGAGACGAGGGCGCTTGCGCGCGAGCGTGCGCGGGCAGCTTGCGCGCCAAGGCCGGCGCAGACGACCCCGTCTCCTTGCGTCGCTCAGTCGGCTCCGCCCGCTTGCTGGGACCCAACTTCGTGGATCCCGACCCGCGGTGCGCGGGCATCTTAGGAGGAAGAGGTGGAGGAGGAGGAGGAGGAGGAGGAGGAGGAGGAGGAGGAGAATGGTTAGGAGGACGAGCAATGACATAAACATAAAGACTCAGAGGTCCGCGCGGACTTCTCGGATCGGCGTTGTACCCCCCCTCCCTGGCGCGCAAAGCGCGCCAGGGGCGGCGCTGGAAGCGCCGCCAGGAGGGTTTAGCGCCGATGCGAGCAATCCGCGCGGATCTCAAAGCTTTTATGTTTATGTCATTGTGAGTTCCCCGGATATTCGCGCCGCTTCGCGCGGCCGCCATGGCGAGCAGCACCTCCCTGTCTCCAGCCGCGGCGCACGAGGCGCGACGACCTTCGCGCCCCCGGCGGCCCGGGGGGGGACCTTTTGGGAGTTGGGCGTGGCGTTCCTCTGGCAAGAAGGCCGCGCTCTGCCCTACGCCGACGGCATCGGTCAACGTCGGCCGTGCCCTCGCGGCTGCGGCGCGGCATCGGTCGCGGCGAGAACATCCGCAGCCTATAAAACGTGCGGGCGACGCGATGCCCGGCCGACTGCGGGCAGACGTGGGCCGCTCGGGTGGAACGCAATTTCAGGGGGGGGCGATAAATTCCAAGGCCACAAGAACGGCGATGTTGCTGAACGGTGATGTTGGGAACCATTTGTAATAGGTAATCGAGATTCGCACATTCCTGCATTTCCGATATGCAAGTGTATCGGACGAAAACGGCACAGCGAATTGTAGAGAAGCGCGAACCACGCGTTCCCACAAAACCGCTAGTTTGAAAGAGGTTGGGAGGCCCAACCAGCAGCTTTGCTCCAGGCGAAGCCCAGATCCAACTCTGTTGTACCGTAGTAGCGATCGGCCCAGAAGCAAGAGATCGTCCCGGGAACGACGGGCCATGTAAATCGAATATGTTGCCGGTCTTAATGGCAAATGGTGCGCCTCGCGATGAAGCGCAATCATGTTTTTGCGGCCAGCCGGTTGAACACAAACGGTCGCAGACAAACGTTCGCTATCTCTCGCTCTTGCCCCAGCTCCCTCTAGAGTCGGGGGGGGGAAGAGAAGCGCGAGCCCGCCGCCCGCTATACAGTAAACACAATATACACACAAAGAAAGCAGCTACAGGTGGTTTCAAATGGAAGGTTGACCCGCGCGCACATGCCTTTGCAAACAAGTTGCCTTGCGGGCAAGTCGCCCTGCAGGCGAGTATTTCCCAGGCGGCTTCAGATGATGTTGCTTGGCTAACCCGGTACGGAGTATGACGTGTTAACACGTGTTGAAGGGTCGCGTTCCTCCCATGACCTGTGCGAGCATATATATATGTCGATATTCCCTTTGGTGTGACCGTCCTCAGTCAATGTCCCTAGTGTCATGCCACTGTGTACTATGCACGACACCTCGCTCCATCATCTGTCGCATCAAACTGATGTCCCAAAAGAGTGCACTCGGTCGGTTTCTTCAGGTCTTTGCTTGACAAGGACTTGAAGACAGATTCCGCATCGATGGTCAAAGTGACCTTAATGTTCAGGCCGCCCATCTCCAAAATATCGTTCAGCGGAGCGGGTGTCAGCGGCCCTGCGTGGAGCTGGTGCAGGGTGAAGATCGTGGGATAGCAGTCCTCCAAGTTGTGGGCGGCTGATCGTGTTTCTGCTGAGTAGCTCGAGCGGACTTGCAAGCGGTGAGACTTGCAGTGCGCATCGATAAGATGGACGGCAGGCGCTCCAGCAGGCGCGTTTCCACGCCGTAGCAGGTTTGCCCCGCGAGTGCCGTAGACTTTGACCTCGTCATCCGCATCTCCACTCAGGCGTCGATAGCCAGAGCCACTGTGCAGGTCGACCTCGCCCGTTGGAGCCATCGGTCGATAGATGATCTTCCTTGGGCAGGCCTGCAACTGCCTGGTAATCGCGCTCAGTCGTCAAACCTGTATGTTGGCCGGTTCTTGGGCACGTTGTAAAGGGAACAACATATACCATCAACCACGCCTGTGTGATTAATGCGTAAACCAAAGCGCCTCTGAGAATGACAAACATGTCAGCGACCATCTGGGATGCCTTGGCGTCAGCATCTGCGCTAGTGAGTTCTGGATGCGTATAGGACGGAGCTGTTTTAGGTGTTCGTCCTCATCAAGTGCAACGTTACCACCCCCATCTTTTGTATATCTCACAGCACAAGTGGTGCATGTATGTTCGTTGCGTTACAACTTGCCAAAAGTATCCTCAAAGCGCTTGACGCACCTGTCGATGTTGCCCTCAGTACCGGCCACATTGATATCATCAGCGCGCTTGGCTGTGAGAAGGCCGCTCCTTTTCTCGACGCCTGGTCGTGGGGCGCGGGTCTGAAAACAACCCCTCTCGTGGTCTTTCTGAGCTTCAGTGAAAAGGCTCTGGGTGCATCCTTGGTGCCGGTACCTGGCTTGGGGCACTGCAAGCAATGCTTCGACCCATCGTAGCGCTCGAATCCTGGGAGGGATCGAAACGCCGACGCTGATCCAGGCGACAGTATAAAGCAAGCCACGCGCTCCTTTTTAACCAATTGCTTCAACCAGCTCCTGATAAGTCAGTCCCTTCAAGAAAGCCATGTTGATGCCAAGGGAGGCAATGACCCATTGCATCTTGTTCCCTGCCGCGCTTGCGAGTAGTCGCTGACTCGGCCGGCGCGCCACCCCTGAGACAGCTTCCAGACCGAAGGCTTCGAGGTCCATGAAAACCCGAAGTACCAAGCGAAATCTAATGGTCCGTTCCATCTCGCCCTTTTCGTTCTTGACGAAATTCCACTTATGTGCGTATCTCGAAGACGTGACGTTTGACGCCCTTGATGTATCTTGCGTCTTGGAACACTTGTTGTCCAATCATGTCTTGAATTCAGTGCGTAGGTTTTGAAATACCTTGACTGGCTTCGCCTGAACGTCGGCCTTCGTCCTCCTTGACGACCACAGCTCGTTTGGCGGCAGCGGTCACATCTTCTCTCGTAGTGGTCACGCGGCCGAAATCGAGCATCCTATGTCGATGTCCCGATAGGACTACATGTGACATGTCTGCAACAAAACTAAGTCATACATCTATGTATATATATTGACCATTTCCGTCAGAGTCCAGAGCGAAAATATCGTCTCCGTCCGTGGGCACAATGGGACATGATATGTCTCCGTGGTGTCGGAGTCGCGTGGATGACCCCATGTGGGCAGCTGCCCCCGCTGTTCTTCAGCTGCTGTGACCAGCGCACTGTTGTTGGTGATCACTTGCGTGGGTGCAGTGTAGAGGTCGTGTGATGAGGTTGCCTCCGCTAGTTCCCTTTCCTCCTGTAGTTCAGTGTACCGCGCATCCATAATCTGCGCCTCGAAATCCGCCTCCGATTCCTCATCGATATTACGAGACCGTCCGTCCTGCTGTGGTGGTTCGGCTTCTGGAACTACTCTGGCGTCGTTGTCTTGCGACGGTCGCCTGCCCGTTTCTAACTTCGTCGTGTCTTGGCCGACGCCCGCTTGAGTTTTAATGGACTCGGATGTGCTGATTCAGTTATATCAAGCACATGTAGGGCAGTCCCTTCGGCTTCGTGATCGTGGAAGCCTGGATTCACGTCGTTGCCATCGTGCACCAGTGTGCAACTGTCAGCATAAGCCGCCGGATGTAGCTCGTGGATACCCTTAGCTATCCTGACAAAGACTACGTTCTCGATGCGAAAGAAATCCCTATGGGATTTTGGAGAGCTATCTGGACCTTAGGAGATAGCCGGCTCGCACTTCTCATCTGAAGCGTTTCCCTTTCTGGTCGGGATGCAGTGGCATGTCAAAACGCGTGGCCCCGCAGGTAGACCGGCTATAAATGTCAGCGCCGCCCGTAGTGCAGTGCTGTCTGAGCCAGTCTCTCGGGATAGCAGAGCTTCGATGTATAATGAATGTCGTGCGTCGCCGCATTGGACTTGCACATCGCGGTTCCCCGCTCGGATAAAATTTTGACCCCGGTCGGGATTGTTCCGCGCGACCGGGAAAGGGCCGTTCCACACTCCCCAGTCATCCTTCGTAGTCGTGGGGCGATGATAGTCAAACAAATCTCCTTCATTATAGTGGTGCTGACCAGTGATGGTGGTGCTGGTCCGAGGTGCAAGATTAGCTTTGGCTACTGCGGTGGCTTGCGCGATAGCCTCAATGCGTACCCGGTGGACCATCCGTTCTCGAAAGTGATCGGATGTTTCTGCCTCCTGTTCGTGGTCCAGAGCAGGCAGGTCGGGCAGCATTGCTGGTTGCCGTCCAAACAGGGCATTGCATGGAGACGCCTCGTTGTAAAAAGGGAACGCGGCGGCGACAAATAAGGCGTCATGCAGTAGTCGCGTGAACACATGGGGCGCGTCTAACCTTTTGAGTTCAGCCTCCACGACGCGAAGTAAATGTCGCAGTCTGCCATTTCTGGCTTCTCTGGTCGCAGCGCGTTGTCCACGCGCACGCGCCCACAGCTCAGCGCTCTTTGCCATAGGGGCTGCCTTTGCGACGTCGCCCTTAAGAGCACCCTCCCCGTCGGAGTAGAATGCTTTGGCCGGTCCGACTTGCATCCAGCACTGATGAGATGCATCTAAGCTAATGGCCATCGTTTTATCTGGTATTGCGATGACAGCGGCATATCGAATGCAACGAACAATGCTGTGAAACACATTGTGTTCCTGTTTGCAGAACATTAATAAAGTCGCATCCAACTCTATCGTTGAACTTGCCAGGTAGCGCAGTGGATGGCATAGGGGTGCGCCCTGGCTCGTCCCAAGCCCCGCGCTCCCGACATGAGTCACAGACACCCTTGATCAAGTTAAGCCTTACGTTGTCCAGACCAGCCTTGGTTAAGATGAGTCGCATATTGGGATCTTTGGCGTGAACCACCGCAGTGTAGTTTCCGCAACTCGCGTGTTACCACGCTTGGGTCAAGGCTACGTAGTTTCTGTAAGCTAATCTGCACATCGAACCTGGACCAGTCTGGGAATCGTAGACAAGCAGCAGGGTCACCCGCAGGTGGCGGTGGAATAGGATGGCCATGATATATGGCAGTCGTCCGATCGCCCGAGCTGCCGGCCCCGCGCGAGGCAGGTTGCCCCGCAGCCGGTTCAGCAGCATGTCTGCCTACTAAAAAATCGTGGCTGCTGGCGCCTGCTGCTGGTCCAGCACTGGAGCCAGGTCTCGGCGCTCGTAGCCGCGCATGTGGTGGAGCGGCTGGTGCATCGGGCGCGGCTACCGCCGCGGGTGGTAGTGCTGCCTGTTCGGCAGGATCCGGAGGTTCCTGTCCGCGGTTGTCGGGCAGCTCCCATGGCTTGGTAGACTTGCATTTGCCTGGAGTAGGTGAGTGACCAGGCTTAGCCTGGCCGTAGTTCTCATTGCAGCTTGGACGCCCCCAGTGGCAATCCTCCTTGTCGCACCACCTACAGTGTTTGGGACCCCTGTTATGCGAAGGGGAATGCATGTTGACGTTGCCCGCGCATGCTGGACACCCGCGCCCCCCGATGGCGGCCCCGTGCTCGGACCGTCGGGATGCGGAGGGATAATTGGGTCATCCAAATCGAATCCCCTGATGTTGGTGACGAGAACAGAAGATGAATAAGGGTGATCATGGGAGGGATCGCGATTCACTGGGAACAGGTCGTGTTCAAGTTGAACTGCGTCGACGAAGAGGGACTGCATCTTCGAAGTATATTGGGCAGCCCTGGCCAGTTCATTGTTGCACACCGATGCATGTTGACGATGGCCCGTGCACCGTCTCCTCTGGAAGGGTGTGAGTAGGAGACAGCGGTTAGCCATTATCTCAATAAATCTTACGTATGAACACCCTATGGGAGTCCCGGAGACCCGTAATACATTGGCCCACATTGACTTTGCAAGTGCCCCCGCGTTTGGCCAATGTGGTCCATAGTGGCATTTCGTCCGCCCAATAATCCCACTTGTTCTCGAAAGTAAAACCGTCGGGGTCTTCTTGACGTGTGGCAGCCCTTACGCACAACTTGATATGTGGGAGTTCTTCCTTATGGTGTTCATGCCACGTAACATAATTGACATGAGAGTTGCAATAATATGATCGCCCAGATGTTCTGCAATTTGGTTGTAATATAACAGCGTAAACGATACACGCATCCACCTAATGCATCACTGCGCCCTGGACATCCTTGTTTCCAAAGACAACATATGAACGTTTACCGAGGTTTCCTCCTGAGGGTAGAACCCGGCTGAAAACTAACTGCGATATTCCCCCAGTGCGTCCGCATTGTTCCAGCACGTCTACCTTGTCATGTCGTCCGTAACACAAGGTTGGGGATATGGAAAGCACATCGGCATGCGCATCCGCAGGTGACCCCGCTGGTAACGCGATGGGGGTTCCTCATCGTCGTCACTGTAGGTATCGGCGTCGAGGGGAACGTCGGTGTAGTAAGCGCCACATCCGAGACCCCTCAGGTCTTCGCCGCAGTCGTCGTTGCCGTCTTCGACTACTTTGGGTATCTTGCGTGGTTTGATGCTGGGTTCTTTATCAACTATCTGATATTATGTTTCTTGATCCGGGCATCCGTTGGTAGTCTGGTCTGTTGTTCTGCGTCGGGTGAAGTAAGTGTCGGACATTCGGGAGTAGGGGGGGGGGGGCGCGGCGCTCAGTCGAGGGGGGGGGGGGGGGGGCGATGGTCATCAACGATCGCAACCCGCCTTGGGCGCGGTCGCTGGCCCTCGCGTCCGAGCAGGACAGGCGCCAGAAACCCTCAATGCAATCGAGTACGGGCATTCGTCACGCAGTTCGGTAAAGGTACAATATAATTGTTCCCAATAGGTTGATCTTGAAACTCCGCGCCTGGAAAAAAAAAAAAAAAAAAAAAAAAAAAAAAAAAAAAAAAAAAAAAAAAAAAAAAAAAAAAAAAAAAACAAACATTGTCGCCAAGATTCGCTGTCACTTGTCTTACGACATGGCCCCATTCAGGGCCCTTCTTAGAATGCTGCACGCACGTTCGAGTCCCTTGCCCACTCTTGCGTGGACACTAAGGTGCACAACACTTCCATGACTTCTCTGTGTTTTGAGAGAATTGATCTGGTCGATTAGCCTTGCAGTCATGAGTGCAAGTCTCTTGTTTCGCCATTCCGCCCGGCGGGCGCCTCGCCCATGCCAATCTAGCTGACGCTCGGCACGTTGTGCGGGTTTCCCTGCAGTTTGGCGCGTGTATCTCCGCAAGTTGGTTGGTCGGGATGCGCGCTTGGGCGGTCGCCGCCCGCTGGTAGGAACCGACGGGTAAACTGCATGAGCGGCCAAACTGCGAACCATAGTGGCAGCATCGCGCACGCATGACCTGCAAACCTTGATCTTCAATGGTATCTCGCATGGGGCCTTGTTTCCAAAAGTAACCTGGAGGTCCCGCAAGTACTATCGACAGACGTAGAGCCCGAGCTTTGGTGATAAGCTTTTGGATGCGTTGATGGCGCGGCCCCGCCCGCTTTTCAGGAAACCGAACATGCCAGCCAGCGGGCGTTGCCATCCACAGTAGTTGCTAATCCCCTGATAAGGATCCACCCAAGTTCTGTGCACCAGCAGAGGTCATAACCTCTGCGTGAGCGATGCGATCACACATGTACCCTTGAGCTCGGAGTTCAGCGCAAGCTGTTCGTATATCTTCAATAACAAGAGCGCGAGAATGATAATGATGTGGTGAGAGTTCCTTCTGCGGCGGCCACGCAGCCAGGTCCGCCGCTGCCCCTGGCGGCCGCGCAGCCGGGTCCGCCGCTGGCCACGGCGCGCGCCGCTGTCCCTGGCGCGCGCAGCTGGCGCCTTGGAGAAGTATGCACGTGTCCCCGCGTCTGAAAGACACAACCTCAGTGTTCGGCCTGTCCGGGCAAGCGCGAGCGGCCGTGGCGCGCGCCTGCCACCGCCGTTCATTTTCAAGCGACAGGGGCGCCCAAACGCCAGTGCCATGGACGGCTGAGCCACTGCTCGGCGTAAAGATATCAAATTTCTCGGCAGCGTCGCCCACTGCAGCAGGTGTCCCCGATGGATTGTTCAGCAGCGTCCACTTGCCGCCCTCCTCGTAGATGGCCTGGTAGACGTTCGCCTGCAAGTTGAGCAAAGCGAAGTCCTGATCGGCAGGCGTAGGGACATCCCAACACGTCGTGTTTCTGCAATACCAGGTCTCGAAGGCGTTGTTCACCAGAGACTGGATCGCGTCGGAAAGCGTCTCCTCGTTGAGGGAGAAGCGGATGCCCCTGGCGCCCTGGGACATCATGCGCGCGCGGGCATAGCTGGCAGAAGGGTGTCCCAGCATTGCTCGAAGCAGGTTGCCCTGCAATCGGCTCTGCATCGGCTTCCTCCTTGACGAGCATGGGCTTTCCTCGCGTCGAGGATTGGCTGTGGCAGTAAACGCCCCTGAGCGATTTGCCCTTGTTGCGACCCCACGCTCGTCGACTTTGATCGCCAGGTGCCTCGATGGCGTCTTCATCCAATCCAATGCCCCGGCGCCCCTCCCAAGGAGGAGCCCGTGCATCTCTGAGCCTGGAATGATCATTTTCTCGCGCCCCTGCACGAGGACCAGGATTGCGCGCGTATTCGACGTGCTCCATAGACCCAGGATTGCAAGGAGGTGTTCGCCAAATCCATCTGCCACATTGGCCGAATATGCATCCAGACCGGCAATCGCGGGTTTCTCCGCGTAGCCCCCGCAACGGACACGCACGGCCTCTTCGTCGGGCTCAGCTCCTTGATGTCGTGTCCGTGGGAGCGGGAGACACGTTCGAATGCCTGTGCAGTTTCAAGACCAATGCTGTTGATGTTGCTGCCGGTGTCCAATCGGATGGCCAGCGTTCCATCTACCATGGCCCCAGTGTTCGCTGCCAGGGCTAACTCATGTCGTTCTCCGGATATGCCTGGCACGTCGGACAACGCTGTGCCGCGCGCGCCCTGGCGGCGCCTTCGCTCCAACACCCACTGGTCCCTAGTAAGAGACGCAAAGACGTTCTCGGGAGGAGAAAAACGTTCAACCCCAGATGCGAGTGCAACCTGGGGTGCGCCCAGTGCCCCCGCGCTGTGCCGAGGGCGCGGCGCGCTCGAACCACGCCCCCAGCCGCGTTCAGCCCGCCCCGCCGCCATCATTTACAACTCGGAGATTGTGCTAACGATCCCTGAAGTACAACTTGGCATCCCTGACCCCGTAACTCCATCCGACCATCCCTTCGTTCTCCACGCCCCCCATCGCCCTTCGCCCCTCCCCGCCCCCTTCGCCCCCCATCCTCCCGCCGCGCCCGCGACGAGGGGAGTAGACGGCGGGGCGAGGGGCTTCGGACTGGCCGGGGGGGCGGCGCATGCCGCGAGTAAATTTACCCCCGCGGGGAAAACCCACATGTGCAACCCCGGGTGAACCCCTCGGGAAATTACGCGCGCAACCTCAGATGAAGGTTCCACCACACATCGAAAACCAACACACGTAACATGTGAAAGCAAACATGAAGGTTTGTGGAAAAACGAAATGAGTACAACCTGGGGCGAAGGTCCCGCTGAGTAAATTTACTCCAGCGAACGCTTGCGCGGGCGCCGACAGCTGATAACGCCGCAGCGCCCCAGAAACAACCAGATCACACGCTACGTCCTGATTGTTTCCTGGGCGCAGCCCCGCGCGGCGGGGCATCAATTTCGACCAACCGAACCTGGCCTGGGCAAGCGCAAATCAATCCCGCGCCTCCGAAGCAACCATGCGCGGAAGGCCGCGCAAGAAAACCGCGCACAAAGCGCGTCGTGGCCGCAAGAACGCGCCGCTCGGGTCGGCGCGCAGAAACGTAACGCACACGGGAACGGCATGCGCCATTTCCAAAGGGTACACATTCACCCCAGGTTGCACTCGCAGCTGGGGTTGAACGTTTTTGGCTCTCTGACGTTCATGTACCCCCTGGCTCCCCGTTCTGCGATGGGATGCTTCTGGAAGATCCACGCAGGCACTCGCCATGCATGTGGGGCTGTTGAAGAGAAAGCGGCCTGTTCTCAAAGGTATCACAGTCGGCGCGCACTGCAATCTGTCCATCCGAATTGACCATCAGCACCGTATGCAGCATATTACGTTCAGATGTGGCACTGGCACCGCTACGCGCACTCGCTGGGCTCTCGGTTCTGCGCGTGCGCAAGGAACGGCCGTATGGCATGCTGCCGTGGGGTGCTGGAGGCCATTGCGCGTCCCCTTCGGTTGCCCTCTCTACTGCGCCGCGGCCACTGGTCATTGGCGGGTAGCCCGGCTGGGGCTACTGCGGCAGGTCTCCTTGCAATATCTGCCGATTCGGCTGCCAGAGGCGTTGGTGCATCGGTGGCGGGCAGAGTGACCGCTGCATCCTGTCCCACACTTCAGGATGAAGCAGGTTGCCCTGCGCCCTGGCAGCAATTGCAAGGCCTGTCATCATCGCCGCGATGCGGTTCAGCTCTGCGCGGAGATCTCTGAGTTCATTTGCCCCGCGGAGTATTTCATCGCGTCGACCCGCTGCATTGTGCCCCCCAGCAAGGGCATTATACAACTCAGCCGTGATGGGGCCCACGCCCCCCACAAATGGCACAAGGGGCCTCGCTCGGGGCGCCTTGCAGCTGCCGATCTACATGTGCGTGAGCCAGACGATCCCAGCACTGCGCGTGGAATCTATGACCAAACTGGAGCCTCCATACCTTGTCGTGGTATACGAAGTCTTCCAGGTATATGGCGCAATTTGGTGAAATTACCATCGTTGATGATTGGTGGCGTAGCCGATGGCCTGATGCGAGTCTGTCGCTCAAGCGTGGACTCTCCAATATCATGCCGATTCGGGGGGGCTGCAGGTGCCAAGTGCTGTCCCACGGGCATTGATCCCATAGCAACCGCTGCTGAAAAGCTCATAGAAGGTTGCCCAACAAGTGTAGGCGCGGCGGGTGCCCCCGCACGATTCACCACGCGGCGTAGCCGTCGCTCCTGATTGCGGCGTTGGCGAGCCAGTTGCATTGAGGGAATGGCCTGCTGCGCCTCGTGGATGGCCAAGATCTCAGGGCGCAGCTCTCCCATAGACGAGGGTACCGCCAGCTCGCGGCCGCGATGTGTAACCTCCTGGTCCATGGGAGCCGCCAGGTACCCGCAGTGTGGCACCTGGCCTGATACGCCGGGTTCATACCCAGCGCCGCGCGTCAACTGGGACCCACAAAAGTCATCAGCAGTTGCCCGAAAACACGGGTTCTCTCTGGTTGAATACCAACCCGTGGGATGCCAGTCTCCTGAGCGCAACAGTCAGGGAACATCGGAGCATCCATGGGTGGGCCCGTTGGCCTTTCAGCCGCCGTTGGGTCGTGCGTCGGGTGACCGAAGGATGCTGGAATAACCAAATCGAATAGGATGATCAGGTGATGGATTCGAATCTGGAACGCATTCCCATGGGGGCGTCCAGGTCGCGCTCGGGAGGTCGATGCCATCCCGCAGCGCGTTCTGCATAGCCTCGCGCATCTGCCTCTGCATCCACTGCTGCTGCTGCCCCAAGAGGCCCTCGGCCCTCTGGGCGGACCCCTGGTGCCTCAGGGAGCCCCAAAACGGGCCAAGAGGGCCCCAAAAGGCCCACGGGACGGTCCAAGAGGACTACGAGTCGCCGAAAGATCGCTCCAAGACGCCCAAGAATGCCTCCAGACGGTCCACGACGCCCCAAGGAGCCACCAAGAGGCGTCCCAAGAGGCCCTCCAAAAGCTAAAATCGTCCCGCTCCTGAGAGAAAGCGTATAAGTTTAGCACATTCGCCTCTTGGGTTTTCACGTGGCCCACAACGGCCCAAGAAGCCTTTAAGATCGACCCAAGATACCCCAAGAGGCCCCCAAGAGGGCTCCAAGACGGCCCAAGAGGGCCTCAAGACGGCCCCAGAAGCTTCCAAAACGACTCAAACCCAAGATTCCCCAGAAATCGCTCCGAAAATTTTGTTTTTCACTCTTACTGCCGCCCCAAGGGATCGGCGGTGCGGCGTCAGCCAATGAAGCAGGGATCGCGATCACTGCGGCGCCCATGATTAGAGCCGGCGCTGGAAGGGAAGATGGGGAGGGTGTATGAAAGGGAGGGAGGAGGGAAAGGCCCAAAAGAAGTCCCCAAGAGGCCAAAAGAAACTCCCAGAAGGCCTCCAGGAGGCACCAAAAAGGCTTTTAAGAGGCCCCGCGACGGCGTGACTGTACGTGCTCCGGACGTGCACCCCGCGAAGCGAGAGGAATCAGGGATCGCGAATCCAGGGTGGTTTCTCGTGCCCGAGAGGGCCCCCTCTGGGGCAATTTGGGAGCCCCTTTTCTGCTGCCCTCGAGTTTTTATGTTTATGTCACTATTCGTCCCCCTAGCTAAGGTCCTCGTCCTCCTCATTCAGGCTACCGCTGCCTGTGCTCTTCGTCTCGGCCAGCTCGAGCCTCTGTGGCTCCTGTCGGGGATGAACAGAAGCCCCCTTTCGTACAACGTGGTCCAGTGAAAACGACCTGAGGCCCAAACCTGGCGGGCGCAGGCCTGGAAAAGAACGGCCACGGCGCCCTCTCGAGAACCGAAGACGGACAATTCACCACTCGACGCGTCGCTGTTGGGGGCTCTGTCCACCCCCGAATGCATCGCTCCCCCAAATATTTCCCCATGTATCGCTCCCCCGGGAAAAAACACACGAGTGTGTGTGTGTGTGTGTTTTTGTGTGTATGTGCTTTTGTGTGCGTGTTTGTCTCACACTGTTTGTTTCCCACATGTGTGTTTTTTGTGTGTGTTTTCTCCCAGAGTGTTTTTTGTCCCACTGTGTGTTTTTCCCACAGTGTGTGTGGTTTGTGTGTGTGTTTTCCAACAGACATATTCGCGCCCAGTCGGAGCGGGGAGATCAAAGTCGGGAGCGCGGCTTGCCGGGATGTCCGAGGGCTTGCTGGACCCCTCGTGGTACCTCTGTGGGGCCGGTCTCGGTGCCCTCCTCGGACTGCACCTGTGGGAAAAAACACAATCGGTGGGACACAAACACACACTGTGGAAAAAAAACACACTGTGTGTGTGCGTTTGTTTCCCCACAGTGCGTGTTTTTCCCACAGGCCCTTTGGGCCATCTTGAAGTCATGCATTTTCAGGCTCTCTGGAGCACCCAATAGGCAGAACACGCAGGAGAAGGCCATGTCATTGAGCAACAAGTAGCGCAAGCATGAGCTACGTCGTGTTCTTCGGAAGCGGGGTGAGAAATCCGAAGAACAGACGATCCATCTGGCGTTGTGCAATTGCCAACGCATCTTGGGCCATTGTGTGTTCCTGGGAGCCATCTGGGCGGCATCTCGGGGGGTCCTGAGACGGCCTCGGGTGTTGTCTTAAGGGCGTTTGTTTGCGCCTATGCGTCCTCGGTGGAGTCGTCGCAATTTCTCTACGCATGACACGTGCCAATACGCTATCTTGTCGCATGCCCGACGGACTACAACCTAGAAAGCGTAGGAAGTATACCTGACAATGTGAGCCACATCGGCTCCGTGAAGTTGCACGTGTGATAACCTCGCAAGGGCACTCCATCCTGCACCAGACTGGTTCAAAAAAATTGATCGGCGACACCTGCATGTATAACTACATGCTGCAAACAAGACCAGTACTTAGGGCCTCAGAATACTGAAACAAATACTGCTCAAGATGCAACACAGATTTGAAACAGATATGGATCGATGCCCGATGTAAAATATGTCCACAGGACATGTAAAAAATTATGGATCGATGCCCGACATCAAAAAATTAGAGTCCGATGACCAACAAGCCTCAGAGAAAGAGAGCCTGGTCGACAGGGCGTCGCTCATGTTCACTGCCTCATGCCCCTGAGGAGGACCAGGATGACGCTGGTCCTCCGTAGCGACTTCTGGACAACAGGCTCAGAGATGGCGCTGGCGGAGCCGAATACTGCATACGTGGCGCAATCGCCCCAACTGCCGGCATCGCCGGCCCCTCAAGCACCAGGCCGGGCGGGCCCCAGCCAGCCTCAAACAGGAAGGCCGCCCCTGTGCGCGAGGCGCCCCAGCCGAGGGGCGCGAGGCCGGCGCCGCCGAAGTCGGCGGCCCACGCGTAACCGGCGGGGTGCGCGGGGTTCACAGAACCGTCGTACAACCAAGCCTCTTCGTAACACCTCCCAGGGACATGCCCCTGCAGCTGGTCGAACTTACCTGGACAGGCGGTTGGTTCCAACATGGTCGCACACCCGCTGTCCGCTGTGCCGCGGCCGAGGGTGTCTGCCTCGCCCCCGGAGCGGAAGCACGGCTCGGAGGCCCGACAGCCGGAGTCCCGCGGCAGGGCCTGGGGAGCCCTCGGGGCTGCAGGCTCCGCGCCCTGCGCGTGGTCGGCCCTGGCGGCGTCCTTCGGGTCGGCGGCGCCCTGCATGGGAACTGACGGCGGCCAAGACTTTGAGCGGAACAGCTTGCCCCACGGTTTGCCCTCAAAGTCGTCCTTGCTCAAAGGCTCGTCCTCGTCGATGGTGATGAAGGTGTTCTTGACGCGCATGCCGTACACGCACAGCGCCGCCGGGTCTTCCGTCATCTGGCGCTTGAAGGCGCTGGCCGGCATGGCGATGCTGATAGGGGAACGAAGAATGACATAAACGCAAAACCCCCGGACGTCCGCGTGGATTTCTCGGATCCGCGCTAGACCCCCCTCCATGGCGCGCAGAGCGCGCGGCGACGGAAGCGTCGCCGGGGGGTCCAGCGCGGATCCGAGAAATCTGCGCGGACCTCCGAGTTGTTATGTTTATGTCACTATTCGTCCCCCTAGCTAAGGTCCTCGTCCTCCTCATTCAGGCTACCGCTGCCTGTGCTCTTCGTCTCGGCCAGCTCGAGCCTCTGTGGCTCCTGTCGGGGATGGACAGAAACCCCCTTTCGTACAACGTGATCTAGCGAAAACGACCTGAGGCCCAAACCTGGCGGGCGCAGGCCTGGAAAAGAACGGCCACGGCGCCCTCTCGAGAACCGAAGACGGACAATTCACCACTCGACGCGTCGCTGTAGGGGGCTCTGTCCACCCCCGAATGCATCGCTCCCCCAAATATTCGCGCCCAATCGGAGTGGGGAGATAAAGTCGGAAGCGTGGTTTGACGGAATCTCCGAGGGCTTGCTTGACCCCTTCCTCCTACTCCTCCTCCTCCTCCTCCTCCTCCTCCTCCTCCTCCTCCTCCTCCTCCTCCTCCTCCTCCTCCTCCCCCTCTTCCTCCTCCTCCTCCTCCGTTGGGGGTGCCGTCCACCCCCGATCCTGTTGCGGCTCCAGCGGGCCGCCGCCTTGGCACGCCGCCTCGGGCGTGCGCAGCTCGTGCGGGCTGTGGGCGTACGTGCAGTCCTCCGAGCAAGGGGGCCGACGACAACACTGACTTACCCTGTTGGAGGCCTGGAAATTGACACCAACACCAGCACAGGGGGTTGCCTCCACATGGGAAAAAGGGTCCTAGATTTCGGTGTTGGTGGTAATAGTTCGGTCACCTTGGAAACCAACAGATTACCACCATCACCGAGATCGAGATCGTCTTCCCTCGGTGGAGGCACACCGCCGATCTTGGTGTTGGTGTCAACCTCTAGGCCTGCGACCCTGACATTGATTTTTCCGTCGGATCTGCGACAAATGCGTAGAATGCTTCGTGCATTGGGACCCGACCATAAGAAGCCTTCCACAAGAAACCTCACCCTGAGACCCCAGGACGTCTATTGATTTCTGGTGCGGGAGCGTCACGCTCTCCATCGAAAAAACATCGAGATCCAAGACACCCAGGACACCCTGGAGGCGAGCAGGGTGTTCCTCGGCATGGGCCCCCGCTGTATCCTGAAACTGATGTTCCGTCGGATCTTCCAAAAAAAAACCGCCGACTCTGTCGGCGTGTGGCAGGGGCTGTGTCGTCGCCATCGCCGTCGCTGCCGCCGTCGCGTCGCCGCCGCCATCACGTCCCCTCCTTCCACCGAGCCCGTCGCCGCTCCCCCCCTTTTCCTTGGGCCCTCGTCCTCCAGCACGCCAGCCGAAGCGACATACACCAGCCCATCCACAACGAAATTGAGCAACGTTGTCATTGAGTCGCAGGGAATCCCCTTTGATCCCTTCCGCAGGAAGGGCGGTCCTGGGAGGGTGGTCGGGGGGGGTCACGGGGGGTCGTCCGGGGTCAGAATACCATCCTCCCGGGGCGAGTCGGGAGGGCCGAGGCCTCCAGGGTCGGCGGCACAGGCCGTGAGGCCTTAGCAACACGTAGAATGCTCCGTGGATCTCGGAGCATCCTACGTTCTTCTCGTGGACTCGACGGAAAAGCCCATTTCGGGGTAATCAATTCTGTAGCCGATCCCCTACTCGAGTCCTCCTGGGCGCACTCTCCCCCCGCAACCACGGAGGGGCACATCTTCGTGAAGCGCAGGTCCGGGAGCGGGCGCAGCTCCGCCTCGCTGTGGGCGAACATGCACCTGTGGCGCTTCCTGCAGCGCCCCCGCTTGATGAAGAAGTCGCAATACTTGGTCTTCTGGAACTTGCTTCTCACCCGCGCGGGCAGCTCGTCCAACGCCTCCTCCTGGGCATCGGTGTCGCTGGTAGCCCCGCCGCTTCCGCTCACGGTGTGACCCGTGAGAGAGCCGACGAGCGCGGGTGCTGGCCGGCCATCGGCGTCGCTCATGCCCCCCGCCTCGCGGCAATCGCTCATCGCTCGTGGGCGGGCCGCCCCCGAAACGCAGCTGGAGCCAAAATGGCTACGGAGGGTGTTATATCTTGGGGGCGTCTTGGTGCTGCTCGGGGGCATGTTTGAGGCCATGCGAATGGCCTCTGGGGGCCTTTCAGGAATGTCGGAGCCCTTCCTTTTCCAGAGGACCGTCCTGACGGGGGCCACGTTGTGATAGACATTTGTTCCAGGCCAACGAGGTGGTCTGGCCCGTCTCGCCTGAGACAAGCTCGCAACTCTGGGCTCAGAGAGGCCGCGCACGAGACGGTCCGTCCCGCTGCCGCCTGAGACATCCTCGCGACTCTGAATTCCGGTGAACCACACGCGAGATGGTCTGGTCCGTTTCGCATGGTATAACTGGGCAACGAGATGCCACACGCGAAATGGTCCGTCCCGTTTCGCCTGAAGCATCCTCGCAACTGCGGGTTTCGAGATGCCGCGCGCGAGGTTGTCTGGTCCCTTTCGCGTGAGATATCTTTGCAACTCTGGGTTCCGACATGCCCCACGCGGTGTGGTCTGGCCCGTTCCGCTCGAGACATCCTCTCGATCCTGGTAAACGAGAGGCGCTAACCTGAGGTGGTCTGGCCTGTTTCGCCTGAGAAATCCCCGCAACTATGGCCTCCGATAAGCCGCACGCGAATTGGTCCTGCCCGTTTCGTCAGATCGTCAGAAACACCCTTGCAATTCTGGAGTCGGGGTGGTCTGGCATGCTTCGCCTGAGACATCCTCGCGGCTCTGGACTCCGAGATGGCGCGCGCGAGGTGGTTCTGCCCGTTTCGCCCAAGGCACGCTTGCAACGCAAGTTTTCGAGATGAGTGCACGCGAATTGGTCATGCCCGTTTCCCCTGAAACCTCCAGCCCGATTCGCCCGATGCTACACGATGTGCGGTCTGGCCCGTGTCGCCTGCGGCATCGTCGCAACCCCGGGCTCCGAGATGACGCGCGCACGGTGTTCCAGCACGCGTCGCCAGAGACGTATTCGCAACTCGGTGCTCACAGATGCCGCACGCACGCGAAACGTCCATCCCGATGCTCCTGCAAAGTTCTCGCAACACAAAAAACTCCGAGACGCCGCCCGCGAGGTGGTCTGGCCTGCGTCGCCTGCGATACTTTCGCAACTCTCGGCTCCGATATGACGCGCGCGACGTGGTCCGTCCCGTCTCGCCTGGGACAGGCTCGTCACTCTGGGCTCCCGAATGACCGCGAACGGGGTGGTCTGCCTGCCCTTTCGCCAAAGCTGTCCTCACGACCCAGGCGGGAGACGGACGGACGGACGGACGCCGGAATCGCCCCGAAGCACGGCCCTCTCGGGGCTCGGCGGGGGCGCCGGAACGCCAAGCACTCAGCGCACGTGGAACATGTGATGCCGGGAAACGGTTTCCAGTCGCGTCAGACACCATGAGGAACAAATTTCCCCAGCAACCGCGGGGCAACAATCTGCCACACAGGAGTCAACAAGGCATTGACGAAGCGCTGCTATATTACGGCGCGCTCTCTCGCGAGGCCGACATGTCGCCATCACTGTCGGATTTGGTATCTGTCACGCGGGTTAATCGTGAACCACCTTTGGGTGATTGATCCAGGTGCTGGCTGATAGACATGTGCTTTAAATTACACTTGCTAACCCATCGAGTGAAGCAACGCCCGCTCGCCAACTCAGGAGACTCAATCTGGGCATCGCCATCTTCATCCATGTTGTTCACAACGCCCACACTACGAACGGTGATTTCCACTTGACCGGTCGACCGGTACTTTGTGTCCACCCTGACACTATAGCCTGCGCGCAAGGCGCCGGCTGGTGCCCAGAGAGATCTCTCCACTTCGCCCTCGATTCGCGCTTGCACTACGTACTTACTAAACATATGTTTGACGTCCGCATTGCCCGCTTGGTGATGTACTTGGAGAAGGCGGCGACGAATGAAAGATGGAACTTGGGGAGGCTGTGGAGGGGGGGGGAAGGGAGGGGGGGGGACATCGTGGAAACCTTCCGTAACGCAGCGCGCGGGGATACACAACAGGAAGGAGGAGGGTGAGGCATCGACCGCCCGAGCGGCTGGCTAACGTTAGGTCGGGGATACCCCCCTACAAGCGGATTTTGGCTGACAAATAAAACATAATCAAAATATAAGCGAAACAGCCGGATCGAACGTCGCAACCATGCATGTTTGACTATTTGTGAATATTCCCACTCAAAAAGGGCGTGCCCGATTGAAGGCTGACGTCTGGGCTGTGACCGCCGCTGCCTCGCGTTTCACCCCTGCCGCGACGCCCGTATGGGGTGGCCCTGCGTTGCTGGGGATATTGCCCTGCGCGGCGCGGGCCGAGTTTGCGCGATCCTTCTTAGAAGAGGTTGGAACATCCAGTGGAAAACTGGCGCCCGTCAGAAGAAGCCGCGCGCCCGCGCCTGCGGCAACCGCGCATGATGAACCTGTCCAAAAAGCCGAGGCGATGGGATCCACGCGGCGAACCTCCGCGGGCCCAGGGATCGAACAGATCGCGTCTCCACGCCACTCCTGGGCCGCGTCGGACACGCCATCCACCGCGCATAGCTGTAGGAGTTTGCCCCGGGCCGAAGGATGCCGCGCACCTGGATAACCGATGGCGCTTGCCGCGCGTAGGCGCGCAGCGTCCGCCAGCGCGAGCAGCCTTGCCCCTCTCGGTTCACAAGCGGGCTCTCTTCTGGGCCTCCACGGAACGTAGGCCTTGGTGGGGCATGCTGCCGCTGCGTCGGGGAGGGCCCTCCGCGCGCGCCCCCCGGCCAACGCCGCGGCGGCGCCCCACTGGTCCGCGGCGGGCGACCCATTGCTCTCAGCAGCCTCGCGAGCTGAAGCAGCAGCGGCCGCGTCGCCAGCGGCCAGCGCGGAGAGACTGGGTTCGCCAGGATCAATGCGGGAGGGGGCCCACCCAGCAGCGACTTCGCCCCCCCCCCCTACGGTTCCCAGGAACGCCCCGAATGCGGAGCCACAAATCCCCTTCCCGCCCGTTGGAAGCCCCAAACAGGCTTCGAGGCACGAGCGAGATCTTGCCTGCACATGGAACGGCTTGGATACGCGGGTCTCGGACGACAGGCGCACCCGAATTGACGCGGGTGAACGGGGGCGGGCCGCGGGTCGGACGAGCGCTTCGCCTGGGTCGCCTGCGCGCTGGAGTCGACGATCGCCCTCTCCTGCCGCGAGAAGCGCTGCCAATCTTCCGTCGGTGTCGCGCCGCTGTTTCTGGGTGCCCCGTGCAGGCGCCCCCCCCCTGCAGGGCGCTCGCCCACGCCCGCGATGTTCTTCCGCTGCGCGTCGGCATCCCGCGCCCCCGCGGCCGCCGCCACATGAACTCCGGAGCGTTGGCGTCGAAGGCAGCCCTATTGAACGCGCGCGCACGCACACACACACACAGAGAGAGAGAGAAAGAGAGAGAGAGAGAGAGAGAGAGAGAGAGAGAGAAAGAGAGAGAGAGAGAGAGAGAAGAGAGAGAGAGAGAGAGAGAGAGAGAGAGAGAGAGAGAGAGAGAGAGAGAGAGAGAGAGAGAGAGAGAGAGAGAGAGAGAGAGAGAGAGAGAGAGAGAGAGAGAGAGAGAGAGAGACACACACACACACACACACACACACACACACACACACGCACGACAAACACGCACACACAACACACAAACGCTGGTGCCACAAGGTTTTGGAACACACATCCGAAGGAACAGCGCAAACAAAACAGCTACACGCAACCTCCACCAGAACGCGGAGAAGGACGAAGAGAGGCATGTTCCCCGCTGCGGGGCGGAACTCGCCGGGGTGGCTGAATGTTGCTATTCGCGGCCGTCCTGCGGCGTTGGGTCCTCGATCCGATGAGACAGCGCCCCGCGCTGCCCCCCCCCCCCCCCTCTCTCAACGTCGCCGTCGTTGCCGACGCCGTCGCCATCGCCAACGGCCCTTCGTCCTCCCCCTCCGCGCCCTCCTCGACCTCCTCTGGCAATGCGCGCAAGCAGACCAACCACGTGTTGATGTGCTCGTCTGGTCGGAGCTGCCTGTCCTTCTTGCTTCCTTGCGGCGATTGCACCTTCGCGAAGCCGCCCGCTTCCGCGGGGCGCCCCGTCGCGGCCCCCCTCGCGGGCGCGGCGTCGAGGCCCCCATTCCCCCCCGCCCGCGCGGGAGTAATCCGCTGACCGACGGCCTGCGCGAAGAGGCGGGCACTGCGCAGAAATTGTTAGTTGCGACGCAGCTGTTTAGGGCGCCCGCTCACCGCGCTGTCGAACGCGCTGGAGACGCCAGCGTTGATCTGCGAGTGACTGACCTTTCAATCTCCGCAGCGCCGCGTAGCCGCGCAAAATGCAAGCGGGCCCCCCCGGCGGCGTCGAGCAGGAAGGCGCCCGTGAATTGAAATGCCAGACGAGGCTGCGGATCGATCACGCCCGCCCGCTGCCCGAACCAACCCGTGTCGAGCGAATCAAAACAGCGGGGCGAACGCGCCCCTTTGTCGCCCCATCTCGCCGCTGGCCTCTGGGCGCGGAAATGCACGCGATCACGAAGGCTCGGCGGCGCCGCGCCTGCGCGCCTGATCGCGGCAATGAACGCCTGGTATTTGCGGAGAGCTGAGCGGAGCGACATCTCGTTCCCCGCCATCTCCTGCATGGCCCCCGAAAGCCTGGGGACTGCGATTCAGCATGTGCCCCGCAGCGTTGCGCGGCCCATCTATTCGGCGCTATCTACAGGTACCTGGCCTGTCCATCCACGTCAGCCCGCGCCCGTTCCATGGCCCGGGCTCGCTCTATAACTTGCGGCAGCAACTCGATATCCCCTAGAAGCTCGGCCGCTGAATATCATCTGCGCTCGCGCCGCCACTCTGCTGGTCTGTCCTCAATCCGCCCCTCCATTCCTCCGCGCCCATCGCTCGACGCGCTGCGAATATGCGTCGTTTTGTTCAGCCCTCGCCCTGCTGATGTGAAACTACTTTGTGCCGGGCTATGCCCTGCAACTTTGCTGTTCTTCCAAGCTCCAACCAGCTCCGGAAGTCGTCGATTGCGACGTTCAGCCATAGGTTTTCTCCTCGACTGTTGCAGCTGTCGCGTGGTGTTGGAAAGATCCTCGTTTGTCTGTGCGCGCTCGGCGGCGTTGAGTTCGGCGCCAGATCCCACCGTGCGTCCCAGCCATCAAAGTACTGCCATGCATTGCTGCCGTCGGTGTTAATCAAATGGTGGCCTCCGCGGCTGGGCTAGCGGCTAGGACCGCCTCTTGGCAGCCATCGAACAATCCTATACGTAGCCATTTCCCCAATCGCAGATGCGCGCTCACCTTTTCGGCACTCGCCGGGGCCCTGCCCGGCACCGTGCCGCGATCTACGTTGGAGCCAGCCCCGCGCTGAACATGCGCGAGCCCGATCTTCCAAAATGTCGACGCGATGCTCACGCGCAGCCCCACGGCAGACGCGCGAATTTGTGGGACACATTCGTCTCGTGCACAGGCTCCGCTACATCGATGTGCTCGTCCCCTCGCATATGAGATAAGCTCATGTAATAAATCGTTTCCTTCCAAACCCACAATGTAGATCTCAGCTACATTCGGTAGCGTTGCGTGTCCTTGTTTCTCGATGTGATCGCTGAGCCACCGGAAAATGCGACGGCTGGTCTCGTTCAGGTTGGGGGCACTTGTGCCGTTCGGTGGGAAGTACACAAGAAAGACGCGAAATGCCTGTCCATGCACAAACGTTTTGATATGTGCCAATCGCTCTTTGATGCCTTGTGACCGCGGGCAAGCTAACGCTTGCTGCGCTCCGTGAACATACTGAACAAAAAGAAATGCGAAACCACATGTTCTGTTGACGTGCGGTGACAATTTCCACCGAAACTGGGAGAACTCTATGGTGCGGCAGCGTGGCCCGCTGAGAGTCGTAGTCAACTTCGGTGTGCTTAGCTGTGCTGGTGGCGACCACCTGTGCTTGCTGATCTCTTCTAACCTCATAAAGTCGGCGCTCTGCGCGTTGAAGTCAACGAATTCCAGCACCGTTCTGTGCGTCGCCTCCGTGTGCTCTTCTCCCTTGTCGTGTGCGCCTCATTGCCCCAAGCCCGTCTTCGGCCTGACGGGTGCCATGTCCTTCTGGTGTCAAGACCTGTGGGCAGTGGGTGTGCTGACGCTGCCTGGCACCCCACCGGGCCAAACAACGCGCCATGAAATCCGGGGAAATTCCATGGCCCCAGCTATGATATCTTCCCCCCAATCTTCGCCCGCCTTTTGGCCGCCCCCGACCTTTCCCGATGAGAGGAGCACTGGCGCACTCCCGGAGACGGGCGCGGTAAGGCCCCTCGGCCCCAGACACGGCCACCTCTGCCGCCACACCCGCACCAGGTTCCTCCCGTGGTGCGGGGAGGCCGCAAAGGATGCGCACAAGAGGCGCAGATCCTTCCAACACCAAAACCAACCTGCGCTCGGACGCCCAATTCCTTGGTTTCGTGCGCGATGCTCCACTAAAGTGCAGACTTTCTGGCGCGAGAAACATGCACACGTCCGAACGATGCCAGATCAAAAAGCCGTTCGAGGCCTCAAGATGGCCTCGAAGGGCCCTCCGAGGCCCGCCGCACGCGCGCCGAGCCTGCAGTCAGGTCGGGCATGTCCTCCTGCAGCCGGAATTTGGGACGATATGAACCAACAGATGCGCAAACATGATCAGACAGAATTCAAAAGTCGTCCCTGGATTTTCGTATTTGACTAGTTTTGACGATCCCTCCTTGCAGAGGGACAGGTCCGACTTCAGCCCACGGCCGTCGTGCGATCGCGAGGAACGCCCAGGAGGAACGACGGGGCCCTCCTGGCCGCGGCGAGCGCCGGCCGCGGAAACGGGCTCCCCGGCCCCGGACCTGAAGAACGGCCCGAAGACCAGAATCCGCTCCTGAGCCCCACGCGGCCCTCACCAGAAGAAGAGCAAACGCCATACAGCTGAGGCCTGACCACAAGAAACCTCCCACAAGAACCCCCCCCCCTGAGATCCCAGGGCGTCATTTGATTTTTGTTGACGAGAGCGTCACGCTTTCCCTGGCAAAACCATCGAAACCCAAGAAACCCAGGGCACCCTGGAGGCAAGCAGCGTGTTTCTTGGCGCGGGTCTCCACTGCACTAGAAGAAAATCCATCGCCATATACATAAACTGCTGGCGCTACGCACGGGTTTCTCGGATCTGCGCTGGACCCCCCTGCCTGGCGCGCGGAGCGCGCCAGGGGCGGCGCCAGAGGCGCCGCCAAGGGGCCCAGCACCGATCCGAGAAAGCCGCGCAGAACTGAGAGATGTTATGCTTTTGTCGTTATGTTGTTCGTTCTCCTATCCCCGACCCCGGACCTGAGGAACGGCCCGAAGACCAGTATCCTCTCCTGAGCCCCACGCGGCCCTCACGTCAGCGCCTGGACCCGTGGGCTCTGGCGGCCCGGCCGGACCTGCTCGAGGCGAAGGTTTAGGTCGGGCACGTCCCCCTACAGGCGGCTTTTGGAGAAAAAACGGCGCATAATCAGAACGCATTCAGAAATGATCAAACATAGCGTACGTAAACATACTCTCTGCGAGGTTCTCGCGAATTTCTCGGGTAGGCGCTGGGCCCCCCCTCGCCGCGCCTCCGGCGCCGCCATCTTCCCCACCGCCCCCTCATGCTCGTTTTAGTTCTTCTCATCGTTCTCGCCGTTGCCCTCGTCCCTTGCCGCGCTTGCCCAAATGGCTCGACTACTTCTGAACATCCCCCCTGTAGAGGGGCACGCCCGCCTCAAAGCGAGGTCGAGCCCCCCCCCCCCCGTGAGGGGCCGCGTCTGCGCGGGGGTGGGGCACGCGCCGCCTCCGCCCCGCGCAGGCCCGCCGTCCACGAGTCCCCGGGGCGCGCAGGAGCTCCGCCGGACGAGTGCCACGCGGGCGCGTTGCGCCGAGGCCTTGGGCTGTCCTCCTCTGGGCACGCCGAGGACAGGTGGCGGCGCGCAGAGGGGGGTAGGGGGAGGGGGGAAGGCTTCTTAGAAGGAGGCTGCTTCTTAGAAGGCGCCGGCCTTACAAGTACAGAGAAGGCCCGCACCTTCTAAGAAGCAGGGGTGCTTCTAAGAAGCCTTCCCCCCGCCCCCGACCCCCCGCTGCGCGCCGCCAAGACAGGTGACGCAATGTGAGAAGAGGAGGGGGCCATGCAGCCGGGGAGGTCTCAGGCTCTCGAGCGATAAGATTCCTCCTCCCAGCTTGTCCACAAGCCCCCTCTTTGACGCCCCCGGCTTTTCCAGCCCGGCTCTCACGCCTCGCCGCGATGTCGGGAAGGAACGCCCAGCGAATGAGCCCAGACCCCGGCGAGGCACTGACAGTTTGGGCCAGGCCATGAAAACTCTAAAAACTTATAAGACGGCTCATCTTGCTTGGAATCTCTTCACGGCTTCCACCATACAGCCAAAACGTGTATCAAGGACGGGTGGCAAGGACGCAAGATCCTTGGAGGCCGAAGCTGGGATTCTTTCGGGCGGCGGGCAACCAGTGAAAACGGCAAAGGACGGGCCGCGGAGGTACCCTAGATCAAGGCGCGCGTCCTTACCAGGCGCGTTGACCGTATTCGCCTCCGTGCTAACGTCCCCGCCGCCTCTCGTCGACAACCACCTCCGCCGCCCCCCCAGGGCCAGATCATTCTCGAGCTCGGCCACGTCCAGCTCTGGTGCCCATGTCTTCCAAAACGCCGATGTACCCGTCCTGTGAGGGCCCGTGGGCACGATGCTGGATGAGAACGTCCAGAGCGAAAAGCATGCAACGCTCGGGACGATCAAGCACGGGCGGCCGCTAAACGGCAGGAAAGCGCCGAGGGCCATCGACAACGTGTTGGACAATCTCAACCTTCCAAAACTTCGAAACTGCGAGGTTCGAGACTCGAACCGGCTCGCCCCCGAGTTCTACCGTCCGTTCGCCTTCTCTTCCTGATCTCAAGTGAGCTTCCTCCCCTCCTCACACCTTCGCTGGTCGGCGGGAAGAAGTCCGAAGCTATCGCCCACCAACACTTGCTGCTGATCCCCACGACACCACTGTTGGAGGCACGGGGGATCGAGCAGCAGATCCCCAAGCCCGCGCACTCAACCAACACCTTCTGAGCTCTGGCGTGCGTGAAAAGCCTGGTCGCCATGATGCTAGAAGCAACGATGGTAAGCGAGTGTGATTAACCAATCATGCCAACAATGAAGAAATTATATATGCCAAGTAGACAGCCCCAAAACGCCTGGGTCAAACGAAACGATGCAGTTACCGCGAAAGCGCGACGAGGAGAGTTCTGCCTGCTCGCCACTATAAGCGCATGATGAAATGATGCCCATCGGAAGCACGTACCCCTTCTTCTCTCGAGGCAGTAAAGCGGTGGGCTTGGGGAGCGGGACCGTTCTTGAAACCATACGGTTTGCTGTGAAGAGGAACAACAACATGCATATTTATATAAGAGTGGGAGAGAGAGAAAACACAATAAAACTACACACAAGCATAAACACATACAAATATACCACACACACACACGCACACGCGCCCGCGCACGCACGCACGCACGCACGCACGCGCACACGCACACGCACACGCACACGCACACACACAACGACAAAGACAAAGGCAAACACAAACACAGACACACAAACACAAACACAACCACAACCACAACCACAAGCACACAGACAGACAGACAGACAGACAGACAGACAGACAGACAGACAGACAGACAGACAGAAAGACAGACACACACGCACACGCATACGCATACACATGAACACATACGATGGCCATGGAAACGCAGCATGAAAGGGGGGGCGAGAGAAAGAGAGAGAGAGAGAGAAAACAGACAAACAGACGAAGAGAGAGACAGAGAGAAACAAAAAAAGAGAACGAATCACAACCGAACACCATATATGCGCAGACGTACGTTTCTAAATGTGCACGCATGCGCTCATGTGCACAAATCCATGGCCCATGCAACGTGCATTCATGCAACGTGCGCACGGGTGCTGCCGATCGGCCGCTGGATCGAACATCAAGGCCGTCGCCCAGCCCGTCGCATGGACTGCGGCGATGCGTGGCGTGGCCCAGCGTGATGTTTTTGTTGCGCGCGCGTGCGTGGGTGTGCGTTGGTGGGTGTGCGTTGGTGTGTGTGTGTGTGAGTGTGCGTTGGTGTGTGTGTGTGTGTGCGTGTGTGCGTGTGTGTGTGTGTGTGTGCGTGCGTGCGTGCGTGCGTGCGTGCGTGCGTGCGTGTGTGTGTGTGTGTGTGTGTGTGTGGTGGCTTCGGCGAGCATCGCCTCGGGCGGCCGGAGTGCCCCCCGCCTGCAAGGGCTGGCGGGAACCAAGCCCCGCGGGAAAACTGTGACATCAGCGATCGGACCGCACGTGGGAGTCACGCTCTTCCAGCGAAGCGCTCCTCCTCCTGGTCGTCTTCCTCCTCCTCCTCCTCCTCATCCGCCTCCTCGTTCAACCTCCCTCCTCGTCCAAACAGCTCGCCCACGCACCGTTGCTGGATTGGCAGGTGGGGATACGCGAAGCGTTAGTACGTGGGAACCACGCTCCTTCGGTAAAGTGGTAGGGACAGTCACGCGGTCTTCATGTCCGCCAGCCCCTAATGCCACCTGGGAATATCAAATTTCTGATGGCCCGGTATGTCCGCCACGCTGCCTCAGGAAATTGATGTTAGGTCGGGCATGTCCTCCTACAGGCGGATTTGGACGAAACATTAAAAATAGTACAAAAAATGCCCCGAAGTAGTCCCCAGACTGTTGATTGATTATCTTGTAATACTCCTCCTGTAGGCGGACGTGCCCGACCAACAATGAACGGAATGTCTTCACCATAGAACGGCGCTTTCGAGCGCTTCTGGGTTGTGCCCCGCGGTTCTTCCCGAGTCCAGGGGAGGACCCTTGGGAATCCAAGCTTCCGCCATGACTTAAAACGGTCCTGATGGGCACTATCCTCTGGCCATATACAGTGGGGGCGCGACCACAAGAAACCCAACCCTGAGACCCCAGGACGTCCATTGATTTGTGGTGTGGGGGCGTCACGCTTCCCATAGCAAAACCATCGAAGCCCAAGAAACCCAGGGCACTCCAGAGGCAAGCAGGGCGTTGTTGGCATGAACCTCCACTGTAGGCAGTCTCTTGGGCCGTCTTGGAGACCTTCGGGGGGTGGCCCAAGATGCCCGAATCGTCAACGAGACCACAAAGATCGCTCTGACTGTCGCGCGGGGCTTAGATGGGAGGACGACGAGGACAACGAGGGGGGGAGGGCAATCAAGCTTCTGGGTGCGCAATTGAACGGGGCGGCCCAAAACCCCGCACACCGACCGTGGACGGGGCAACCCTCTCTGGCATTGTGTTATCCTTTCTGGTACCGGTCGTTTTTACCCGGGGGGGGGGGCGCCTGGATCACGGCAGCGCTTGGGCGGGGTGGGGCACGTCGGGGCAGGGGAGCGCTGCGATCGCCATCGAATGCGCGCGAGTACCAGCATGTGTGTGTGCGTGTGTGCGTGTGTGTGTGCGTGTGTGCGTGTGTGTGTGTGTGTGTGTGTTTGTGTGTGTGTGTTTGTGTGTTTGTGTGTTCGTGTGTTCGTGTGTTTGTGCGTTTGTGCGTTTGTGCGTTTGTGTGTTTGTGTGTTTGTGTGAGCTTGTGTGTGCTTGTGTGTGTTTGTCTGTGTTTGTGTGTGTGTGTTTGTGTGTGCTTGTGTGTGCTTGTGTGTGTTTGTGTGTGTTTGTGTGTGTTTGTGTGTTTGTGTGTGTGCTTGTGTGTGTGTGTTTGTGTGTGTTTGTGTGTGAGTTTGTGCGTGTGTGTGTTTTGTTTGTGTGCTTTTGTGTGTTTGTGTGTTGTGCGTGTGTTTGCGTGTTTGGCGTGTTTTCTGTGTGCGTGTGTGCGTGTGTTTTGCGTCTTGTGTGTGTGTTTGTGTGCGTGTGTGCGTGTGTGCGTGTGTGCGCAACGGCTGCCTGTCGGCTGCTCTGCTCTCACGCGAGCCTGGGCGAAGAACGATACGCGCGCCAAACCCTGGCGGACCCAAGCTGCAAACATACATACCGGCCGTGTGTGGGCATTGGCGGGAGGTGTCGTGGACAGGAGAGCCCAGGATCGAATCGATAAGTCGGATCGGTGATCGACATGGATCGGATCGGCGAAAGTCCGCAGCCGCGTCGGGAAAAGACGGATCGGCGAACATCGGGAGGCCAACATGCCTCCAATGGAACATCGGAGCCAACATCGGAGACCCAAATCGAAACGAATCGGAATCGGAAGCCATCGAAGTCGAACCGAATCGAATCGGAGGAATCGAAACGAGCCCTGCGTCGAGGCTGGCATGAAGTCGGGCCTGTCCCCCTACAGGGGGATTTCCGGCGAAAACTTACAAATACCCCCAAAATAGCCAAAAAATAATAAAAAATAGCCTGGGGACTATGTTGGAATCATTTTTTAAGCATTTTTGGTGAATTGTTGGGGTATTTCTTATTTGTCGTCGAAAATCCCCCTGTCGGGGGACAGGCCCGACTTAAGGCTGGCACTCGCCATCGCTCGGACGTCCATTCCCTGTGTGTTTTTTTGATTACGTGCGTAGCTTTTTCGCCAAATGATCAAGGATGCTCCTCGATGGCCCTCGCCGAAGGAAAAATGCACACGTCCGAGCGATGCCAAGGGCAGCATCTCATACAAGTGCCCCTGGCGGGGAGGGGAGCGCGCAGCGCCGACCTCACCAGCCGCCCCCCCCCCCTCCTGTTGCTGTCTTGCTTGGCCCCCAGGGGCAGCGGCGCCGAGACATTGCCGTGCGCCGCGGTGCGAGCCCGCGTCAGGTTGGTGCGCGCGTCCACCGCCAAACTACCTGAGTGCAGTTCGGCTACGCACAAGAGTGACCCTGGGTAAGAGTGACCTTTGGTGCGCGGCTTTTGGGGGGCGCGAAGGGGCCCAACCCAAGGGCGCAGGCCGCTGCTATCGCATCGAGCTCAGCGATCGGGGGGGCCCCGATGACTCCGCACCGGCAAAGGGTCACTCTTACGTGTAGCCGAACAGTGGGGGCCCCACCACAGGCAAGAAGCTCAATCCTGAGACCCCAGAACGTCCATAGATTTTTGGTGTGGGAACGTCGCGCTGTCCACAGCCGAACCATCGAAACTCACGAAGCCCAAGGCACCCTGGAGGCAAGCAGGGTGTTTCTTGGCATGGGCCTTCACTGTACGACGGGGGTAAATCCTTTCAAAAACGTTCCAGAACGCTCTGGGACGCTCTGAGAAGGCCGCGGCGCCCGAGGCATCCTCCAGACCCGCGGGGTCTCCAGGAGCGTCGACTTATCCTGACCCGATTGCAGATGAACCGGGAGGTACCGATACCGCTACTCTCCGGACCTTCCCCGGGTGCGTCCAACCAGGATTCCGAAGCGAATCCAGCGGTGGCGACAAGGGCCTCCCGAGAGACCCCCAAAAAGGGAAAACGGGCGGAAGGTAGCGGTATGGGTACCTTTTCCTCTTCGGAGATTTGTCCTCACGCGATTTTATCCTTGTCCAGGCGTCGTCTGACTGAGACGACGGCCAGAAGAACAGACACTTGGCGGCGAACGAGGGGGGGATGCGACAAGGAAAAAACCTTTTTTCAGAAGGTTCGGGAATCTCCTGGCCTACCTCCCAGAAGGCGCGAGGGCTTCTGAGAAGTCCCGCCGCCTTTCTGAGAAAATCTTCCCCTTCTTCCTTTACCCCCCTCGATCGCCGCCGAGGCACATCAGAGCCGGGATCTCAGCAGAGCCCGTGGGCCTGGAGGACTCGCATCGTCGGGCGCCGCGGGGTTGTTTAGTAAACGCCCAGGGCCGTTTAGTAAACGCCAATTATCGGGTCTGGGTGGTTTTCCCCCCTTTGATCGATCGGGGGGACTCGCGTAAGAGGGGAAAACGTCGACCTGGCCGACGATCGAAAACGGGTCAAATGCGCGATTACGTAGCGACCTTACGCGGCGGCTTACGCGGGCTGCCAGCGAGGCGCGCCAGCGTGGAGAAGTCGGCGCCCACGCAGGACCTCGCGCGGGCAACTTACGCGCGAATGTCGGCGCAGACGGCCCCGTTTTTCTTGCGTCGCTCACCTGGGGTCGGCGACGCATCGCTGATAGATTGGCGATGGGCCCCGATAGTGTTGCGAGGCAGCTACTCATGGACAGCCGGGGGATCCATTGAAACATTAAATTGCGCGAAGCATGAAACAAAAACATCATGTGCTGCGAAATGAGTCAAAATATGTCTCCGCTGCACAATTGCGCAGAAACCGCTCGCTAGGTTAGCGCAGTGGCGCGCGGCGCGCGCGCGAAACGCGACTGCGCGCGCTCGCCCAGGGGCGGCCCGCCCCGCACAACACGAACGCCTCGCTTGCGAGTCGACGACGCAACCCCGCCAAATCCGCACGTCTCCGACGCCGCGCCTGCGACGGCAGAGGCGACGGCGATACGGCGGAAAGCAGACAAGGGGTCAGAAGCAGCAGCGCAGCCACTGACAGGAACGACAGCGCCAGGAAAGCGACGACGGGGCCGATGAAACCCGCGCGCGAGGAGAAGGAGAGGGGGCAGGCGCGCGACATCGCCCGTAGAATAGCACTGGACAGCGCGGGGGCGCAGAGGACGGAAAGGGGGGCGACTGGAACTTGAACGGGGGCGGCGGCTAGAACAGCCTCGACGGGGCCGCTGAGAACGGGCCCTTGGGGCGAGGGGGGCAGGGCGATGAGGCGGGGGAAAGTCGGTGGAGGCAGGCCCGGTACCATCATCGCGCGAATGCCGACGGCAAAACGTCCTGCGCGCCCCCGCGCGCCGATGACGTCAAGAGCACACCGCCGTGGCCCGCGCGGCTGCCGCCGCTGCGACTTGCGAGTGCGCCAGCAAGAACGCCCCCCAGACTGCCGCCGACGACGTGGACCTCCCTGTTCCTCGCCCCTTCTCCCCCGCCCCTCCCTTCCCCCCCCCCCCGGTCGCGCCCCCCCCGTTCCCGCTCGCGCGCTCTTCATCCTGCCCACCTTGTCCCCCCTGGCCGTCTGCGCCGCGACCCCCCGCGGCGACCCTAATCCACGGCGCCTCTCGCGCCCGGCCCAGCCCGCGCCGATTGCGCCAGCGTCTCGGGCTGCAATGTCGAGGGCCCCAAAAATTGTTGCTAGATGGCCGCCGCGACCCAGGGCGGCGAAAGATGCCCCCAAGCTCCGCGCCAGACGCCGGCACAATCGCCGCGGGGCCTCGATCGGCGCGGCCCCCGGGCGGCCGCGATTTGTTCAGGTGTGTTCGAGGCGCCCCAATCGAAATGCACAAAGAATGCGCAAACAAAATATGCCCCGCACTCGCAATCCCCGGGGGAATTCGGCGCGCCTGCTTGATACAAGTAAAAATGCGTGGCCGAAGTAGGCGAGGCGCCCACCGACTCCGCGCGCATGTTTCGCCTACTGCATGCATATTTGTCGCACGAGAAATATGCAACAAATGCGATGGAAATGGGCGGCTGGAGAGGCGCCAATTTTTTCCCCAAACAAATCCATAATAGATGCGCGAAAAATGGGCCCGCCCCGATCGGTGAAAATGCAAGGACAATGAATGCGAAATGACATGTTCCCCGAGGCAGCCGGCGGGGGCGAGGTGGAACGGCGCGACGCCCCCGGGAGGCCCGCGACGGGATGCAGCTGCCTCATGGGGCCTTGTCCCCCCCCTGCCACATGCACCCTTGGGATGCGAGCCCGGCCGCCTCCCGGCGCCGGGCGGGCGGGGGGGCGGGCGGGGGCGCGACGCCAGGTGAGGGGCGCAGCCGCGCGGCTCAGCAGACGTCTGCGCCGCGCCACCCCCCGCGGCAATGCGCCCAAGGAAATTTCGCCGACATGGGGCGGTGCCTCAAAGGCAATGACCCTACGAAGAAATGCAGTGGCCCCGAAGGGGGCTCCAGCCGTCGCCCCTGGCGGGGGGCCCACGGAGGCCCCCAACGGCGGCGGCCACGCGCGGTGCTCGCAGGCCCCTCGAGCACGTGCCCAACCGAAAGCCGCAGTGGCAGAGGCTGCGCGCCATACTTGCACACCCCTCGCGCGCTTCGTGGCCCCACAGGCGACTCCGTCGAAGCCGCGGCAGCATTGGCCGCGCGCGGCACTTACGCCCCCCAGGCTCCATCAAAGGCCCCTGCGGCATCAGCCACGCGCGGCACTTGCGCGCCCCTCGCGCGTTCGATGGTCCGAATAAGGAAACCCGCCAAAGGTCCCAGCGTCAGCGGCAACGCGCGAACTTGGCCACCGCTCGCGCGCGTCGTGGCCCCAGGGGACCCTCCGCCGATGGCCCTAAGGGCGGCGGCCGCACGCGGCGCCTGCACAACCCTCACGCAGTTCGCGGCTCGACGGGGGGCCCCGCCGAAGGGCTTAGCGGCAGCGGCTGGGCGCGGCATATTTGCGCAATTGTCTCGCGTGTCGTGGCCCCGCACGAAGCTCCACTGAAAGCCCCGACCCCGCCAGCACCGCTCGCGCGGCGGCCCTGGTTCATGTCGGCACGCCCCTGTCGCGCGCTCCTTGGCCCCCAAAGAAATTCAACCAGAAACTGCGAACAAAACTGCAGATGGGCGTGCACTTCGTCAATAATTTGTTGGACGCGCACGGGCGACGCCAGGCCCCGCGCCGCGCCACTTCATGGCGCGCCCCCGCGGCGAGAGACCCCAAAACCGAACCATGGAAGCCGATCCTGCGCGCCGCTGCAGGACGCACGATCGCCATAGGCTGCCATGACAAGCGGCGTTCCCAGCAGGGCACTCGCTGCACGCCGCAAGCACCGCTTGCGCTTGAGCGCTCATACCTTATAGCATACAATTTAACCTACGTGTCGAATAGATGTTGTTGTTCAGCTATTCCCCTAAGTTCTGTTACGGCTACTTTGAAACTGCTTAACATACAATCGGGGCGTTGACTTAAGGAACCCTAAATAAGGAACGAGGCCCCTGTTTTCCACAAGTTAAACTTCGATTTCCGATCGGAAACATAAGGAACACCTGAGGCAAGCTGTGAAACACTTGAGGAACAGGGAGCCTCTCCCCAACGAAAAGGGTTCCTTCTTCAGCGCCCCGACTGTACCAGCACCTCTCCATATTACCTTCTTGTTAACGATGATGAAGCCGCAACATCCTGGGCGCGCTGGGGCCAGGCTGTCGGGCCCCCAGCGGCGATCCATGGGCGATGGGGGGCCGCTGCGCCCCTCCTGTGCCTATCCCCCTCTGCTGCTGCCCCTGCAACAAAGGGACACGCCAGAGTTCGCAGAGTCGATTGAGAGCACTACAGAGCTCGTGATTGCAACTGGTACCTCTTGCTCTCCGTCGCCGCTGACTGACTGGCTGTCCCTGACTTGGCCCCAAGGCCCCCCCGGAACTGCAGCGGAAGCCTGGCCACAGAAACGCGGGCCCAGAGCATGAGCGCCCTCGCCGATGGTCCGTGGCCCCACGGAACAAGGGCGCCAAACTCCTAACTTCTCGCTTCGCGCTGCGCGAAGCGCTAATCTTATGTCGGGCGTGTCGCCCTACAGGGGGATTTTCGACGATTTTTTTGTTTTTTTAACCCAAAAAGCCACAAGAAGGTCAAACATATTCAAGGAATAGGCACCAGACTATTTTTGCAGTATTTGTTGCTTGTTGCTGTGGTTTTTTTTTTCGAGCGAAAGTCCTCCTGTGGGGGGACAGGCCCGACGTAACGCTAATCGCTTCGCGCTCTCGCGCCGCCCCGAAGGGGAAGCGAAGAGGGCGAGGAGGAGCCGGGGCCGAGCCTCGCAGCGCGACGCGAGGCGCGAAAACCTCCGTGCCCTCGGAGGGCGGGGCGCCCCTGCGGGAAGAGCCGGAACGAAGAGCACTCCAAGGGAGAGAGCCCCAACAATCCAGGGGCCCAGGGACACACCAATAGATGCACACAAAGAAGCTGATTCCCCACAGTTTCCCATGTGTTCAGGGTTTTTGTCTTCCCCCCCACTCCCCATCTTTTCCCAGATGTTCTGGGGAATGGAGGATGAATTGTGTCTGTGTGTTTCTTTCCCTCCTGAAACAAGCACGCAGAACATGCGGATGCTGCGGCCGTTCTTGCGAAGACGAGGCCGCGGCGGTGGGCGACCGGGTTCGGGGAAACGTTCGATGATACTCAGGACGTGTGTCAGCGCCAACGTGCGTATGTCCATCGAAGCCCTTCGATACGACGCAAGCGATGCAATGCTCTGCCGGCTGGGCTAAACGGGATGAACACACATTGGGCTAACATACGTCCTGAGGATCATCGAGTACGACTCGGGTACGGGGGACTCGGGTTGGCCTAACGGGGCAATCACAAAAACGACAAGACCACATATGAAATTTGACGCGAACTCCCGCTGCAAACATCGCACGTACACTGGACCGTCAAGATCCAGGACGCGCTCGTCAAAAAACATCGGCATACCCGAGTTCCTGCTTACTCGAGTCTTACGTTTCCTCGATGGGTGGTCGCCGGAGGTGGGCGGCAGAGGGCGTGCGTTAGGCGGGCATGTCCCCCTACAGGCGGATTCTGAACGAAGAAGAAAACATATTTAAAAAAAGGATCAAACATAGTCAAACATAGTCGAACAATTGTCGCCACCCTATTTTTCGAACCATCCTGTGGTGTTGGGTCCTTGCTTTGAAGACACAGCGCCCTGCCTTCCTCCTTCCTTCTTCCCTCCTCCCCCTCCTCCGTCCTCCCATCATCATCATCATCATCATCATCATCATCATCATCATCATCATCATCATCATCATCATCACCATCACCACCATCACCATCACCATCATCATCATCATCGTCATCATCATCATAATCATCATCAGCATCGTCATCATAATAATCAGCATCAGCATCAGCATCACCATCATCACCATCACCATCATTATCATCATCATCAGCATCATCATCACCATCACCATCATCATTATCATCATCATCACCATCACCATCACCATCATCATTATCATCATCATCACCATCTTCATCATCATCAGCATCATCATTATGGCCATCATCAGCATCATCATCATCAGCATTATCATCATTAGCATCATCATCGCACACCTCTCAAACGTTTCGAGGCCCCATAGGGAACTCCACCGAAGGCCACAGTGCCACCGTCCACATGCGTCCCCCCACCAACTTCGGCACACCCCTCAAGCGTTTCGCAGCCTTGGAGAGAGCTCCACCGAAAGCCCCAGTGACAACGTCCACATGCGTCCCCCCCCCCGTCTTCGGCACACCCCTCAAGCGTTTCGTGACCCCATAGGGAGCTCCACCGAATGCCCCAATGCCATCGTCCGCATGCGTCCTCCCGACCCACTTCGGCACACCCCTCAAGCGTTTCGTGGCCCCATAGGAAGCTCCACCGAAGACCCCAGTGCCACCGTCCACATGCGTCCCCCCGACCCACTTCGGCATACCCCTCCCACGTGTCGTGGCCCCAGACGGAGCTCCACCGAAGGCCCCAGTGCCACCGTCCATGTGCTTCCCCCCCACCCACGTCGGCACACCCCTGCCACATTTTGTGGCCCCATAGGGAGCTCCACCGAATGCCCCAGTGCCATCGTCCGCATGCGTCCCCCCCCATCGTCACACCCTTCCAACGTTTCGTGCCCCCATCGGGAGATCCACCGAAAGCCCCAGTGCCATCGTCCGCATTCGTCCCCACCACACACTTCGGCACACCCCTCAAGCGTTTCGTGGCCCCATAAGGAGCTCCACCGGAGGCCCCAGTGCCACCGTCCACATGCGTCCCCCCCACCAACTTCGGCACACCCCACCCACGTTTCGCGGCCCCATAGGGAGCTCCACCGAAGGCCGCAGTGCCACCGTCCACATGCGTCCCCGCCACCCACTTCGGCACACCCCTCAAACGTGTCGTGGCCCCATAGGGAGCTCCACCGAAGATGATGTTCACAACTGCGTTGCTCACAACTGCATATGGTTGGGTCCTTCGCCAGGCTACGTTGACTATGTTTGAATATTCCTCCTGTACGGGGACGCGCCCAACTTAACTCAACATGCGAACAAACATGTTCAAAGGGTGAACGGGTCTGCAGAGTATGCAAGTAAACTTGCCAACGCCGCGAACTTGATTGGCGACACTCTGGGATGTGACGCCCGTCGATGCAGAGTGCTTTCGCATCAGTCGTAGTCGGGCTCCTCTCACAACCCCGAGATGAAGAGACCTACCCGAGCTGGTGTGAAGCCTTTTGTCGGCTAGCGTCCGTGCCGTTTTCGCACCTCATGTCTGGACGTCTGAAGTGGCCTGGGCTGGCATCGTGCCCAAACTCAAATTAATCGGTGCAATAATCAACGATTCAATGGCCATGCCAACTTTCGCACCGATCCATTCAGTCCAAGAAGGCGAGGCGACTTGGAAGCGTCTCTCGATCCGACTGTCCCGATATTTGGGCACGAATTGATGGGGGGCGATAAATGGGGGGGGGGACAAGAAGGGTGCCTTCTCGGGCCTTGAAGGCCCCCCCCCTCTCAGGCCCAAAGGGCCTCCCGGAAGACCAGCCGTATGCATCTTAGGGGTCGAAGAAATCACGACGTCTAGAATCTCCGTCCTTCTCCCCTCCCTCCCGAAGACCTCGTCGCTCCTCTGCAAGCTGATGCTCTCGGAAGCCGCGCAAAGGGCGTGGAGCCTCTGCAGGAAATCAGCGATGCCAATGGAAACCAGTAGCTCCGCCGCGAGACTCGCGGCTGGGACCATGGACCCCAAAGGCGCCTTGCAACGTGAGAGAATGTCTGGGATCTGCTGCCGGGGCCCCCACCCATCACCACGCGCTTGACAGGACTGTATCGCATCACGCCGATGCCAGAAATAGGGAAGAGATCAAACACAATCGCACAGAACAAGCAAACATGATTATACGAGGCAGGGCGCATTAAATCGCAAAAGCCATAACGCACTGGGAAACTGCATCGAAGGGCGCCCGAGGGAAACCGCGCGACAACTGTGCAGCCCTCGCCCACGGTGGGACAACAACACCTCTCGAATGGAAGAAAAAACGCCATAAACATAAAGCTGTGGCACTCCGCGCGGACGTCTTGGGTCTGCGCTGGGCCCCCCTCCTTGGCGCGCGGAGCGCGCCAGGGGCGGCGCCTGAGGACCCGCCGGGGTGGCCTAGCGCCTAGCGCGCGGAACGCCAACAATTCGTTAAAAGCGTGTTTTCTTCTTCGATCGAAACCTCTTTTGGAAGCCAAGGCCGCCACGAGTAAGCAACCCTGCCGGCATCGACCAGTTGCCGCGGGACGCCGGGTCCAGCACCGTGAGGTTGCCCTGGGCCGCGGGGGCGTGCTAGCCAGATGCGAACCCGTCGCTGCCCTCGCCCCCGGACGCCCAATGAGAGGTCAACAGTCTACACCCATAGTGATCACCCCCACACGCGAAGTCGTTGAGTGAACGCGCCCAAGGAAGGAATCGAACAGGGCAGGGCTCTTCAGCGAACGCCCATGGCCGTGTAGTAAGCGCCAATTGTCGGGTCCAGGTGTTTTTCCCTCCCTTGGTTGCTCCTGCTGCCAAAAGGTGCACGCTTCGCCTCGGCAGGCTGATATCCGATCATGTCCAAGCCTCCCGCACCGATCCCTCCCCGACCCCCCGTTTCCCCCCCTTCCCACCACCCCCTTTCCACTGGTTGAGCCAAAACCGAGTCCGTGGGACAATTGCTGGCCAAGTCGCTATTTTGTTTCCAGGTTACCCCGAGAAACGATGGTGCCCCCCCCCCTGGGAGAAACATCCTCGAGTGGGGCTGGTCCTCCTGGTCCTCCTCTCGTATCCGTTGCAAAAAAGTCTCCTTTGTCGCACAATCGGACGTGTCCGTAGGCTGCCGGGCGGCTCGCTTGAGAATTCTTCTCGATGTTTTCCCGAGGCCAAACAAACCCAAGCAGTTACATGGATGAAGGGCCGATGACTTTCACAATGTGGCCCTCGCCATAGCAGTGCGCACTCCCTGCGGCCGGCCTGCGAGAACGAGAATGTCACCTGACCAATTCCAAGCTTCATGAGTTCGCCATAGCGAAAGCAAAAATTGCCTGGCGATCGCCCACGATTCTGCGAGCACCGGATAAGCGGCCGCTTTCGTCCACTCGTGGAGTTTTCGTGTCTCTTCGCCCGTGGCCCGCACCTTGGCCTGGCGAACAAATGCGGGAGTGAGTTGTTTCACATTGCGTGTTGCTCGTACTCGACGGACGATTTGCCCGTCTGGCGGGCTCTTTTTGCCTCGACCATGGGCCTGTCCGCGGCCACGCTTCCCGGGAAAGAATCCAGACGCCCCAGCGCGGTGATCGCAGCTGCCAAATCCCGAGGCGCGGGAATTATTTGTGCGCCCCGTGCGCTACAGAGCAACTGCAAGGCGAATGCGCCGGCGCGCGCGCCGGCGCCCCCCGCCGGCGAAACCACGCGGCCATCTGCCTCGGGGGGGGCTGCTGCCACTCGTCCCTCTTCGTGCGGTAGTTTTTGCGGGGCACGTCCGCTTCGCCGTGCCATTGGCGCCGGGTAAAGTTGCGACAATGCCTTAGTAGTTTCTCCACGAGCTCCACCGCGCAGGCTGTGAGTGGTGGAGTGATGCTCTGCGCCTCGGTCGCCGCCAATCCGCCCAGGTCACGCGTCGACGGGAAACCTGTTTCGGCCAAGGCCGCTTTTTGAGCTGCCACGTCCGCGCCCGAAGTGGTTTGCGCAGCCGCGGCGCGCGCCGCGGCGGCCAGACTCGATGCCGGGCCATCGCTGCTACAGCCTCTCGCGTGGACCTTGCTGCGCGGCTCTGGTTTGCGGATTCCGGCGCTTCTCGCGTGACCCGACGCAGACAAACGATTGATGGCGCACATTTTCTCTCGCGCGCGCAAACGATGGCCGCAGCGCTGTTTCCTTCGGGCGCGCCAGGGCACGTCTCGCGGGAAAACCCACGCCACCTCGAGAAAACCATTTGCAACTAACGCACGTCGCTGCTCTGCCCTGGCTTGTGGACGAGTGACGAGTGGGTGCATCGGCCAGATTAAAAGGTGATGGCACGTGCCAGATGTGCGACACATTGCCATTGCGTAACAGAAAGCCACAACTCGCCGATTAAATCGCCCCAAACGCCTGCATGGAACACCCGCGCAAGAGGGCCCCCAACGGGCTGGCATTGTCTACGAAAGCTACAATATCCAGGTCGTCTGACACAGAGCCCACCAAAACCTTGAGGACGCAAACCGCTGCCATGAGCTCCCAGGTGCCTGTTTGGTCTTTCCTGTGATGAACCAACCCATTCCTTGGCAACTGCTGGGGCGTCGGTTGCTGCCCGGGCCTGTAAAACGGGGGCGTGGATGGCCCGTGCCATCCGCCCGTGGCCCGCGGCATCCGCGTAGAAAGGATGCAGCGGGTTCGCTCTGAACGCTGCGCTGGCGCGTTTCGCGGCGGCGGCCCCCGTAGGAAGCGCAGCCGCCGCTTCAAGAACAGTTGCGCTCGCCGGGACAGTCTGCGTCGCTTGCCCGCCCCGCGATGAAACATCGCTGCTAAATATGCACGCGCGCGCGCCTCGGCCAAAACGGCGGTTGCGCCCCCGCTCAACTTGCCCGCGAGCTTTTGGGCCTGAGCTGGCGAAAGTGATCGCCGCTGCAATCCTCCCCAGATTTCTGCGCACCATTTCTCGACCCTCTCGGCTTCGAGAGCGCAAATGATGAGCTGTCTGGCGTCGTCAAAGTGAACGCCGACTCTAAGAATCACTGCGCTTGCACCCCGGGTCACCGCCTGCCGGCGTCTACTCCCCACGCGAGCAAATCGGATATCACAAGCCTTGCCAGACGCGCTGCGCCCGCAGGACCAACGAGAACACCGCCGTCGCCAAGCAGCGACTCCGCCGCGGCGTCGCAGGCGAACACGTCGTCGAGAAAACGCAACTACAGCAGATAGGAAAGTCGGGGCAAGATGCCCTGCGCTGCCAGGCCGAAACGACCCCAGCCAAACACCGAGGCGGACGCCGCGAAAGGCAAGCAAAGCAGCTGCAAAGCTCTTGCCTTTCTCTGCTGCCTCGTACCAGACGGCGACTGCGAGCGGAAGATGACCGCCGCGGATAGGCAGAGATTTAAAAGCGTGTTTGAAATCGTCTTTTCTCTACCTGATCGCAGCGCTCTGCTTGCCATGCGCCATGTGGCGCGCCAAAGCAACTAGACTATCTAGAATATAGTTTTTTCTATGTGCAATTGCACTGTTCACCGGCGGGCTTGCGACGTCGTCGACGCGCCTGGCCTTCGGCACCTGCGATTCAGACACTTCAGCCCTGGGCTACCGGAAACGTGCAGTCACGACGCGCAAATTCACACTCAACTCTTGAAAGCGCGCCTTGCCGTCTTCGACCTCCTGATTGCACGCCTGGAGAAACTATGCGCGGACTTCGGCGTTGCCGCTGGGTTGCGCGGCAATTCTGCCAATGATCGCCTGGTTCCGCTCGCGCGGAAGGCATGAAAGCGAGCGCAATGTCTCGGCTGGTTCCTGAAACGCGCTTGCGCTCTCGCGCAGACCACTAACAGGTAATTTTCCAACGAACGGGAATCCATGGCAAAGATTGTGAAACAGATGCTGGTCGGGCCAGCTGATTGCGTCTAGCATCTCCTTGAACCGCAAAAGGTTCCTCTCCGGCCCGAGCGCCGACCGACAGTGAACAAGCGCACGTTTGTTTAAACGGCGATTGCCATTGAGGGTCGGTCACCAGCTTTCGCTGTCGCACAAACTCTAGAGCAGAGCACCGAGCGGCCTGCAACTCTCCGGCCGACAGCGTCGTCGACCGAGCTAGAGAAATGCTGAAACAAAATTGACAGGGATGGCGCATCATCCACTGCTGGCAAGTGGAGCGCCCGCTGCAGACGGTCCAAGGGGCCCAGGCGATGCAAATCATCACGCATTTTAAACAAGAAGCTGCTGCGCGGATTGTCCCTAGCGGGGGATCCTCAAACGAGGGCTGCGTAGACCTTGAACGGGTACTTGTCGCAGAAGCCCTCTCGGACCCGGAATCTGCCGACTCTGCTCTCGCAGCTGGATCGCGACCTTCGCGCCCCACTCGAGGAGGTGGCCCAGGAACGAAGCGGAGCCAAGATGCTCAATCTTGTTCGCCATCGCCCGCTTCTTCGTGGCCTCGAGGGCCTGCTCGACGCAGTCGTCGCACGAGCCTTCGGAGCCCTCGACGGCGTCGACAACGAGTGCCCGACTCCACTTGGGTCGGCGGTGGACGCGCAAGCGCCCCCCCCGCGGAGCCAACCCACAACCGAACTCCGTCACGGGCGATTTTGTCCCGTTGCCTCGAAGCGCTGCAACTTCTTCTGAAGGAAGAGCGTCTTTCGGCAAGCCCTGCAGACCAAGCTCGTTGACGCGATTTTCAAGTTGAAAGTCAATCCCTTCGGTTGCCCCTGTTTCAGGGCCGCCGTTCGCGCCTCGGCGAACTGTTTGAGTGCCCCCGCAACGTTGCCGCGGCCAGGATCTGATCCCTGCGGGGCTCCGGGCCCGCCACTATTGGCTTGCGCCTTACACTTTGGCTGCACTTTGGGTGCGAGCGTCACCTGGGCGGGGCGCCTTCCGCGTTTTCCACGGCCCCTGCTCCTCGCTGGCGCAAGGCACCTCGTTGGCCTCGATGTTCGAAATGATCAGATCGCGCACGCGCGCGCGCCCTCCAAGTCTGAAGGACACCCGCAGCCGACGGTCTCCGACAGGAGCCTGGCCATCGACATGTAATGGAAGACGGCGTGCTCCTCCTTTGCCTTGGAATCGACTCCCAAAAGGAAGTCGATCCAGGCGCGCGCGGCTGGTTGCTCGGCGCCGTTGAACGCTCCCGACGGGGGACCGTTCGTCACCTGGTTAATCTCGGCGTCGCTGAAGGACATCCCTTCGGATACTGATCTGACGGCACATATGTGTAGTGACATGCAGAGCGCCTCGCTGCTAGCCGGGGGCCGTTGATTTGAGCCTCTACGGCGGCGGGCGGAGGAAGGGGGGGGGAGTTCGGGGGGGAGACGATACCCTCTGCCCGAGACAAGGGCCGCCACAGCTGGATTCGCAACCCGCTCTAACTCCACTTGCCCGGCCAACCTGGTGGATGGCGACGAAGGCGCGCGAGCGGAGTGGCGACGAGAAGCGCCGGCAGAACTGCGGGGGCCTCTCTCGCCCTGCTGGGCTCCAGCTGGCCCTGCCGCCCAGAAGGGCGCCAGAATGCCCTCGGCGAATGCGCTGCTACCAGACGCGAAAAGAAGGAAGAAAGAGGGAGGAAAGGAGGGAAGAGGGATGAAACGAAGCTCCTGAGGTTGGTAATCGGGAGGTCCCCGTCGGGGTCCGCTCCCACGAGGTCGCCCCATATTGGGGATGCCCCTTTCCTAAGCGTCGCTACAGCGACCCACCGAACACTCATGCACCTGAACGATCATGTGGCCAACGTACGTCGGCACGCATGAGAGGGGGGATCCACTTTCTGGACCCCCCTTTTGCGGTTGCCTTGCCGGCCGCCTTCTGGGTGGATTTCGGGCCAGCCACTTTCTGGGCTGCCCCCCGCATGCCACGCCGAAACCCATCTGGGTAGCAAGGTATTCATTTCCCGGATGCCCCTTTCAAGCTCTTTAGGGCGCCGTGCCCGCCATGGCGGCGCGGTCTTGCGCCGCTCGGCACGCAAGCCCGGAATGCTCTGGAGTACTTGTCGCCGCCGACATGCACCCCGGCAGGGGGGTCCAAAACAGGATCCCCTCGCTCAGTAGCCGCCGTCGGCCTCACTTAGGTAGCAGGTCGCCAATTGCCGAAACCTCCCTGCGTTGGTAGTGCCAAAGGGCGCGTGGCCCAGGAAAGGCGCGTAGCCTGCAAGCGGGCGGGTGGCCCCGCACGGGAGCGTAGCCCGCGAACGGGCGCGTGGCCCAACAAAGGCGCGCAGCCTGCAAACGGGCTCGAGGCCCAGCAATGGCGCGAAACCATCAAACGGGCGCACGGCCCAGCAAAGGCGCGAAGCCTGCGAGAGGGCGCGTGGACCCAGCAGAAGCGCGTAGGCTGCAAACGGGCGCGAGGCCCAGCAAAGGCGCGAAGCCTGCGAAAGGGCGCGCGGCCCAGCAAAGGCGCGCGGCCTGCAAACGGGTGAATGACCCAGCAAAAGCGCGTAGCCTGCAAACGGGCGCGCGGCCCAGCAAAGGCGCGAAACCTGCGAGGGGGCACGTGGCCCGGCAGAAGCGCGTAGGGTGCAAGCGGGCGCGAGGCCCAGCAGAGGTGCGGAGCCTGCGAAAAGGTCACGTGGCCCAGCAAAGGCGCGAGGTTCGCGATCGAAAAACCAATCGTTTGGTTCACTGTCGCCACGGTTGCCTTGTCCAGGTTATCCGCGGCGACCTGTGGACGTTGGCTCGTTTTCTGGCTCGCCGTCGGCCACCGCCCCGTCGAGGGTCTTGCGCAGAGTCGCGTGGGTCTGCCCTGTCCAGGCAAGGGGCCCGTCCCTTGTCCAGGGACTGCGGCTGCCGCGTGGGTTTGCCTTATCCAGGCAGGGGCCCTTTCCTTATCCAAGAACTGCGGTTGGCTTGGGTTTGCCTTGTCCAGGCAGAGACCCGCTCCCTATCGGGAAGCCGAGCGTTTGCCGCGCGGGCTTGCCTTGTCCAGGCAAGGGGCCCGTTCCTTATCCAGGAGCTGCGGCGGCATTTGTGGGTTTACCTTGTCCAGGCAGGGACCCGCTCCCTATCGGGAAGCCGAACTTTGCCTCGTTGATTTGCCTTGTCCAGGCAGGCACCCGTTCCCTTATCCAGGAACTGCGGGTGCCATGGGTTTGCTTTGTCCCGCTCCCTTTCGGGGAGCCTAGCGTAGGCGCGGGCGCCTAGTACACAAGGACCTTTTGCCCTTGGCTTCCCTGGGCGCTCCCCGTCGGGGAGCCGAGTGAAAGCGCGTGCGCCTGGTCCACGAAAACGATTTTCCCTTGGCTCTCCTGGGCGGCGGCGGCAAAGCGGCGCCGGCTGCAAAGCGGCGGCAGCAAAGCGGCGGCGGCACAGCGGAGGAAGGCGGAAAGGCCGCATGCCCACAATTGTGGGCGGAAGGCGAATAAGCAAAACATGCTAAGGTCCGGGAGCCCGCTCCTCGCGATTTTCCTGCCCCAGAAACCAATGATTTAAGGTTTACAAGCATCGACTTGCCCTCCATCCATGAAGCTGTGGCAAACTGTTGAAACACATGTGCGCGGCGCTGAGGCGATAGCCACATTTTGAAAATGGACCGCCGTCCATGTGCGAAACTGCTGCAACTTCTAAGCTTCAGGATCATAAATAGTCAGGAAGTCTCATGCGAAACGCCTCTCCCGCCCAGCCGACCAGCTGCAGGATGCGACAGGGAGAAGTGTGTATGAGGAAACGGGATGAAGGAGAAGGACAATGTAGGAGGAGGAGGAAGAGGGGGCTGAGGAGGATGCGGCGGAGACGGAGGCGGAGGAGGCGGAGGAAGAGAAGCTTGAACAAGGACCGACCGTGCTGGCATTCCTATAGGCCTATCGCGAAATGTGCTCAGAAACGGAAAGTAGGGAACCGAACTCTATACACCGACGCTTGTTCTGGACCAGCACCGAAATTCGCACAGGAAAACGCATCCTGGTGTATACGGGACCCTGGTGTATATTTGTTTCGCTGGTTCCTGGGAAACGGGAACAACAAGTATACACCACACCGCCCCGACGTCGTCCCCAACCCTCAAAAATCATGGGATTGAGAAGCGGCCCGCCACTGGCAATGTATATGTCCCAGTTCCCGAGAGAGTGCTACACAAACAAAACAATATTCTCAGAACGTGAAGCCGCTCTGTTGAAACACGAAGGTCTCAGCTGGAAATGCTGTGAGAACATGTCGTGCAAGCTACACGGGGTTCTTCAAACGTTCCTTTGGGGCCTCTGGACACGCCGGGACGCTTCGACACTGCTTGATGGGCAGGGGGAAGATCGGCTACACGCAAGAGTGACCCTGGGTAAGAGTGACCTTTGGTGCGCGACTTTTGGGTGGCCGCGGGGGGGCCAAATCCAGGCGCGCAAGACGCTACTGTCGCATCGCGCTCGGTGATCGGGAGACCCCATTGGGCCCGCACCAAGGCCACTCCGGCGAAAGGTCACTCTCACGTGTAGTCGAGAAGAGGAAGGCAGGGCTTGCCGCGCGGCCTCGCCGGTCAGCTGCCGCGCCGCCTGGCGGGGGCGCGGCGGCGGCGGCGGGCGCGCGGCGGCGCGGTGGCCGCCTGCGCCACGCTGGCATCGGGGATGGACAGACCCCCCTTCAGTAAAACGTGGTTCAGTGAAAGCGACCTGAGGCCCCAAACCCGGCGGGCGCGAGCCTGGAACATGGCGGCCACGGCGCCCTCTCGAGAACCGAAAGCGGACAGTTCACTGATCGACGTGCCACCGTTGGGGGCCTCTGTCCCCCCCCGATGGCAGGCCCAGATGGTCTGGTACCGGAAATTTTCGGTAGCGATTTCGACGCACCCCGAATTTCGGTAGCGACCGGATCTTCGTTTGAGGGCGTTGAAATAACGGATTTCAGAACGCTCTGATACCGGTATTGGGCGCTACATTTCGGTATTTCGGTAGCGACCGATCTCTGCGGAGCGCTACCGGAAATTTTCGGTAGCGGACCATCAGGGCTGTCCCCCCCCGATGGCAGGAGGGCGGTGGCGCCGGCGGCGCGGCGGCTGCGACGATGCCGATGCCGCTGGCCATCGGCGGCCCGAGGGCGGGCACCGGCGCGCGGAGCGGCGCCGGCGGCGCCGCCACGGGGGGCGCCCAGCGCAGGTCCAAGAAATGTCCGCGCGGAGCGTCGAGAGGTCCTGTCTATGGCGCTGTTTCCTTCTCCTCGGGCGGGCGCAGATGGTGGGTGGCCCAGGTGGGGGGGGGGGGGGCAAACATAACAGCGCCCTCGAGGGGCCATTTGGGGACCCCACTGGGCCCCTGCTGGCGCCCAAAGGGGCCCTCTGAAGTATTTTTCTCCACCCCCCATTCGGGTCACCCACGACCTCTCCGCTCCGCCCAATCTTCGATCTCTCCGCTCCGCCTCCGCCCCCTGGTCGACGATGCTCGTTCGATGCTGTGCACCGCAGGCAGTTTTTGGCTCGAAGAGCTCCCTGGCGGGGGCGACGCGCGCAGCCTCCTTTTGTCCTCTCGCTCGAGGCTCGACGCGGCGAAACTTGAGCAGGCCTGCCACGAAAACTTCTCAGAACCCCAACATGTTTAAGAACATAGGGAACGATCTTAGAACATGAGCCCGACGCGTCAAAACAAGGCCGTCTCAGCCAGAAATGTTCTAAGAACACTTCGGGCAGACCACGAGAGGTTCTTAGGACATTATTTGGTGGGCCTACAAAGGCCTCCTGGATGGGGTCCGAGTCGATGGGGTCGGAGGATCGCGCCACATCGCTAATGCATTGCCGAAGCATCGGCGATGCATCGGCGATGCAGCGGTGACGTCGGCGATGCGTCGACGCCATCGGCGTGAAGCAAATCGGGCTCCGCACCGAGCCGCATCGCCGATGCATCGGCGATGCGACGCGATCCTCCGACCCCATCTACTCCAACCCTGTCCATGAGGTCCAGACGATAGGCGAGCCAGAAATATTATGAAAACACTTCGGGCAGACCACAAGAGGTTCTTAGACCATTATTTGATGGGCCTGCCCATCGGTCGGAAGAAACAGGTAAAACCATGAACCACAATGTGAAGGCGGAGAAAGCAGACTGGGCCGAGGCCCCCCGAGGGAACAACAGAACACCGCAAACGCAGATCGATCCTTGACGTAGGAAGGCGCTAGAACAAGATGAGGTTCTGGGCATCCAAGAACACCTGCTTTCAACGACCCATGGGCCTAGGCGAGCAGGGACGCTTCGCCACTTCCTGAGACTTTGGACGCCCGAAATGGGTACGGAAATAATGGGTACTATGCCCAACAACCAATGTTGTCCCGAACCAACAGCGGCCGCTGTTGGGCAGGCGGCCTTCTGTCTCGAATGGACACAGGCCGCGGCGGCGTGGACAGCGAACCCTGCTCAAAAGGAACAGGAACTGCTGTTGGGCATTGTACCCATTCTTTCCGTACCCATTTCGTGCGTCCAGGGTGCAAATCATGACCGGCGGCATGTGCGCGGCCCAGCGGGGGGGGGCCAGGGACGTAATAACAGAAGAAGAGGCGCCACGACATCTGGGGAGATATCATGGCCCGCGCCATGATATCCCCCCCCCCCTAGTCATCACCCCCCTCTTTTCCGCCCCCGAGAACGCCCACTTCCAACGACCCCTGGACACAGGCGAGCCGGGACGCTTCGCCACTCCCTGAGTCACGGCGGCCCGCCTCCGGTGCCCGCGCGCGGCATGGCGGGGCCTCGGGGGAGCGTGCCGGTGGCCTGCCCTGCCCTCGCCCTGCGCCTTGTGCCCCGTGGGTGGCTTCGTGTGGGCCTGCCCTCGCCGCGCCAGGAGGAGGGAGGAGGAGGGAGGGGGAGGGAGGAGGGAGGGAGGAGGAGGAGGGAGGAGGAGGAGGGAAGGAGCGCGGGCGCGGGCCTCCAGGACGCGCGGGGGCACGTAGCTCTGCAGCAGCGCGTAGGCCCGGGCGAGGACCGAGGCGGACTCCTCGCCGGCGCGGGGCGTGGGCTTGGCTCTGCTGGCGCTCGCAGAGCGGCGGTGGCCTGGGCCACGTGGCCTCGGAGAAGAGAATGAAAGCACAGCGTACAGGGCAGGTTTTAATACATAGGATTCTTTAATAATATTTTCAATAATGATCAATTGACTAATAAATCAATGCATCAATTCATGATTGTTTTTAATACTCAGTCCCTGTATTTTCATACATGATCCGCACGCGGAGCACGTATTAGACACGGCACTGTGCACGTAAACTTTTGGCACTCCGCGAGGATTTCTTGGAGCTGCGCTGGGCCCCCCCCCCCCCCCGGGCGCCGGAGGATCCCAAACATCCGCGCGGAGCGCCAACATATTATGTTTATGCTGTTCTTTTGTTGAGGAAAGGGAGAGGAGCACATCTATGTATACACATCTACACACGCATCTGTCCATATATATATATATATATATATGTGTGTGTGTGCGTGTGCATACACACCGGAACCACGCGCGCTTCGCGCGCGTTGAGATTATAGTAAATTCTGGTTGTAAAGGGTCAACCATCGGGACAACAAACATCGGGACAACCGTCTGGACAACCGTCGGGACTTCCATAGGGACATCCATCGGAACAACAGTCAGGACAACCATCGGGACAAGCGTGGGGACAAACATGGGGCCAACCATCATGTCAACCATCGGGTCAACCATCGGGACAATCGCCGGAACACGCCCCAAGAGATCCGCGAGGACAAACGTCGGGACAACCATCGGGACAACCATCGGGGACAACCAACCGCGACCCACCTCCAGGCCCAGAGCGCCTTATTTTGGTCTGACTTGGCCTCCACCAGGGCAGGAACTCGCGCAACCTCGCCTCGCCTCGCCCGCACGCGCGTCACGCACGACCCGAACAGAAAACGAAACCGATGTCCCAATTGGGCGACTCCGTTTCACTCTGATGTCTCACCCACCAAACCTCCGATATCCAGAGAGAGAGAGAGGGATGGAGAGCGAGAGCCAGAAGGAGCGACTGAAAGGAATAGAGGAAAAAAAGAGAGAGAACAAATGAGAGAGAAAGAGAGGGTGATCTATTTGTAGCTACGGATATTTATGCAGATGTGTATGCACGTGCATATGTATCTACATGCAGACACACATATATATATAATATATTATATGTATAAATATATTATATGATATGTAAATATGTGAGAGAGCGTGATCCACCGCCACTTTACTGTGGAAAATTGCCAACCTTTTCCTCCGGAACCCGGGTCCCCCCCCCCCCCCCTCCGAAAATCCCCCCCCTGCTGGAACCCCCCCCCCTCCCCCCCTCTCCCCCGGCAAAACCCCACCCCTCCCCTAACCCCTCCCCCCCCCTCCCCCTCGAAAGCCGGGGGGGTCACTACCGGTTCGAACCCCTCCCCCCCCCCCCCCCTCCCCCTGGATCCGGAAAACCGGGGGGGGTCACTACCGGTTGGAAACCCCCCCCCCCTCGAAAACCGGAGGGGGGTCACTACCGGTTCGACCCCCCCCCCACGCACCGCCAGCAAACGACTCCCGGTCCCTACCACCGCTCGCATCACATCCCCCACTGTTGTTCCCAGCACCACTGTCCTCACCACCACTGTCCCCACTGGTTCCACCACCGTCCCTATTGTCCCCACCAGTGCCCCCACCACTGTCGCACTGTCCCCACTGTTCCCACAACTGTTCCCACCACGGTTCCACTCTCCCCACTGTCTCCACGGACCCAACCACTGCCTATCCCCACTGTCCCCACTGTCCCACTGACTCCTCCGCTGTCCCACTGAGCTGTCCCACCCACCCCTGTCCCCACTGTCCCCACCACTGTCCCCACACCACTGTACCTCTGTCCCATTGTCCCACCGCCGTCCTCGCCACCGCCTTTACCAGTGTCCCCACCACCATTGTACCCTCCACTGTCCCAGTGTTTCCACCTCATTCCCACTGTCCCCACACCACTGTCCCCACCACCGCCGTTCCCACCACTGTCCACTGTCCCCCCTGTTCCCACCATTGTCCCCACCACTGTCCCCACCACTACCGTCCCCACCACTGTCCCACTGTCCCCCCACTGTCCCCACCACTGTCCCGCTGTCCCCTCACCACTGTCCCCACCAACACCGTCCCCACCACTGTCCGCACCCCCACTCGGTTTTCGAGGGGGGGGGGGGTTCGAACCGGTAGTGACCCCCCCCCCCTTTTCATGATGAGCTGGGGGGGGGGGGGAGGGGTTCGAACCGGTAGTGACCCCCCCCGGTTTTCCGGAGGGGGGGGGGGGGGAGGGGTTCGAACCGGTAGTGACCCCCCCCGGTTTTCCGCCAGCAGCGGTAGAACACGCTCTTTCAAATATGTGTGTCTGTATGTCAGGCCTTGATAAGGTCACTGCTCCACTGAAGTAATGGACCACTGATGGTTTGAACGGGAAGTGAAGAAACGCCCACAACGCTGAACGCATTATGGGCAGTGAGAGATCCATGCATGTCAATCCGCATTCCGGAAGGCTTTTGGGGAATATGGCTGCGTAGGGGGGCGGAGGCCTGATGAATATGGTTCCCAGAAGGCCTCCTGGGAACATAGGTTTGGGGGGCGTCTTGGGGGGTCTGATGGGGGTAATGTCGTCGTCGCCTCTTGGGGCGCGCCGTCGTCGTTATCGTCCTCGTCCTCGTCGTCGTCGTTTCAAGAGGGCACTTGGGGCAACTTTGTGCGAAACGATCCGCGGAGGGCCACGAGAAGGCGATTAGTCATGTTCCCAATCAACTTCCCAAACAGCTCTCCGGTAGCGCGATGGTACTTCGGAGCCTCCGGAAACTCTCGGGCCCATGATACACCATGTCCCCAGAGGACTTTCTGGGGACACGATTTGTTGAGGTGTGTTGGGGGGCCTCTTGGGCGTTCCCTGGGGGCCCCTTGGGGGCCTCTTGGGGCTTCCTGGGGGCCTCTTCGGGCCTCACTGGGCTTCGTGGGGGGCCTCTTGGTGGCATCCGGGTGCCTACTGGGAGCCTCTAGGGCCAGAGACCTCGAGATATCAGTTCGCGGTGCCCTTCTGGGCCCCCTCTTGGGGCGCTCTTGGGGTACACTTGGGTTGTCCGGGGAGCCTCCTGTTCCGTCTTGGGGCCCTCTTCGGGGCCTCGCCGGCCGTTTTGGAGCGATCTGAAGGGCCTCCGAGGCCGTGAGGGAGCGCTGGGAAGCGGGAAAAGGGAGAACGCACAGATCCTTCAAAAACCATAGGAAAATACATTAATTGTGCCTCCCAAGGCTCTCTTGGGGAGCCTCTTGACTCCGTCCTGGAGCGCGTTGGGGTCCTCGTCGGCCGCCTTGAGGGCATCTTGGGCGTCTTCGGGGCCTCTTGGGAAAGTCTTGGGCCCTCTTCGGACCCCCTTAGCACGTCGTGGCCTGTTTCGGGGAGGGCCCAGGCCGTCTCGCTGCCTCCTGAGAAGCTTTCAGGGCGGAGTTCTAATATTCGACTTCTTGTTCCCCCTCGTGGGCCCCTCTGGAAGCCTTCGCGGGGCCCTCTTGGGCTTTCTAGGGCCCTCTGGGGCGCCTCTTGGGCTGTACTGGGGCTGTTCAGGGCCGTCTTCAAGCCGTCTGGGGGGCCTCCCGGGTAGTCTTGGGGCGCTCTTGAGGACCTGTTGGGCCGTGTTGGAGCGTCGGAAAGGTAAAAAGGCGATCAAAACCAAAAACATCGAAAAACACAATGGACAATCATCGATGTTGGCCTCTCGGGCGCTTCTTTGGAGCCTCTTGGGGCGGCTTCGAGGCTTCTTGGGCTGTCTTGGGGCCATCTTGGGCGTCTTCGGGGCCCCTTGAAGCTTTCTTGACCATCTGTACGGCCCGCGTGGCCTGTCGCGGGCAATTTGGAAGCGGCCCAGAACAATCCTGGGGGGTCTGTGACACGCCAAAGGTCCCAGGGGTCGCCCATGGGGGAGGGTGGCACCGGCCCGCTCCTCCCCCGGCCTACTCCGATATATGTATATATATGTATATATATGTATATATATATGTATATATATATACATATACATATATGTATATGGCATGGATAGATACAAACGATCTATATATATATATATATATATATATGGAGAGAGAGAGAGAGAGAGCGAATCGGAAATATATGAAGACAAAGACAGAGGATCGCTGCCAGCTTGGATGGGGTCAGCGGATTTACAACAAAAACTTGACATGCATACCCATCGGTCGGAAGAAGTAGGTAGAAACATGAAGTAGGAAGGGGTTGGAAGAAGATCGGGTTTCCGCCCGCCTCCTGCAGAGGACGGAAGAGGGACAACACGCCCGACTCTTGAAGTAGGAAGGCGCTCAGAGAAAATTGGCATCTGGAAATCTCCACAAATACCTGCTTTCAACGACCGATGGGCAACCTTCCGCAGCACCGTGCGGCGGTCCTTGCCTCGCCGCTCCCCTTCCCGGGGCAGGGCGCCCGCGGAACCCGCCCCTCTGGCGCGCCGCTCCCCGCGCCCCGGGATGGGGGCCCGGCGCGCCGCGGATCCGAGGGCACGCCGCGCGGTCGCCTGACGGATGTGTGCTTATGCAGCCTGCTCTGTTGCAGATGCTGTTGTTCGGGGATGGACAGACCCTCCTTTAGTAAAACGTGGTTTAATGAAAACGACCTGAGGCCCAGACCTGGCGGGCGCAAGCCTGGAAGATGACGGCCACGGCGCCCTCTCGAGAACCGAAAACGGACAATTCACAAATCGACGTGTCACTGTTGGGGGTTCTGTCCACCCCTGAGTTGTGGACGTAAAAGGGCCCTGGGAGCGGCAGGGCCGTTTTTCCCCGCTTGCGAGAAAAACGTCCCTTGAAACCGGAACGGTGAAAGCACGGCGACCAGAAACGGCAAGATAGCGGCATTGTCATGGCATTCACAACTTGTGGACGCCGTGGCAATGGACACCCTCACAATCCGATCATTGAATTACAGATATGTTTCAGATGCTAGAAAACTGTTCTACAAATGGTGAAGCCATGTTAGTAACATGTTTAAAATATGTGTGCAGCATGTCTTAGACATCTGGAAACTATTTTGCATCATGCTTCCTCTCCATTGATCGTCGTCCACAAAAATTTTGGCGATCAATCAGAAGTCTGGGGGAAAGTCCGGTCTCTAAAAACGAAACCAGGACGAGGACGATTGGGGTGAGGATAGCTAAATCGAGAGTCCCTGAGACCCAGCGGCTCTGGAGGAGGTATCGGGCGTCGCGGCCTCCTCAGAGCGTTCCGGAACGGATTCATCCTCATACTGGCCCCGTCCGAGCCTCGCCTGTGATTTCACACCCCGTGACACGTGCGGGGCCAGCCAAGATGGAGAGGACCCCTCACGCGGACCAGCGCGAGGGGTGCCGAAAACTGAAGGCCAGCGCTGTCACCTGTCAGGGCTAACTCCGTGGCCGGAGGAGGCTGGTAAAGACGACTCCACAAAACCAAAACCTCTTTGATCCGCGGGTCGAGAGCGAGCCTCTCCCGAGAGAAGCTAAGCGGGCCACGCACAACTTCAATTAGCAGAGGGGGGGGGCAAAAGAAGGCGGGCCTCACGTCAAGGCCAAGACTGGGCAAAGCCCTGGGATCAGGCGGTGCCGAAATCGAACAGCAAGGAAAGGTACGCCTTGGACAGGAACCCGGTGGCGAAGTCCCGGGAGGCGAGAAGCGCACAAAACCAAAACACCCAAACCCATGACCGTGGACTTGAGTCGCAAATCATAACGGAATCCTTGTGCGCACCCTCCAAAAGACAATTGTATGTTAAAGCAATCGTGCAATTATCCTCGACCTGATCTCATCAACTCGACATAAACGCGGCTTTGAGGACAGTGGCAACTGACGATCTGATGTGCGAGCCAAATCCGGAATCCCACCAGCCCTCTGGGCGTAGGTGGTCTAGAGAGACTCCTCTTCCAAACCCATTCTTCCCCTTCGGGGAGAGGTTTATCACCGTTCCTTATTTATATACACCCCCTCCCCCACCCGGCTGGCGTCCAACCAGGAACCATGCCGACTCCAGGAGGGCCCGCTTCCCACCATCCCTTTCAACAAAAACAATACAAACTGCACTCTGGCTCCTCATTTGGAGCATGCGCAGCCAACCCGATGCGGCCCCCCCGCCATCCCTGTCGGAAAAAACGCAAAATACACTTTGGGGCAAAGTCTCGAGTCATGCTTGTGAGGCCCGCGAACACTTCGTATTGTTTGTGACAGGGACGGCGGGGGTGCCAGCATATTCCCTGCCCTGCGCAGGGCTACCATCCCCGACGAAAAACAATACAACGTGCACCTCGCGGCTAAATCTGGATCATGCGCGGCCATCCCGCGATCACTGCCAAACGGTTTTTGACAGGAACGGCGGGGGTGGTGGCGCGTGGACTGCTGTGCGCAGGCCCAGCAGACACAATGATGGGCATTGGTTTCCGACAAGATGGCGGGGGCCACCATGGCTCCCGATGTGTGCTGTCACGTGCGCAGGCGCGCCTGACGCACTCTGCACGTGCCCCGAACATGGCGCACCTGGGGCGGCTGGAGTATGCGGCACAGCTGGCGCACTCGGAGCACGTGGCGCATCTGGCGCACCAGGAGTGCCTGGCACGCTCGGGCCCCAGGGGTGCCTGGCGGGCGTGGCGCCCCTGGCACGCGTGGCGCACCTCGCCCAATCGTCGCGCACCTGGGGTCGGCTTTGGTTCCCAGTAGCTGTCCATTCAAAGACGAGCGCTGAACATGCTCAGGCTCCGGTGTTACTTCTGTGTTGGGAGGGCGGGAGGCAGTGAGCTAGACGGCTTGCGGGCGGGTGAGTAGCTTGACCCCTCCCCCTGCACCCTCCCCTGGACCCGGACGGAGCGCCCCGCGAGCGGTCAGAGCTAAGATGGCCCATTACGGCTCCAAGAGGGTCTCAGAAGAGCCCAAGATGACTTCCAAGACGGCCCCAGATGGCTCGGTATGGTTCCCAAGATGCTCCAAGAAGCCTCAAGACCCCTCCGAGTAGCCAAGGAGCCTCCCCAGGAGGCCGCCACGAGACCAACATCCTTCACACACCTAAGGAAAATCAATGATGTGTGCCTTCTCGCTTTTTCGCTTCCGATGGCCTTCCGAGGCCTCAAGACAGCTCCAAGAGGGCCCTTGAGGGCCCGAAGAGGGGCCCAAAAGAGCCCCAAGACGGCCCCAAGAGCGCTCCAAGAGCGCCCCAAGAGGGGCCCAAGAGGCGATGTTGGTGGCTTCCGAGGGGGAAGGCTAATTCAGGAACCCCATTTCTTTGCTCGAGCTCTTCCAAGATGTCCCCAAGAGCGCTCCCAAGGCTCCCAAAAGCGCTTCAAGAGGGCCCAAAGAGGCACCCTGGAGGCCCCAAGAGGCGCCCAAGAAGCCTCCAAAAGGCTCTCAGGAGACCTCCAAGAGGCTTACCGCCAAGAGGCCCTCAAGTGCGCTTCAAGAGGGACCCTTCCTCTGTGTGCTGTCTACTTCCCTGATCGAGGCAGCTCCTCTGGGCATCGTCTCTGGATGGGCTGGTGGTGTTACGCGAAGCATCAAGAATTCACCTGAGTGGGAGCGTGCTGAACATCCATGCTCCCAAATTGTTCCTCTTACGTTGGGCTGTCCCTCGAGAAGACGTTCCCATCGACAACTGCCATGCAAATCTCGACATGGTCGACGCCAAATGAGAGAATATATACCGCGTCGCGCGTGCTGGTCCAATTCGAACTGGAGGGGAATATCGCGTACATCCGCGCGCTCGCTCAACATTACAAGCGCCTGGTGCAAAGAGAAGCTCGGTCCAAATCTTGTGCGCCTGTGTCATCGCTGAAATTCATGATGGGCTCCGGTACCACGGGAAACATCTCCAGAGTCTGTGCCGCGCTCAGGGGGATGCGGATGGGTCTGGACACTACTTGGTGAAGCTTCAGAACATGTGCGCTTGCCGCCCTCAGATCCGTCCTCGTGCAGAAACGACATGTTTCATGGTCAAGCGTCTCGCGGGTGCGACGCGGGACTTTTTTCCTACAGGACCGCTTTTTAAGACACTAAGACATGTCCACTGCTCCGAATTGGTTGCCCTGCCTTTTGCGGATGAAGTGGGGACGGGCGACAAATGACGCGCCTGGAACCGAAGAGACACGCGAACACACAAAATGCACAAACCACGCACCAACACGCAGACAAAGGCGCACACACACGAACAACAACAACAACAACAACACCACCACCCACAACAACATCAACAACAACAACACCAACAACAACAGCAACAGCAACACCAGCAATACCACCACCACCAACAACAACAGCAACACTACTAACAACACCATCACCAACAACACCACCAACAACAACACCAACGACAACAGCAACCACCAACACCAACAACAACATCACCGACACCAACAACAACACCAACACCAACAACAAACAGGTCAACCACAACAACAACAACAACAATCATTTTAATATTGTCCGTTCTTATCTGACTGCGTGCTGTTCAACACGTATATCCCGAACCCTCGGTACTACCCACCCTCTTCGTCTTCGAGTGTATCCCCTTGGGGGATTTTTTTCAGCACCTAAGGCAACACTTGAGGCAGGGGACCTCGGCAGCGTGTATTTCGTGCTTCGCCTAAGACAGGGGAAGAGAGGACGGATGGAAGGGACACGGTGGAGAGAGCAGGATGATAACGAAAGAAAATACCAGGACGGGGGCTAGGAACTGAAAACACATGGCAGAACCAAACGGGCTGATCGGGCGGGTAGACCCTAACAAGCGGGCCCAAGCGGCCAGGTCGAGCAAACGCGGTGCTGAAGCGTGCGTTTTGCATGAGTCGCGAGGAAACCTTGATGTGCGATTCCGAATTAACTCTCGTGGGGGAGTCCAGAGCGAGATGTGATTCCTGAGTGTCGAGGGCGCGGCGCCTGAACCAATCCCACCAACCCTGTGGGTGTCGGTGGTTTAAAGCGAATCCTCTTCCACCCCTCCCTCTTCCCCTCCGGGGAAGGGGTTTATCAATTTTCCGTATTCATGAACACCTCCTCCCTCAGGAGACTGGTAGCCAACCCGGAACCATGCGGGCACCCCCCCACCATCGGCGTGTACAAACAAAGCCATACCAAACACACTCTGCTTCCAAATCCGGCGCATGCGCAGCCGACCCGATGCGGCCTCCTCCCACCATCTCTGTCAACAAACAATACAGCGTACACTTGGTGGCGGCGGCGGCTGCGGCGGCGGCGCGGCGGCTGCGGCGGCTGCGGCGGCGGCGGCGGCTGCGGCGGCTGCGGCGGCGGCGGCGGCGGCGGCGGCGGCGCGGCGGAGGCGGCGGCGGCGGCGGTGGCGCAGCGGCTGCGTCGGCAGCGGCTGCGGCTGCGGCGATTTGGCAGCGGCGGCGGCGGGGGCGGCGCGCACCCCCCCCAACCATACTTTAACAAAATATACCAAACACTCCATCCAAATTCTGCGCATGCGCGCCGACCCGATGCGGCCCCCCACCACCATCCCTTTCAACAAAATACAGCGTACAGTTGCGGCGGCGGCGACGGCCGCGGCGGCGGCGGCGGCGGGGTGGCGGCAGCGGCCGCGGCAATTTGGCAGCGCGGGCGGCGGCGGCGGCGACGGCGGCGGGTGCGGTTGCTGCGCGGCGGCGGCGGCAACTGCTGCGGCTGCGGCGGCGGCGGCGGTGGCGGCGCGGGAAACGGCGGCGGTGGTGGCGGTGGCGGCAGCGGCTGCAGCGGCAGCGGCTGTTGCGAATTTGCAGCGGGGGCGGCGGCGGCGGCGGGCGGCGCGGCGGCGGCGGCGGGCGGCGGCGGCGGCGCGGCGGCGGCGGGCAGCGGCGGTGGCGGCGGCGGCGACGGCGACGGCGGCGGCTGCGGCGGCGGCGGAAACGGCGGATTGACCCCCAGCAGCTGCCCATCCAACAACGACTGCTGAATATGCTGAGGCTCGGGCCAGACTCAGGTGCTACGTCTGTGTTGGGAGGGCGGGCGGGGAGGGGGTCTCGACCCCTCCGTCTACCCCCTCCCCTGGACTTGGACGGGGGGGTTCGCGACGCGCTGGGGCGTCCAAAACGGCCTCGGCGAGAAAGCCAACATCATTGGTTTTACTACGGTGTTGGCCCCATTGTGGCCTTTAGGGGGGGCAGTGCTAATTGAGGGAGGGGCCCCCCTTTTTCGATCGATGTCCTCCAAAATGGCCCCAGGAGGCGCCCAAGAGGCCACAAGAGGCCCTAATATGGCCCCATGATGGCCCCAAGAGGCCTCCAAAGGGCCCCCAAATGACCCCAAACTGCCCCAAAGGGCTTCCCCGAAGCACTCAAGACGCCCAGGAGTCCCTCAGGAAGGCCAAACGACCCCCAAGACGTCACAACAGCCGCCCAATGGGCGTCGTTTCTGGATGGGTTGGCGGGGATACACCAAACGTCCAGAATTACGAACAATTCCAAATCGAGAGCGCGATTCTTGAGTGTCGAAAGTGCGGCGCTGGAATAAATTATTGGGAAATATCAATCGAAAGCGCGATAATTCGATACATTGTAAGGGAGCCCCTAACGGGAGCGCGACTGTTCAATCAACTGCAAAGAACTATCCGGCGGGAGCAATTGTTGTTGTAAACCGGGTGCCAAAGGCACGGTTTGAGATGGATGATTTCGTTTCGGAAAAACACAGCGAGCCCCGGGAGGGGCACTTCAATGGAACAGCACTTGTGTCACGCGAGTGCGCGGCGTGAATCTAGCAGCATTCGCAAGGACGTTTCGGGCGAGAGCGAAATTCCCAAGTCAATTATGAGGAAGTCCCTGGCGAGAGCGCGATTCCTGAATGACGAGGGCGCGGCGCCTGAACAGATTGCGAAGAAGTCACAAGCGAGGGCGCGATTCTTGGATACATTGCAAGGAAATCCCGACCGAGAGCGTGATTCCTCAGTAAATTGAAAGGGGATAATCGGCAAGCGTTGTTGACGTAGTCTGGGGGCCAAGGGCGCAATTTGAGGAAGACCTTCCCTGATGAAATTATCCCGGCAAAGCAACCTAACAGCGATGTGTAGGAGCATATCTGGAAGCATTCCCCTTAAGATTCAGATGAGAATCCAGTTGTAGAATTCTGCTGTTCTCGCAGTCGTAGTCGCATTCGCGATGACAGTCGCAGTGGCAACGGCAGTCACAGTCACAGCCTCAGCCTGCCTCAGCCTCAGCCTGCCTCAGCCTCAGCCTCAGCCTGCTTCAGCCTCAGCTTCAGTCTGCCTTCAGCCTCGGCCTCAGCCTCAGCTGCCTCAGCCTCAGCCTGCATCAGCCTCAGCCTCAGCCTCAGCCTGCCTCAGCATCAGCCTGCCTCAGCCTCAGCCTCAGCCTGCCTCAGCCTCAGCCTCAGCCTGCTTCAGCCTCAGCCTCAGTCTGCCTTCAGCCTCGGCCTCAGCCTCAGCCTGCCTCATCCTCAGCCTGCCTCAGCATCAGCCTGCCTCAGCATTCAAAATGTAGCCCGGGAGTGGAGTTCTGGGAACTCGAAGAACACGAAGTGGCCTACAGTTGGCTCCGGGCATTCAAAATCATGCCCAGGAGTGGAGTTCTGGGAATTCGAAGACCACGAGTTGCCTACAGTTGGCTCGGGGCATTCAAAATGTGGCCCGAGAATGGAGTTCTGGGACCTCGAAGAGCACGAAGTGGCCTACAGTTGGCCCCGGGCATCCAAAATGTGGCCCGGGAACGGAGTTCTGGGAAGTCGAAGAGCACGAAGTGGCCTACAGTTGGCTCCGGGCATTCAAAATGTTGCCCGGGAATGGAGTTCTGGGGACTTGAAGACCACGAAGTGGCCTACAGTTGGCTCCGGGCATTCAAAATGTGGCCCGGGAATGGAATTCTGGGAAGTCGAAGACCACGAAGTGGCCTACAGTTGGTTCCGGGCATTCAGAATGTGGCCCGGGAGTGGAGTTTTGGGAGGTCGAAGACTACGAAGTGTGCGACTGTTGGGTTAAAACGACTTCTGCGGCACCCTGTCCGGCACCCGCCCAGACCCCCCTGTGGAGTCATCTGCTGCTCTCTTTTGACCCCACTAGAAACCTATCAGAACAAGCTGTTAGGTAAAAACGGAGTGCCAGCCCCGGGAGGGGTACTTCAAGTGAAAACCGCATAAAGAGTTGAACAACAACGCCAGCATAGCAACGACACCAACACCAGCACCAGCACCAACACCAAAACCAACACCACCACCGCAGACAACAACAACAACAACCACAACCACAACCACAACAACAACAACAACAACAACAACAACAACAACAACAACAGCATCAACAATCATTCCAAGACTGTTCGCTCCTACCGGCCCGCGTGTCACTCACTATGCATATCCTAAACCCTGGGTGCCCGCTTCTCCTTCTTCTTTTTGTTTCTATCGTGCCCCCTTCGGGGGGTATATTCCTTCCTGGCAAAGTGTAATTGGAGAAGCCCCTAAACAGGGAAACGAGAGGGAAAAGACAAAAAGGGAGGACGAAGGGATCGGAGGAAGGGAGGGATTAGAGGGGCAAGAGGGAGGGACGACGATGATTCGCACCGCGAATTGCGATTCAGCTTGCGCCGTGGCCTGCGCCAGCCATTCCAACACAGGTTAACAACGGTTTAGCCATGGGTCGCGCCATTAACAACGCCATGTAACACCTCTCGTGCTGCTGGGCGAGGCGTTCGAGGTGAATGTGGTGCCCAATGCCATCACATGCGGTGCCCGATGCCATCTCCTAGAGCGCTGCCGTGCCAGAGTGGGTGAGGGGAACCAGCAGGGGCCGCGGGCTTTGTTGATGCTGCACGACATGCGGCAGTCACGGCGAGCGGGGGAACCGCATAGTGGTAGCTGGCCGCGGCGCTGCTCAGCGAGAAGTGGGAGGCGAAATAACCACCATAGGCAGCGAACTCTGGCACGTGTCCGTGGGATGCGGCAATCGACACTGGGACCCCAGTACATCAGCTATAACCCGATGGTCACCGCGTGCAGGATAACGACCTATGGCAGTGGACGGTGTTGGTGCCCAGCCGCCCCGTGGGAGGTGAAGTGGTAGCCCGATATCATGAAGCACAGCGCTGGGATTCGAACGCGCGGGGATCTTATGGGCTGTATTCAGTAACGGAACACCATTACCACAGCGCCTGGATCTGCGTGTGCGAAAGGGACACACCCGAGCAGCAGGCACTGGCGATGCTGCTCAGCGTGATGTGGGCGGCAACGCTCAAGGAGACATGGGAGGTGAACTGGCGCACGCCGTCTCCAGCCACAACGTTGGGGCCAGAGGTCTTGCACTGTTCGGGAACGCGGGGGACACGGTACCCAAGCCAAACGTCACCAGTTGCAGCGCTGGTACTGGTGCGTGCGCGGCAGGCTGGCTGTCCCAATGGGCCCTAAGGGTGCCCATCGGGAAATTGAGGGGGAAGTTGGACACCGATGGGAAGCGTGGGGAAGTCCTCAGATACAGCGATTGTGTGTGTGTGTGTGATAAAAATGGGCAGCGCGTGTGATAATTATCCCGGCAAAGCAACCTAACAGCGATGTGTAGAAGCATATCTGAAAGCATTCCCCTTAAGATTCAAATGAAAATCCAGTTGTCGAATTCTGCTGTTCTCGCAGTCGTAGTCGCATTCGCGATGACAGTCGCAGCGGCAACGGCAGTCGCAGTCACAGCCTCAGCCTCAGCCTGCCTCAGCCTCAGCCTGCCTGCCTGCCTCAGCCTCAGCCTCAGCCTGCTGCATCCGCCTCAGCCTCAGCCTCAGCCTGCCTCGCATCAGCAGAAGTCAGCCTGGCAAGCCTGCCAGCCTCAGCCTCAGCCGCTCACCTCACCTAAGCTGCTTCAGCCTCGCCTCGCCTCAGCCGGCCTCCAGCTCATCCTGCCTCAGCCTCCGGAGCATCAGGCCTGCCAGGCATCCAAAATGTGGCCCGGGAATGGAGTTCTGGGAACTCGAAGACCACGAAGTGGCCTACAGTTGGCTCCGGGCATCCAAAATGTGGCCCGGGAATGGAGTTCTGGGAAGTCGAAGAGCACGAAGTGTCCTACAGTTGGCTCCGGGCATCCAAAATGTGGCCCGGGAATGGAGTTCTGGGAAGTCGAAGAGCACGAAGTGGCCTACAGCTGGCTCCGGGCATTCAAAATGTGGCCCGGGAATGGAGTTCTGGGGACTCGAAGAGCACGAAGTGGCCTACAGTTGGCTCCGGGCATTCAAAATGTGGCCCGGGAATGGAGTTCTGGGAACTCGAAGACCACGAAGTGGCCTACAGTTGGCTCCGGGCATTCAAAATGTGGCCCTAAATGGAATTCTGATCTGGGGACTCGAAGAGCACGAAGTGGCCTACAGTTGGCTCCGGGTGCATTCAGAATGGTGGCCCGGGACTGGATTCTGGGAGGTCAGAATAGCATGGGAAAAAAAAAAAACGAAGTGTTCGACTGTTTTGCTTAAGCGACTTCTTTCTGCGGCCCCTGATCCGGCACACACCCAGCCCCCCTGTGGAGTCATCTGCTGCTCTCTTTTGACCCCACGATCCCGGCAAAGCAACCTAACAGCGATGTGTAGAAGCATATCTGAAAGCATTCCCCTTAAGATTCAGATGAAAATCCAGTTGTAGAATTCTGCTGTTCTCGCAGTCGTAGTCGCATTCTCGATGACAGTCGCAGCGGCAACGGCAGTCGCAGTCACAGCCTCAGCCTCAGCCTGCCTCAGCCTCAGCCTCAGCCTGCCTCAGCCTCAGCCTGCATCATCAGCCTCAGCCTCAGCCTCAGCCTCAGCCTGCTTCAGCCTCAGCCTCAGTCTGCCTTCAGCCTCGGCTTCAGCCTCAGGCTGCCTCAGCCTCAGCCTGCATCAGCCTCAGCCTCAGCCTCAGCCTGCCTCAGCATCAGCCTGCCTCCGCCTCAGCAATTCAAATTGGCCCGTGAGTTGAGTTTCTGGTAACTCTAAGACACGAAAAATGGCCTACAGTTGGCTCCGGGCTTCAAAATGTGGCCCGGGAATGAAATTCTGGGAACTCGAAGAACACGAAGTGGCCTACAGTTGGCTCCGGGCATTCAAAATCATGCCCAGGAATGGAGTTCTGGGAACTCGAAGACCACGAAGTGGCCTACAGTTGGCTCCGGGCATCCAAAATCTGGCCCGGGAATGGAGTTCTGGGAACTCGAAGAGCACGAAGTGACCTACAATTGGCTCCGGGCATTCAAAATGTGGCCCGGGAATGGAGTTCTGGGGACTCGAAGACCACGAAGTGGCCTACAGTTGGCTCCGGGCATTCAAAATGTGGCCCGGGAATGGAGTTCTGGGAAATCGAAGACCACGAAGTGGCCTACAGTTGGCTCCGGGCATTCAGAATGTGGCCCGGGAATGGAGTTCTTGGAGGTCGAAGAGCACGAAGTGTGTGACTGTTGGCTTAAAACGACTTCTGCGGCACCCTGTCCGGCACCCGCCCAGACCCCCCTGTGGAGTCATCTGCTGCTCTCTTTTGACCCCACTAGAAACCTATCAGAACAAGCTGTTAGGTAACTAGAAACCTATCAGAACAAGCTGTTAGGTAAAAAGGATCTGCTAGTGGTTCTGGTGGTCGTCGGCATGATGTGGGCAGCGAGGCCGGATCCCAACGCTATCTCAGCTACGTTGGTGGAGCAGGGCAGTCCCGCCTTGTGGGAGTTGGGCGCCCAGCTCCAGTTGCCGGGTGCCGCTCGTCGACCAGCCAGCCCCTGGCTCTACGGCGGGCGGGGTTCTGGGGGCGGGAGGGGCATACTTTCCCTAAGGGCATCGATTTGGGAGAACCGATGGCCACACGAGCCCCGCATCGAACGCAAAACAAAAGTGGCCCCGAACTTTGGACCTTATAGCCGTCGCATTCGACGAGTGGCCCATTCCCCGCCGCCCCGTCGGCAGCAGCAGCACCCCGCGCAGCCCCCCCGTCCCTTTGGCCACGCCGCCCGAGCTGCTCAACAGCTAAGGCACGGGCCTGGAGAATGGGCGACGGGTCACACTGGGCCCCTGGCTTCAAAAACGTCTTAACACTCGCAGGGCTCCGAGCGACGGCCGAACAACGCCTGCACTGCAACGCGGAAGAGCCGGGAGCCAAGGGAGGGAGGAGGAGGGGGAGGGGGAGGACCGACGAGGATAAGGACGAGGATGCAAATGAGGATGAGGATGAGGGGGAGGGGGAGGGAGGCAGGCAAGCAGGCAGGAAGGGAAGGAGGAGAGAGAGGAGGGAGGAGGGCGGGGGCTGAAGGGCCAACAGGCTGGCCCCCGGCAGGCGACGAGGCAATTGCGCGGGCTATCGGCCTGGCTGGCTGTGAAGGGCCGGCTTGCCGGACCTCGGGAAGCAGGCGGGCCCCAGGGGGGACGCCTCAATGGTGCGGCCGTTGCTGTCGTACTCCGGGGGAGCAACAACGCAGTTTGACCTGGACCAAATCGCGAGGAAGTCTCAAGCGGGACCGCCATTCCTGAGTAAATTGGGAGGAGGTCTCAGACGGGAGGGGGGGGTCCTGAGTAAATTTGGAGGAAGTCTCAAGCGGGAGCCGTTGTTGTTGTAGTCCGGGGGGCAAGGGACCCAGTTTGACCAGGAAGACCTTCCCCGTCGAAAAAACAGGGTACGAGCGTCGAGGGGCACACTTTGACTGAGAGAAAACAGTGTGCACCGGTGAGGGGGGATCAACAGTGATTATTTTCAGAAATGAGAATTCAACACACACAACATCACACGCATGACACGGCACGGCACGACACCTCCCTCCCACCTAAACACACGAGACAGAGCAAAACTATAAGCGTGCGTTTGCTCAACAGCCGATCGCGCGGCGTCTCGGCGGTCTCCAACACCCGGCGCCTGAGATCGGCAATGTCGACGGCAAGCAGGACAAACGCAGACGCCTGGAGGGAATTTTGGGTGGCGTGGTGGAGGAGGGCACCAAAGACACTCTTTTGCTCCAAGGGCTGTTGTCGGCGGCGAGCCCGGAGGGAACTGATAAGGAGAAGGCCTTTTCAAAATGCTCGGAAGTCACCCCCGCCGTCTGAACAGTTTTCTCGGCCCTCTCCGAAGACACAGAAATCCTCTCTGAGAGACGAAGGCTTCTGAGAAGTCCCGCCGCCTTCTGAGAAGGCCTTCTCCCTCTCACTTCCTCCACTCGCTCGCCTCCGAGGCCTGGCAAGGGCTCCGAACTGCGCGCTTTGCGCTTCGCGAAACGCGACGCGCGAATCTCTCTGGACAGACAGCGCCATCACCACTCATCGTGCAGTGAATGTCCATGCTGCGCTCCTCGTCCTCTCCAGCTCAGTTTTCGTTGGCAGTTGTCTTGGGACCTCTCCCCATCCCTTTCCTCGCTCTATGCCCAGGGCGCCTGAGCAATTAACTTTCGCGCCGCCCCCCAGGGGATAAGAAGAGGATGAGTGGGCGTGGTGGGAGCGGGCACCAAAAACACACTTCGGGGATCTTCTAACCCGGGTCTGGACCTGCAGAATCTTGCAAGATCCTGCGCCCAAGACTGGGCCAACGCGAAGGATCCTGCAAGATCCTGCAGGATCCTGCACCCAAGCCCGGGTCAATGCGACCCTGGCCCTGCAGGATCCTGCAAGATCTCTGGCTGACCCCCGTTTGAATTGACCCTCGTCTCAAGGCCTCCGAACACTTTTGCTCCAAGGGCGGCTGGCCCAACTCAGCGAGGCGGACAGCGGGGTGCGCCAAGGGTTGTTACCGCCGGACCGTGTCGACGGTCGACAGGCCGCCGAGAACGGCTGCGCGTGCGCAGGAAGTGGGATGCACGGCAGACAGGCGCACGGACGCTCCAACAAAAACCGCTCCGGTCGGGGACGCCAGCCCAAGCCCATCTCAGTGCAGGGAAAGCTGATGTTTTCTATGCAATGAACGACGACGACGACCAAAAAGGGATGCTACGCAAGATGACACGGGCGACCTTGCGCGGCGGCTTCCGCGGGCCGCAGGCGCGGAACGCGTTCTTGGAGACCAGGGCGCTTACGCGCGAGCTTACGCGGGCAGCTTACGCGCCAATGTCGGCGCGGGCTACCCCTTGCTTCGGCGTCGCTCACATGTCTGCTCCTTCAACACCCTGGGCCCAAGATCCGGCGCTCTGACTGATCCCAGTCTGCATTGACCCCCATCTGAGCCCCGATCAGGGACGGAAATCGGAAACGAGTGACAAACACCGGCGGAGAGCGCCGCACCCAAGACACACACACACACACAACACACAAACACACAACACACAAACACACAGCACACGCACATGACACAACGCACAACACATAACACACAACAACACACAACACACAACAGCACACATCGCACAGCACACATCACAACAACACACACAACACAACAAGACACACCACACAACAACACACACCACACAACAACACACCACACACCACACACCACACACCACTCACACAACCCACAACACACAAGACGCACACCTGCATGCTGTGATGTGCTGTGATGTGTTGTGATTTGCTGTGATGTGTTGTGCGGTGTTGTGCTGTGTCGTGATGTGCTGTGTTGTGCTGCGATGTGCTGCCGCACGCGCGCGCACACACACGCGGCCGTGTTGCGCTGTCCTGCGCTGTGATGTGTAGCGGTGTGGCACCCAGAACCACGGGCTCTGTGCCTGGCGCGCTGGCCCCGGCTCCAGATGAGTCGTTCTCGTCGTCCTCTCCCTCCCCTCCCCCTCCCCTTTCGTCCGCCTCCTGCCTGGCCTTCTGCTTCGTCGCCCAGTTGCCTCCTTCTGGCTTGTCCCTCTTCTGTCCTTCCTTCCCCTTCCCTCCCTCTTTCCCCTTTCCTCCCTCTCAGGTGTGATGGCATGGCCGTGGCCGGCGGGCGTAACCTCTTCGTGGTCCCTCTACCCTTCTCCCCTTTTACACACGCACACACGTGTGGCTCAAACACGCTCTCTCACCCACCCGCGTTCCCTCAGGCTGCCGTGAGCCTTGCGCGGAGTCGCGCGGTGTACGTGCCGCCCCATCACGCCATCCGGAACGGGCTGGTCCACCCACCAAAACCGAAAGCGGCAACCACCAAAGTGGCGCGTGTTGCTCGCAAATCGTGTGAGTGTCGGTGCGCCCGGTGCCGGGAGGGGGCCGGTCTTGGCAGATGGGTGCGACAAGAGCAGCTTGCGGGGTGTGTAATTTGGCGTCGGGTGGCTGCACAATTAACCGTGCCCTACCCGCGTGACCCCCCCTTATCCACTGCAGCCGGCATTGCTTGCCGTGGCGTCCGAGCTGGCATGAGACGGTGCGCGGACACGGTGTTTCCGCTTTGGGCGGGCAACGAACGAACGAACACACACAACACATTCAACACACAACACACACACACGAACACAATACACACAACACACGCACAACACACTCAACACACGACACACAATGCACAACGCACAACACACAACACACGCAACACACGCAACACACACACAACACATAACACACACACACACACACATTCACAACACAAACACCACACAACACCCACAACACACAGAACAACCGCTCAAGCCACACGCACACACAACACACAGTACATACAACAACAACAGCAACAACAGCAACAACAGCAACAACAGCAACAACAGCAACAACAACAACAACAACAACACGCACAACAGACAACACACACAATACAACACACGCAACACACAACACAAACAGCACACAACACACAACACACAATGCACACAACGAACACACAGCACACAACAGACAACACACACAACAGACACAACATACCATGCACAACAGACACACACACAGAACACACAACACACAACACACACAGCACACAACACACAGAACATACACACCACACACAACACACAACACACACACACGACACACACACACAAACGAAACACAAGGCACAGACAACACACATAACACAACACACACACAACACACATAACATACAACGTACACACAACACATGGAACACCACACACAACACACAAAACACACAGCACACACATGCACAATTCTCGCCGACGGGCTGGAGATGAAAGATGGGGGGTCGCCCTCAAGGCAAACTAGCTTCCAGTTGAAGAAGCGTCGCAGATCTAGCCACTGAGGCAAACACAAACACACACACAAACGATCCGACTACTCACTGTCGCCCACATCCGAGAATGGCAGCAGAAGAGCAGGCCGTGACAGTGCAGGTTCCCCCTTTGGATTGGGACGATGTTTGTTTCTCTGGCCCCTCCTTGGGTTCCTCTCGGAACCCTCTCGGGGCGTCTTCGGGGCCTCTTGGGCCGTCTGGAGGCCATCTTGGGGGTCTTGGAGCGCCCTTGGACAATCTCGGAGACCTCTTTTGGACCGTTTGGGGGGCGCCTGCGGGCCCCGAACGCCTCCTGAAAGCCCCCCCCCATGGGTCCTGGACATCCTGGGACACAGTGGGTACCGCGGGAGGGGGGAGCTCATCGGGAGCGGCCAAGAGGGGGGTGTCCAAGAGGGGGGGGGGCCCAGCGGGGGGGCCAGGGACGCAATGAAACGAGAAGAGGCGCCAAGAGATCTGAGGAAATATCATGGCCCCCGCCACGATTTCCCCCCCTCCCTGGTCATCACCCCCCTCTTTGCCGCCCCCGAGCTCAGGAGGAGTGGGCCGCCTCCGGGCCCGGGGGCCCCGTCGCCGGGGCTCACGTGCGCCGCCCACAGCTCCCACATGGCTCGAGCCCTGCCCGAACGTTCCTCGTGCGCCATGCACTCGCCATGGCTCGGACGTCCACTCCCCGTGCACCTGTGGGCTTCGTGCGCGTATCTCTCCACAAAACGACCCAAGATGCTCCTCGGTGATCGAGGCCTCCTGGATGGGGTCGGAGCAGATGGGGTCGGAGGATCGCGCCGCATCGCCAATACATCGGCCATGCGTCGGCCTTGCATCGGCGATGCATCGGCGATGCATCGGCGATGCACCTGCGATGTCGGCGACGCATCGGCCACGTCAGCGTGGAGAACATTGGGCCCCGCATCGAGCCGCATCGCCGATGCATCGCCGATGCATCGGCGATGCAAGGCCGATCCTCCGACCCTATCCACTCCGACCATATCTAGGAGGCCTAGAGGTGATCCTCGCCGAGAACAGCAGGCCTCGGAAGAAATTAGCGAACACTCTTGCCGCAGTCATCTGTCAAGGCCCCGCCCCAATGATCAATGTTTGCGGTGTGGGTCGAATGAGCTGCACTTGGACCGCAGTCTTCCCCGCGCGTGCCAACTTTGAGGTTGGGGGGGCGGGGGAAGGTCCATTGACTGTTTACTTCTACCGTCAAGTCGGGCCTGTCCCCCTACAGGGGGATTTTCGACGAAAAATACCCCTCGAGGGCGGGGTTCACTTCGCTCGGGAGCTCCCGAGCGAAGTGAACCCCGCCCTCCCCCTCAGAACTCGTGGGGGACAGGGGTATTACCAGCCTGGAACCTATTCCTATCCCTATGCTGGGCACCTCCTCATCACGATGCCAATCTCAGGGATTCCCTTATTTCTTTGAGGGCGAATCCCTAAGATAGTCATCGCCTTTTGGCGTGTCAATCTTAGGGATGGGGATACGCTCCAGGCTGGTAAAGGTAGGGCTCGCGTGTGGCCCTCGCTCACATCCAGCAGGACAGTTGGGATCCATGGCGGGGGAGGAGGAGGAGGAGGAGGAGGAGAGGAGGCGAGTAGGAGAGGAGGAGGAGGAGGAGGGAGGAGGAGGAGGAGGAGGAGTAGGGGTGAGGAGGAGATGGAGGAGGAGGAGAGGAGGAGGAGGAGGATAGGAGGAGGAGGAGGAGGAGGAGGAAGGAGGAGGAGGGAGGAGGAGGAGGCGGAGGAGGAGGGAGGAGGAGGAGGAGGAGGGAGGAGGAGGAGGAGGAGGAGGAGGAGGAGGAGGAGGAGGAGGAGGAACAGGCGGAGGAGGGAGGAGGAGGGAGGTAAGGCTCGCACGTGGCCCTCGCTCACAGCCAGCAGGACAGCTGGGATCCGTGGCAGGAGAGAGCGCTCGGGGGGGGGGGGGGGGCACGCGTTGGCACCCGCGGAGCGGAAGCAGAAGCGGGCCCCCACGATCGTTCTCAAGATCACCCCGAGAACCTGAAATCACCCACGATCGTTCCAAATCACCCACGATCGTTCAAAACCACAATCGATCGTTCAAAATCACCCACGGCCGTTCAAAATCACCCACGATCGCTCAAAATCACCCACGATCGTGCGAAATCACGATCGTTTAAAATCACCCACAACACTTAAACATCACCCACGATCGTTCAAAATCACCCACGACCGTTCAAAATCACCCACGATCGTTCAACATCACCCACTATCGCTCAAAATCACCCACGATCGTTTAAAATCACGATCGTTCAAAATCACCCACGGTCGTTCAAAATCACCCACGAACGCTCAAAAGCACGATCGCTAAAAATCACCCACGATCGTTCAAGTCACCCCCAACTCGCCCCGAGACCTTTTGAAAGCCGAGGTCGGGTGTTTGGCTAAGTCTTGGCACGCGTCGCACGTCCCCCCCGAAGCTCGTGTTCCTGGTGGATGTCGCCTGCCGCGTCCGACGGCGGACGAGATCAGGACCGCCCCTCGCAATTTCTCTCCTCTCACGTCGCAGTCGCTCGACGGGCTGCATCCGAGGCAGATTTCGATTGTTTCTGATGAAGCTCTGGACTCGTGCGGGACGATTATCCAGGCGATCGAGTCCCTAAGCCTGTTTCCGAAACGGCTCTTCTGGCTCCTCTTTCCCTTTCTCGAAAAACCGAAAGGCGGATGACGTCCGATCCTCCTTTGTGCTGGTCCCTTTCGAGTTTGGGAGCGTTTAAGGAGACCCGTCATTATGGATTTTGGCATTAACTTTCCCCGTAAGTATTGGGCCTTTGGTCCTGGGCGTAGCGCTGACGACGCGGTGTGGCACCAGGCTGTTCAGGCCGAAGTTGTCCAGCATCATGAGAAAGAGATGGGAGGAGTGATGTGGGACGGGGCCAACTACTAACTACTACGAGTCTGTTGATCTTTGTCTGTTAAAAGACAGAGCTTTGAGACGCGGTATCAATGCGGTCAGTGTCAAGACTACGTCTAACTTTTGGAGGGGCCCCCTTTTGTTTCGCCTTGGGGCTCACTACGGAGCCCTCCCCTACTTCGCGAAGTCTGGGCTTCCTGCGGGAGATATATTCAACGATATCATGGTTCGAGTGTATAGCATTGAAGCGCTTGATCGGTGTGTTGCTGATAGCCCGCAGGTCGTCCTTCCTTCTTCTGTTAACAATGATAGCGTCACCACGTCAGGGCACAGAACAAGAAGTTCTGGCCAATATCACTCAAGCTGCTGCTTCTCTGTACATCCTGTTCAGGGATGAGCTGCACGTCGGTATTCAGCCCGACAAGGTCAGCACCTTCGCCAGCAGCTTAACCCTGGCCAAGAAGATGTCTAGACTCCTTGGCGACCTCGCGGGGCACGTGACCAACAGCGTGGTCTCGATGGGCACCGACTTTGTCCTTGCCCCGGGTCAGTTTCGTTGCACCAAGCGCTGGACCTGGAAAAAGAAACAGCGTTTTTCTCAAATGAAAAAACAGCACGAAGTTCTGATCCGCTACCGCGCCAGGCACCCCAGAAAGAAGGCCAGGATGGGAAACATCTATGCTGCTGGAGTTTTGCAAGCGGCCAATTTTGCCTCGGCGGTGGCTGGAATGTCCGATGTCGAGCTCCAGGAAGCTCGCAAGGTGTTGCCCCCCAGCCATCCGCCACGGCACCGTGGCTGCTCGCTCCAGGCTCGCCTCGCGATTTTTTTTTTTTTGTTTGGGGGGGGGGGGGGCGTCTGGCGACCCTCTGTTGCTGCAGCCTTGCAATGGGCTGGGATTGTGTGGATTGCCCACACCACCCCCACGATGCCCCAGTATCACATTAAGGAAATATCTCAAATGTGGCGAGCTGTTAGATCTGACGGCACGGTCACATGGCGCTCTTCTAAGGGATCTTTATTGAGAATGCACTTATCGATAGCTCTGGTGGGGTGGCAATCGGTCACTCCCCTCACCTTTCAGAACGAGTATGACCGCGAGGTGCATCTTGGATACACCTCGCCCACTATGATTGCGCTCATGTTGCAATTAGCTGTGCAGCGAAAGCATGAACGCGTCCTGCGTCAAGACACCCCTGGGGCCAACGCCGTTCGGTTTTGTGTGGATCCCATCAAGAAGGTCCTGGGTCCTGAGAGTCGCCATTTGACGGCCCATCAGAAGTATATGGCATGGAGCGTCTTCTGTAAGGGTATTTGGACTCGCTCGCGTGCGCAGGCCGCGGGATACCAATGCAACGGCCTGTGTCCTCTTTGTGGACTTCCTGACAGCGTGCGACACCGTGTCTAACAATGTTTACATCCCGAAACTGTTGCGGCCAGGAAGTCGGTCACGGATAACGCACTGGCTGAATGGCTTGCAGAGGCCTTGGACAGCAATGATAGGTTGTTTTCGACGAGTTGAAATGGGAACACCCTGAAGATAACTACCCTCCCCTGACCTCTGCTACCCACCCCATCCCCATCCTTTACACCCCCGAATGTGATATCGCTGATTGGGAGTCTATCGACCTTTCGGGATGTGAAGTTGTTATGAATGGATCGGCTCACCGTCACACGATTCGGGAGCTCTCTAGGGCTGCCTATTCTTGGGTGTCCCTGGGCCCTGGGGATGCGGTTATCGCGTATGCTGAAAGTACGGTGTATGATGTCCTTCACCAGACCTCCCAAGCTGCCGAACATCTTTGCATGGCGCTCCTCCCGCTGTACCAGCCTAGAGTTGGTGGTCGGCACTCTCATTGCATGAATGTCGTGCGGCTGCGCCAGGACTCCAAGCAGTTTCAAGTGTTTCGCAAACATCGTTATGCTGGCCTTCAGCGTGGAGCTTTGCTACATGAAGTTGAACCCATCCCGAGGGTTCATCATACCCCAGCCCACCGAAGTCGTGCTGTCCTCGATGCCTTGCCCGACCCCGAGGGACGTATCGGCATAGGCAACTGGAATGCGGACGTCTGGGCCAAGCAGGCTCTCCTCCTCCATCCCCAACCCAGTGTACAGGAGTTCCAGGAGGTGAGCAAGAAATGTGATTTGTTGATTTTTGCGGCGAAAGTCGCGGGGACCGTCCTTCCCGCCCTCCCCCCCGAGAAGTGTGATCGTGCCCCGTCGGATCCAAACACTAATTTTCTAAACTCTGGTGGCTGGCACGCCTGGCAGGAATCAGGCCCTGGGCGTGCGCGTTGCTTGCATTGCTTTCAGCTTGCGTCGGATGCCTCGGCGCGACCCATGTTAGGATGTAAGGGCCCCAGTAAGACCTGGAGGGGTTTTCCAGACCGCTCCCTGGGACACGCTTTGGCCCACTGCATCGTCGACAAAGGAGAGCAACAGCTGCCTCGTTTCTTCTGCACCACGTGTGGAGCGTACTCCTCCACGCGGTGCCACATGCTCGGCAAATAATGCCCACAACGACATATGTCGGGCGCTCCCACGATTTTGCGCAGAATTGATTCTGGCTTGTATCCTCACTACCGTGACCCCCACTCCACGGTGAGTGAAAGTTCGAGGCGAGGGGTCAGTTTTCCCTGTTATGCTGCTCAACAACCCCCGCCCCGTGACGTTAGCCTGCCCGCGCCAGTGTCTGGTTTGATATCTACTCCAGGAATGGTGGCGCTCCAGGCGCGGATTTTGGCCCGAGAGACGGCGGCCGCAGCAAGGCCTGCACCTTAGTCGCAGGCAACCTTCCAGTTTGGCTCGGTTTCAGTTTAAATCGTTCAGGCCTACGGGATCGCTAACGAAAAATCGCCTGCTGGTGCTCCTTCTGCTCCCCCTCCTCCCTCCTCCACCCCCATCCCGCTCCTCCCCCTCCTCCTCCTCCTCCTCCTCCTCCTCCTCCTCCTTCGTCTCCTCCGCCTGCCCCCACTCGTCTTCCTCATCCTCCGCCTCCTCGCCTTGCTCGCCGTCTCCGCCGGACGGGGAGTTGGAGGATGCCTGTGGGGAGGGGCGCTGTGGTCGCGGGCAGCGCATGACAGAGGTGGCTCAGCCCACGTGGTCTCGATGAGTTTCCGAAAGAGCGGATCTCATTGCCAACGCGAGGGGGAGAGGAGTTCGGACACGTGGAGATGGCAGGCAGGAGAAAGGCGGGGGAAAGAGAGAGAGAGAGAGACAGAGAGAGATAGAAAACAAGAGAGAGAGAGAGAGTTGAAGCAGGAGGGGAGAGAAAGGAAGGATCTGCGGAGGAGAACGGGAGAAACGAGAAGCGAAGCGAGGGAGAAAGAGCAGAGACAACCAGCAAGGGCTCGGGGAGGAGGGGAAGAAAAAGAGCAGCCGTGGGGGTCTGCGGAGCCTGGTCGACGCTGTTCGCTACGAATCTCTGGAACAAGCTAATCCCGTCCGGCGATTCGTGGGTGATGCCTTCATTCTCCTCGCGTCGGGTTGGGAGCACGGGTTCTCCTCCTCCTCCTCCTCCTCCTCCTCCTACTCCCCCTACTATTCCTCGTCGCCGTCGCCGTCGTCGTCCTCCTCCTCCTCCTCATCCTCCCCCTGCTCCTCCTCGTCCCCCTCTTCCTCTTACTCCTTCTCCTCCTCCTACTCTGACAGAGAGAGGCATTGAAGCAATGCATCATGTATGCCGCGGCAGGGATCGCGCTGACGAGCTCCCTCCCACGGGCCCTCGGCTTGCTCTCTGAGCAAAAGCTGCATGCACACATTGCATAGGCCACTGCTGGCAGTGCCCACCTGCACGACACAAGGGGCCCCGTCTATCGGAGCGGCTCCCCACTAGAATCGAAAACAGCAGATAAGCCTAGCTCTGGCGTGGCCATGACCGCTCTCAGACGGAAGAAACGGAGGTGGAGGATAACATGACAACGAGGGTGAAGAGGGGCGGGAGGGGAAGGAGGCATCAACCGCACAAGCTATATAAGAGAAGGCGGCGAGCAAAGCATGCTCATCCTGGAATCCCGCTCGCCGACCATCGAACATCGACATTGGATCTTGGATCCTGTCGACCGAACCCCCGATCATCTCTCCACGACCCTCCAAATTCGATCCTCGATCCGTGATCCAACGATATCCGTCTTCGAACCTCGGACCTGGCTCATCGATGCTCGAACCTGGATCATTGACCGTAAAGCCTCAAAAATCAAGGAAGCAGGCGAATGAGGAGCGACCCTTCCCAACTCCGCCCCCCCTCCTCCTCCTCCTCCTCCTCCTCCTCTTCCTCCTCCTCCTCCTCCTCCTCCTCCTCCCCCTCCTCCTCACCACCATCCTCATCCGCCTCGTGCCCCCCGGCCCCCTTCTCCTCCCACCCCTCCCCTCAACAACGTTTGTTCCCTGGCGGTCCGTTCTGTGCGCTGAGGTTTTGCGCTTGCTCCAAACCAAACTTCGCGTGGAGGGGGCCCCCTCCACACCATCCTCCTCCTAATGTCCCTTCTCGTATTCCTCGTCATGCTTATCCGCGGCGTCTCCTTGCCTCGAGCCCCGTCCCCAATTTCCCAACCCGCCCCCTTCCGCACCTTCTGGGCCCCGTGTTTCTCCTCCTCCTCCTCCTCCTCCTCCTCCTCCTCCTCCTCCTCTTCCTTCTCCTACTTCATTCCGTAACCAATTTGGCTCAAGATGCTTTTTGGCCGTGGCAGAGCACGGACACCGCTAGTCCGCCGCCAGTCAGAGCACGCGTGCTCGGTACCCTTTTCTCTCCCGCCCCTGTGAGCTGCTGGAGGAGCGCGCTGCCATGCCCTGGACGTGGTCTGCTGCGAAGAGGACCCCGCCCTGGCGCAAGCAAGACAAGGACCATGACTGTGACGATCCGCCTCGCCGTGGTGCTGACCGTCGCCGTGCACGCCAACGCCGGCATGACGGGAATGGCCAAATCCTAAGAGAAACCTGAGGCGAGCTCGCCCTCCCCCTCCCCCTCCCCCTCCCCGTCCTCCTCCTCCTCCTCCTCCTCCTCCTCCTCCTCCTCCTCCTCCTCCTCCTCCTCCCACTCCTCCTCTGCGGGCGTGCGCTTGGGAGTACCTCCCGGGACGCGCTGCCTGCAGCGTGCATAGCGACGCCTGCCACGATTCCATGGATACGTCTACGGGTGGAGAGTCTGCGGCGGCCTCTCTCCACAACTCGATCTGCCTGGACACGCGAATGCAACTGTTGCGCAGTTCCGTGGGCCTCGTCATCTACTTGCTGTCGACCTGCCGCCTGCCCCGACGCCTCATGTTCCTCCTGGTGCGCAGCTGGAAGCCTTGGTGGCAGGTGAACGTACCATCTTGGCTAGAGATGCTGTGAGGACTGCGAAGGCTGAGCGGCAGGAGGCACTCATCAAGGCCTGTGACAAGGTCAAGCAAGCCGAGTCCGCCTTCGCTCATGCTGGCACCCACATTGAAGAGGCCCAAGCCGCTCTCGTCGTTTCCAAGGAGAAGTCGGGGATGGACAGACCTCCCTTTAGTAAAACGTGGTTTAGTGAAAACGACTTGGGGCCCAAACCTGGGCGGCTCAAGCCTGGAAAAAATAAAGGCCGCGGCGCCCTCTCGAGAACCGAAAACGGACAATTCACTAATCGACGTGTCACTGTTGGGGGTTCTGTCCACCCCCGAAGAGGGATGCGTCCAATGAGGAGGACGACAAGAAGACGAAGATGGACGCTTCTGCATCGCGCACGGCGGGCGACGCTGGACAACCGCGTGGTGGACAGGATCGTGCGACGGCTGCTGCTCCCGGGGCACCTGCGCAGCCTGCTGCCCCACCTGGACCTCGCACCGGCCTCGCCCGTGAAGTTCTTAGAACGTTACACACCTTGCCATCGCTCGGACGTCCACTCCTCGTGTATCTTTAGATATCGGGCGTGGGTTTTTCGCTAAGTCATCTAGGATGCTCCTCAATGGTCCTCGCCGAGGAAAAGATGCACACGTCCGAGCGATGCCGAGACACCATGCCTGACGATGATCTACGCAAGTTGGCTGACGCAGCTGAGGTTCCCTTCAGCGAGTGGTGCTATACCTGCGTGCCGCGCAGAAGGCTGCGCGCAAACTGCGGCGCCCCCATGCCTCGGGTGCCCCGTCCCCGAGAGGTGTTACAAGTCCCGATGGTGCTGCTGGTGCACGTGCGGGAGGAGTGAAGACGAAGCTGCCCCAGATGCCAGACGGGCTGGTGGTGAGCAGAAGCCCGTACCTGTCGATGACGATAACGATATACTCGGTGAGACTGAGCGTCGCGAGCTGGCGGGGGTTCGCAAGCGATCTGGCAAGAAGTGCAAGCCTGCCAACCTCGAGATGCTGGAGGCCCTCTTGGTTCAGAAGTTCCATGCCCAAGCGCAAACATAAACTCAAGGTGGCTACTAATACATATATATATACACATAAAGATGTATACATTTATAGATATGTGTATGATGTGTGGATCATTGCGTTTGTCCACATGGCAGTTCCCTAGCCTTCGCAGAGCGAGCGTGCCGACGGTTTGACGAGCCCAGGGGGCGAAGGCAAAGTCTCGACATGAAGTTATCTAACATTTCCAGCTGGCCCGAGTTGGCCAAACCAGAAACTGTCCGAGTGGTGGAAAAAATCAACGTCTTTTTTCTTTCGCGAACACCACCAAGGACCCGACAAGCTACAAGCCGCCAAGAGAGATTGCTCAGCAATGGGTAAGCGCCCGCACTTCCAACTTGCCACTCCCTCACCAGGTGGAGGAGGATGTTGGCATGGTGGTGTAGGTGCTGCTGTGTAGAAGTCGATAGACTGTAAGAAATTAATGCGCTGTTTCCGCGATGGGGTAGAGAATATTGAACAACGTGAGTGTTGTTTTTTGTCCTAGGAGGTCTATCAGCCTCCGAGTAATTAATTATCGGGGGCGGCAAAGAGGGGGGCGTCCAAGAGGGGGGGGCGCAAAGCGTGGCCGGCGGCATGTGCGCGGCCCAGAGGGGTTTTAGCACGAGGGGGGGGGGGGGGGGGGGGGGTAGGGACGTATTGACACAAAAAGGAGACGCCATGAAAATCGGTGAAATGTCATGTCCGCACGCATGATATAACCCCCCCCTGGTCATCACCCCCCCTCTGTAGCCCCCCCCCCATCCCCCGAAGAAAAAAGTTAGGGAGAGAGTACCCAAGAACCATATCGGGGATCTTCTGACCCGGGTCAATCCAGACCCGGGTCGGTCAGCAGGAAACCAAAAACTGCAATGCCAAGAAAACAACTGCAACGCAGGTCTTCGCAAATCCGGGCCAGCCAACATGCGCGGCCGCCTCGCGGCCACGAGCGGCTCGCTGACCCGGGTCAGCCAGAGGGGGGTCTTCGCATGATCCTGCAGGATCAGGTGCCCTGGCTGACCCCCGTTTGCATTGGCCCCCGTCTTAAGGCTCCCGACCGTAGCTTCAGCAGCGGGCACCGGAGGAAGACCTCCGGCACCCGCGAGGGCGCCCCCTCATCTCGGCTAGGCGTAACAGTGTCCTTTGGTGCGCAGCTTTTGGGGGCGCGAGGACGCGGGCCGCTTATATCGCATCGCGCTCGGCGATCGGGGGAAGCCCGATGAGCCCGCACCAAAAGTCACTCCGGCGAGAGGTCACTCTTACGTGTAGTCGATCAGCCGCCCCAGAGGGCCCCCCCGGGCGGTCCCCGCACGTGTCGGGCGCGGGCGCGCGGGCGCCGGCGCCACAGCGCGCGAGGCACCACGACGCCTCCCCGCCCGGGCCAGCGGAGGGCCGAGGAGGCAGCAGGAGGAGGAGGAGGAGGAGGAGGAGGAGGAGGAGGAGGAGGAGGAGGAGGAGGAGGAGGAGGAGGAGGGGGAGGGGGGGAGGAGGAGGAGGACGAGGAGGAGGA
>CAUYUJ010008403.1:0-5000 GCA_963575745.1 Prorocentrum cordatum
TTGCGATGTTTACTGAGATCGCTGCCGTGGCATTGTCCGCGCTGCGCGCGCCGCCGCAGGGCGGCAACCGGCGCGCGCGACCCGCGGCGGGGGGGGCCCGCGCAAGCGGTCGCGGACGCGCCCTCGAACCGAGGGGCGCGAACAGCAACGGCCGCGGCGGGTCAAAATTGCGGCGCGCGCAAGATGCGCGACGACAGCTCGCGCGCGTCGCGCTGGGCCCCCGCGCGCGCGAACGAGATTTTCGCTCCTGGCCCACTGGAACCAACGGATCGCGACATCAGACCTCGCGGCGCGCGAGACAGCGCAGAGGCCATCGGCTCGCATGACACCTAAGCACGCAATACTGCGATCGTAAAAATCCGAGTCTGGGTAAAGGGGCGTTGAAGCATCAGCGATGTCATCTCTCGCGAACTGAGGGCAGCCGGGGAGTGGAAGACCGGCGCTCGCGGGATGCGCTTCGCGAGCCCGCCCAGCTGGAGTTCCGCCTCGTAGTTGTCCTACTCGATCCCGTAATAGAATGTCCTCGGCTTCTCGGAGACTCATAGAGGATGACCCCTCGGAGACGCAACAGGGCGCAATATGGGCCACGAAATCGCTGGGGCGCCCCAAGTAATTTCGAGCGACAAATTACTTTCGACGCGGAAGGATAGACGCCCCCTGCAACCCGCTCAACGGCGCGGGCGCTGGACCACGCCCCCTTCTCATCACTGACACGTTCGCGCGAACCGTCGGCGCTGTGACGATCAGCGCTAGCAGCGCTGCGCCCTATCAGCGCCGTCGCCGCAGAAACAACAACACCAGCAACAAAACGGCTCGCCAGCGGCAGCCAACGGGCAAGGGCGGCCAGGAGGGCGCAGGGGCGCGAAATTGCCGCGGCGAAAATTGCCCGAACGAAATTGCCCGCGCGGATTGGCCCCGCCACCACCGCCCAGAATGGCGGCGCGAAGCGGCCAAAACTGACTCCCCGGACTTGTTTGCGAGCGCGCGCCCGCGCGAGCAAACGCACCCGACATTCGCGCAACAATTTCGCTGGGCATCTCGTGGCGCATGTCGCGCTGGAGCTCGCGCGGAGCAGAAATAAGTTCGCGCCGCATTCCGCGGCCAATTTCGCCCCTCATTTCGCCTCGCACTTCGAGCCTCAATTCATGCATCATGCTCTGTTCGTGCGGATAACTTGGAACTCGCGCAGAATGTAATCGCGCCGGGGCAGCACTCGTGCTGCATTTGCGCGGCAATTCAGCCTCCTTCAGCTAAGAACTACAACAGACATGCCACGCCGCGCGCAGACATGACAAAACACGACGGTCAACCACCACGGGACCAATGGAAACAACGCGCGGCCAGCGGATCCCTCCGCGCCCGGCAGCGCCAATTACGCAGTCAAAGAAACTCCCTTCTAAGTTTGGGAAGGATTTCGTGCGCGCCCCCTTGTCGTTACCAGGGGTTGAACAGCGCGGACAACGCGCGGTGTCCTTCATGGCGCAGGCCCGCAAGGGCGCGCGACAGCAGGTTGTAGATTTCGGTGGCGGCTGTCCGAATGAACCCGTAGACGTCGACGCTGACTGGATCGGCCCAAGGGGATGGCTGCGTGCGCGGCGGTCTGCACCCAATTGTGGTAACACGTTGGCTGGGACGCGGTGGCCCTGGATAACCTCGTCGCGGGCGGCGCCAGCCGGCGCGTGCCATGCCATGCCCTCGAAAGTATGCCACCGCTAGAAGTTGTTTGAGGGTGGGGCGATGTGCACGTCGCTCCTGTCCTGGATCTTATTGCAATGTCTGCCGGGCACCCGGTAGACTGCGCTGTGGTGCTGGAGAGACTGCATGAAGTTCATTTTCGGTGACTTCTACCATTGAGCCCTGGTCGCCACTGGGGCCCTCGTCTTCCGCACGAAGCCTGCCCGAGTCTGAGGCGCCAGGCGGAGGTTGCTCATGTCGAATTCAAACTGGCAACGCGAGGGCGCATGCGTCCCTTGCTCCCATGGTGGTAACTGTGTCGGTCAGGTACAGCAGCAGGGGTAGGGCCTCGTTCGGGTCCAAGACGTTGCCGTCTGCTCCGGCGCGTGATCTCCGCAGGTGAGTTCCTGGCCCCGTGAGCGGATTGCCATGCGCTCGACATCCTGGAAGTCTGCCCCTCTCTGTGCGTGCGCGGATAGCACCTGGCGGATCCTGTTGAGATCTTCACTATCGTCTCCTCGCGGGCCCCGCTGTGGGGGGATCAGGTAAACGAGGTTCCTGTCTTTGGCTCGTTCCCATGGAAGCGCTGCAATCAGTGCTCATCTTTGCGCGAGCTCGCGGCCGACTTCCTCGGCGCGACCCCGCGCTGCCTCCCTGCGGGGTGGTTCGTCAGTCAGTCTTGCCGCGTAGCGCTGGCCCACGCGGTTGCCGTTGGGGGTCGATGCGGTTCCCGTTGAAGAAATCCCGCATCGCGATCTCGGCCCGCTCTTCGGTCGGTAGTTTCCATGGTTAGTTGGCGGCGGTTGGGTAAGCGGTTCGCGGACCGCGCAGTGAGCTGGTTGAGCCCAGACAATCGAAGTCACGGTCGCGGGGATACTGCTCTCGACGTTGGCGTGGTCGATGTGACATCCACGCGGCCCCCTGCTGTTGGATGCGCAGCAGCGTAATTTCATGGAACCCCGGGTGTCCATGCAATCCGGGCTGCGTTTGAATTAGATGCGCGGTTCCAGTGGTCTGGAGTAGAGCGCATAGCTGATGGTCCACTCGACGGTCATTGGCGTGTCCGCCCATATTTTTCGAATGGCCTCAAGTAGTGATCCTGCCAGCACCATTAAGATCCGCAGGGGTGCATACTCGCGGCCACGCCGCGCCATGCCCCATAATCATATAGCCCAAGTAGTGGTGGATGCGCAGCATGACAACAACAAATCAGCATCGGTTGGGCTTGGCAAGTACACGCGCAAGTCGCCACCGTGCACCGACAGCCAGCAGACCCAACGGTTTGCGGGCGATTGGTTCTAGCACGCACTGGTCTCAATAGACCATTCGTACGATGGTTCGGCGCAGAAGATGGTGGATCTCGAGTAGCAACCACCTGCTTGGCACCTGTCCGATGTCGCGCGCTGTCTCTGGTTGCCCCGTGATGGCGGGCATTCCCGTCGCGCGCGCACGCGCAACATAAGAAGTATAGTTGGCAGAAACTGGTTGCTGATGTCGACATGGTTGCTCTCTTCTCCCTTCAAGTAGCCCAGCCCCCATGGATGATCCTGGCCCCGTAGAGGGCGCGCCCGGCATTTCGCATCAAAGACGTCGCGGCCCCCTGCTGCACTCCAGGTCTCGCGCGGAGGGCCAGCCATGATAGCGGCCGCATTCGTGCCCCTTTTCATCTGGCTGTTCCAGACGTCGTTGTCTCGCATCTGGCCAGGTCGCCAGCTTATTCGCCGTTGGCGACGTCGGTCTAGATGGCGCAGGCCACGGTTGTAGCCGGCGGCGCGAAGTGCCCCATCCACCCCCGAAGGCCCACATTTGCGTCGACGGCCACTATCGCGGCCCTTCATCTGGCTTTTCCAAACGTCGGTTGTCCCGCATCTGGCCAGGTCGCCAGCTTATTCGCCGTTGGCGACGTCGGTCTAGATGGCGCAGGCCGCGGTTGTAGCCGGCGGCGCGAAGCGCCCCATCCACCCCCGAAGGCCCACATTTGTGTCGACGGGCACTATCGTGCCCCTTCATCTGGCTTTTGCAGACGTCGGTTGTCCCGCATCTGGCCAGGTCGCCAGCTTATTCGCCGTTGGCGACGTCGGTCTAGATGGCGCAGGCCTCGGTTGTAGCCGGCGGCGCGAAGTGCCCCATCCACCCCCGAAGGCCCACATTTGCGTCGACGGTCACTGTAGAAGGGCAGGACAAACCGGACGCGTCAAAAAAACCTCCAGCGGTTCGCAAACAAAAAAACAAAAAAAAAAAAAAAAACAAAAACAAAAACAAAACCAAAAAAAACCAAAAAAAAACAAAACCACAAAAACAAAAAAAAGCAACAAAAAAAAAAAAAAAACAAAAAACCAAAAAACAAAAAAAAAAGCAAAGCAATAATCGGTCGCGCGCGTATGAATCTGCCTCCGCAAGTTCAACTGGTGGCACTTGGCTGTGAACTACGGCCCCTGATGTAAGTCGGGGTGGTGGCAGTCATTTAGCCCGGGGCTTGGGCGAAGTCACATGGTCTGCCTGGAGCGGCATTGCCACGTTGGGCGATGCGCACCGCCCCCCCGTCCAATCCCGTTTCTGCGTCGCTGGATGGCCGAGCTGAAACACTAAGCATTGTACTGCGCATGATCGCGTGGCTGGGAGGTGCTCGACGAGTCGCGCGCAGGCGCGGCACTGGTAGCTGCGCGTCCTCCAGATCGCCCCCCATGCCCATCTTGCGGGGCACGCGCTGCGTTTGCGGTGCTGCCCCAGGCGCGTGCGCTAGAAATTCGGATCCTAGATGGTCGCTCCACGCTGCGCCCCGGCTGAGGCAGCGGTAGTGGCGTGGGCGGGAGTGCCAGCATGTCGTCGGTGTCCTGGCATGCTTCGAGTGGGTGGTGTCACTGCTCTTGGCGCTTTGGGTCTGCGTGCCCCGTAGATGTCGCACATGTCCGTCGAGTGGGCAGGTGCTCCGCGTCACCCAGCTAGCCGCGCGCCCATTGTGCATCGCATATGGCATCGCTGGCCCAACCTGCCTCGTTGTGGAAGTCCTGTTCGAAGAGCATCGCGAGCGTAGGAGGAGTCGCGGCTAGTCGCGTAGACCGCGGTTGCATCTTGCCGCTGTTCGAGACAGTCGAGTGGAAGTCGCCAGTAGCTCGGGCTGGATGCTTGCGGGGCGTCGATGTCAGTCGCTCGGTTCCCTGTTGCTTGTCGCCGCCCCTTCGCGCAAACCATTGCGCAGTTCCCGCCGTCGGCCCCCGCGAGGTTGCCCCGCGCGCGGCCGACGGGGGGGCCCAGGAAACAAACGTATCACAAGGGAGTCATTGTTGAGGGTTTGCCTCCCGATTGGCGCGGTCGTTCTCCTGCGC
>CAUYUJ010008403.1:15000-40494 GCA_963575745.1 Prorocentrum cordatum
TGCGCCAGTGAGACCTTAGGTGGAGCTCCCTGTGGGGCCACGAAGCGTGTGAAGGGTGTGCCAAAACGGGGCGGCGGCGCCATGCGTGCTGCGCCATTGGGGCCTTAGGCGGAGCTCCCTATGGGGCCACGAACAATTCGAGGTGTGTCACAAAATGGGGTGGCGGCGCCATGCGAGCTGCGCCGCTGGGACCTTAGAGGTGGAATCCCCTGTTGGGCTACGAAACGTGTGACGGGTGTGCCAAAATGGGGCGGCGGCGCCATGCGAGCTGCGCCATTGGGGTTTTAGGTGGAGCACCCTATGGGGCAACGAAACATGTGAGAGATGTGCCGAAATTGGGCGGCGGCACCATGCGGCCTGTGCCACTGGGGCCGTCCGTGCCAAAATGGAGCGGCGGCGCCATGCGAGCTGCGCCACTGGGAGCTTAGTTCAAGCTCCCTATAGGGCCACTCCACGTGAGAGGGGTGTGCCAAAAAAGGGGCGGCGGCGCCATGCGAGCTGCGCCACTGGGGCTTTAGATGGAGGCCCTTATTGGGGCCACGAAACGTGTGAGAGGTGTGCCAAAATGGGGCGGCGGCGCCATGCGAGCTGCGCCACTGGGGCCACGAAACGTGCGAGGGGTGTGCCAAAATGGGGTATCGGCGCCATGCGAGTTGCGTCAGTGAGACCTCAGGGGGGGCGCCCTACGGGGCCAGGAAACGTGCGAATGGGACCTTAGGTGGAACTCCATATGCGGCCACAAAACGTGTGAGCGGAGTGCCAAAATGGGGCGGCGGCACCATGCGAGCTGCGCCACTGGGACGTTAGTTCGAGCTCCCTATGGGGCCACGAAGCATGCGAGGCTACACGAGCTGCCCCACTGGGACCTTAGGTGGAGCTCCCTATGGGGCCACGACGCGTGTGAGGGGTGTGCCAAAATGGGGCGCCGGCGCCATGCGAGCTGCGCCACTGGGGTCTTAGGTGGAGCTTCCTATTCGGGCCACGACGCGTGTGAGGGTTGTGCCAAAATGGGGTGGCGGCGCCATGCGAGCTGCGCCACTGGACCTTAGGTGCAGTTTCCTATGGGGCCACGAAACGTGTGAGGGATGTGCCAAAATGGGGCGGGGGCGCCATGCGAGCTGCGCCACTGGGGCCTTAGGTGGGGCTCCCTATGGGGCCACGAAACGCTGTCCTGGGTGGGTGAATCGCCGGGATGAGAGAGGAGGAGAGGAGAGGAACGCGGGGCACCGTCTCTTCAAAACGAGGACGCAACACCACAGGATGGTTGTGGAAAAAAACCAAAAACCTCAAGACGGCCCAACATGTCCCACGATGGCTGAAGAGGCAAACAAGACTGCTCAAGGGGGTCCCATGGAAACCACTATGGCCTCAACAAGCTGTTCGACGGCGCCAGACGGCGCCAAGACGGCCCAACGGCGGTCCCCGAGTACGTTACGACGGCCCGATGAAGGCCCCAAAGAAACAAAAAACAAAAATAAAAATAATAGAAACACAAAAAAAAAACCAAAAAAAAAAAAAAAAAAAAAAAAACATAACCAAAAAAAAAAAACAAAAAACTAAAAGAAAAAACAAAGAAAAAATAAAAAAACCAAGAAAAAAAAAAAAAAAAAAAAAAAAACAAAAAAAAAAATAAAAAAAAAAAAAACCAAAAACAAAGGGGTGGGGTGGGGGGGGGTGGGGGGGAAAACAAAAAAAAAAAAAAAAAAAACCAAAAAACCACAAAAACAACAAAAAAAAGAAAGCAACCCAAAATAAACAAAAAAAAAAAAAAAAAAAATAAGAGAAACACAAAAAAAAACAAAAGCTCTCCTCTCTCTTCTTACCTCTGCTCCAAAAACTGCATCACATGAAACCCACACTTTTTTAGTCGGCGGGTCGAGAGCCGGCCTCTTCCAGTTAAGAGCTAGTCGGGGCGGGCGAAGCACTAAGTTGGGAGACAGGGCGCGGGCGGGCGGGGCCTCAACGTGAAACCCACACACAAAACAACTGAAGTAAACCCCACGACAACTATACGAAGATGAGACCCGAGACGGCGGACCTGCTAATGTTCCGCTCGGCGGCGGCACTCCGCCCTGCAATAAGTGGCGCCAGCATCCAAACCGAAAACGTAAACGAGGCAGGACTGTTGGAGGCACGCATCTTTGACTTCCACATACCAAACCCAGTAGGGTAGACGGGCCAATGGCACGCAGAAGCCAGCGCGGCAACCAGCGCGAATGCAGAAGCGCACGAAGATACCCAAAGCAGGGCAGCGCAGGCAGTCCACAATAAGAGACTACACAATGTCATCGCTGCTCGGGAAGAACGGCTTCGTAGTCCACTGCTCGGGAGGGACGTGTTCGCATTCCATCCCTCAGACCTGCAGCCAGAAAATTATCCTGGCGAAGGACCCAACCGTATGAAGTTGTGGGTACCGCAATTGTGAATATCTTCTTCGGTGAAGCTCCCTATTGGGCCACGAAGCGCTGCGCTGGGCGGGGAGGAACGCATGCGGGCGGTAGCACTGGGGCCGTCGGTGACGCTCCCTATGAGGCCACGAAGCGCTGCACTGGGCGAGTGAAAATACCAAATTCGGCGCGTGGGACGCACGCGGGCGGTCCCATTGGGGGCTTCGGTGGAGCCCCCATGGGGCCGCGAAGCGTTGTAAAGGGTGGGCGAGAATGCCAAATTGGGTGTGGGGGACGCATGCGGGCAGCCCCACTAAGGGCTTCGGTGGGGCTCCCTATGGAGCCACGAAGCGCTGTACTGGGCCGGTGAAAATGTCAAATTGGGTGTGGGGGACGCAGACGCATGCGGGCGGTCCAACTGGAGGCGTCGGCGGAGCTCCCGGTGGGGGACGCATGCGGGCGGTCCCAATGGGGGCTTCGGTGGAGTTCCCTATGGGGCCACGAAGCGCTGTACTGGGCGGGTGAAAATGCCAAATAGGGCATGGTGGACGCATGCGGGCAGTCCCATTGGGGGCTTCGGTGGAGCTCCCTATGGGGCCCCGGAGCGCTGTACTGGGTGGGTGACAATGCCAAATCAGGTGTGGGGGACGCACGCGGACGGTCCCATTGGGGTCTTCGGTGGGGCCCCCTGAGCCACGAAACACTGTTCTGGGTGAGTGAAAGTGCCAAATTGGGTGTGGGGGGCGCACGCGGGCGGTCCCACTGGGGGCTTCGGTGGAGCTCCCTATGTGGCCACAAAACGCTGTGCTGGGTGGGTGACAGTGCCAGATGGGTGTGGGGGACGCATACGGGCGGTCCCACTGGGGGCTTCGGTGGAGCTCCCTACTGGGCCACGAAACACTGTTCTGGGTGAGTGAAAGTGCCAAATTGGGTGTGGGGGGGGGCGCATGCGGGCGGTCCCACTGGGGGCTTCGGTGGAGCTCCCTATGTGGCCACAAAACGCTGTGCTGGGTGGGTGACAGTACAAGATGGGTGTGGGGGACGCATGCGGGCGGTCCCACTGGGGGCTTCGGTGGAGCTCCCTATTGGGCCACGAAGAGCTGTGCTGGGTGGGTGAAAATGCCCAATTGGGTGTGGGGAACGCATGCGGGCGGTCCCACTGGTGGCTTCGGTGGAGCTCCCTATGGGGCCGCGAAGCGCTGTGCTGGGTGGGTGAAACGCATGGAAGGAGGGAGGGAGGGGAGGAGGAGGAGAGGAGGAGAGGACGCGAAGCGACGTCTCTTCAAAACGAGGACCTAACACCACAGGATGGTTCGGAAATACCAAAGCTTGGTCGCTGACGACCTGCAGCCATGCGACCTGCAGCCAGGAGAAGGCGAGGAAGGTCAGAACACGCCCCGCATTCGCACCAGCATCCACCAACCTTCTGACAAGATTAAGCCCGCCACGGGCACCACGGGCAGTCCACGACAAACGGTCCAGCGGGCGTCTCTAGACAGCGGGCAGTGCGGGTTTCCCGCGGCATGGCTCCAGACTCCCAAGCAGTGCTCGCACATTTGCACGAGATCTCCTCCTCCTCTTCGGGCCAGCTTCTGCAAGGCACTTCGGCCTGCGGGCCAAAACAAATACTACATACATGTTTAGGTGTGTACAGGCATATGTATTACATGAATTCACGATTGATGATAGATAGTCGAGCCCCGGTGCCCCAGTCCCTGCAAGAAGATAGCAACGTATTGAGCACAACCCGCAAAAGTTGTACAAAACTAAGACTATCACAGCAGAGACATTCAACTATAAGATAGTTTACAGGTATACACTAATCCAAGAAGTTGTTTTACCACTGGGACCCCCCTGAAAGGCTAACGCCACACCGCTCGAAAACCATGTCGAATCATTCGGAAAGGCGTTATGAAATCTGGATCAAGACGACGATGAAGTTCTACAATTCCAGATCTGCAAGAAATCACACCCGTAACCAGAAAACCATCGAGAACAAAATAACGAAATTCGCGTGAGCGACGCCTGACCCATGGAACCGAAGTTGGTGTTCCGAAGCTTAGCAGGCAATTTAGCGTAGGAAGTGAAACCGAAACGTGTCCCATGTGACGGTCGTCCTCGTCCGCCGTCTCCTCATGCCACCTGTCTTCCTCCTCCGTTACCTCCTCCCTTTTCTCCACCGCCTCCTCCTCCTCCGCATCATCATCATCCCAAATCCCCATCCTCACCCGCAAGAGCACCATCCACACCATCCTCCTCCTCCTCATCATCACTATCATCATGACCACCACCACCATCATCGCCACTACCACCATGACCATACTTAACTCTCCTCCCCTTCCTCCGCCTCGTCACCGTCGTCATCATCATCAGCATCGTCAGCCTCATCATCATTATCATCATCATCAGTATCAGCAGCATTATCATTACCATCAAAACCACCATCATCCTCGTCATCACCATCAGTATACTCCTCAACATCGTTATCATCATCATCATCACCACCATCGCCACCACCACCATCAGCATCATCACCGTCACCGCCACCACCATCACCATCACCATCACCATCACCATCACCATCGCCTCGTCCGCCCCCCAACCCCACAAACCCCAACTCGCCCCGCCATAACCCTCCTCCACATCATCACTAGCATCAGCACCATCATCACATTACATAATCATCATGACCATTATCCATCATGACATCACCACCACCATCAAATCACCCAAGCAAAAAGCAAAAAATCAACCAAAAAGGCATAGAATACCAAAAACAACATCATCATCATCGTCTCATCATAATCATCAGCTCTCATCAGGGTCCCTCGCGCCGCGGCTGACAATTGCCAGCGAAAAAAAAACAAAAAAACGAAATAAAAACAAAGAAAAAACAAAAAAACGCAAAAAGTAAAAGAAAAAAGAAAAAAAAGAGAAAAAAAAAGAAAACAAAAAGAAAAAACAAATAAACAAGAAAAGAAAAAAAAAAAAAAAAAAAAAACGGCCTCCCATACCTCCCTGAACAGAGGCCACCCACAATGCTGCGCTGGCACGGTGGCATGTCTTACCGCAGGCAGCTGGATGACCCTGTAACCCCCCTATCCCCTTAGCAACCCCAGGGGCGGAACTTTAGGGGAACCCCTATCTAAAAAAAACTAAAACATCGCATGTCGGGGTTGGTGGGGGTTCGGAGGCAACTTCCGGGAGGTCTCCGCCCGAACGATGAAGTAAAGAGCCTTGAAGCCATACAAACCCAGATTTAGGCCCCAAGGTTTCGCAAGATTCAGCCGGACTGGGCCAGGCTCACGCGGCTGAGGCAGGACTTTTTGGGGGCCACGGGCGTGCCAGCGCCAGTGCTGAGTTCAGCCTCCCTTGCCGTCGCTCGGACGTCCATTTCCTGCGAATTGCTCGGTTTCGTGCGTGTGTTGTTCCCTCGATATATTCGTGCGTGAGCAAAAGTGCACACGCCCGAGCGATGCCAAGCTCCCTGAAGTTGCAGCCTGAGGTACGCCGCGGTTCCTCGCCGTCTGGGTACGCTGCGGCTCCTCGCAGTCTGGGTTTCGCGGTGCCTCGGCGCGCTACGGCTCCTCGCAGTCTGGGTACGCTCCGCGCGGGGCGTCCCCGAGAAAACGCCCTGTGTCCGCGGGGTCGCTGGGGGACTGGCCCGCGAGGCCACGGATACAGGTGTCCCTTCCGCCCACGAGACCATCCATCACCAGCAAGACCCGGAGGCGGGAGAGACGTCCACGTCAGTGCCGCGCGACGGGGGGCCTCAAAGACCAGGGCACTGGCGCACCCGAAAGAACTGCTGAAGCGGGTCGAAACGTCCACGCGTTCTCCACTGGCCGTGCTCTCCCGCAGGACCGGCAGGATCTTGGCTTGCAGAGTGGTGGCTTCCAGCCACCTGGCCACGTCCGCAGCCTCGCCGCCGGGACTCCTCGGCCGCGTGCCCCACGGAGCTTGCTCGCCACCGATCGACAGCGGAGACTGCGGATGGACCAGAGTTCCCCGTGTTTTTGTAGGTTTCGTGCGTGGCTGTTTCGCCAAATGATCAAGGATGCTCCTCGATGATCCTCGCCGAAGAAAAAATGCACACGTCCGAGCGATGCCAAGTTTAGGAGGTCGGCGGCGAGCGACGGGGGGGAACCGAGAGGGAGAAGGCCTGCTCAGAAAGTTCGGAAGTCCCCCGGCCCGCTGAGAAACTTTCTGGGCCTTCCCCGAAGACGGACAAGAACGTATCAGAAGGCGCGAGGGCTTCTGAGAAGCCCCGCCGCCTTCCGAGAAGGCCCTCTCCTTCTCATTTCCCCCCCTCGCTCGCCGCCGGATCCTGGGGGCGTGCCTCCACCAGGGGAAAACGGTCATCGATTGAGGCCATGTCCCGGGGACCGCCTCTACCATGGGAGGAGTATCCACGATGCTGGTGGAAGTCTTGACCTTGCGGCCACCCACGTTCGGCGGCAAGCGAGAGGGGGAAATGAGAAGGAACAGGCCCCCTCAGAAGGTTCGGAAGTCCCCCGGTCTTCTGAGAAGTGTTCTAAGCCTTCCCCGAAGGCAGGACAAACTTCTCAGAAGGCGCGAGGGCTTCTGAGAAATCCAGCCGCCTTCTGAGAAGGCCTTCTCCTTCTCATTTCCCTCCCTCGCTCGCCGCCGACACGTGGCCTGAAGACCACCACCACCATCACCGAGATCTGAGGTCACTTTCCCGAGGTAGAGGCGACCACCGATATTGGTACCAGTGCCAACCTATGAGCATCTAAAGAGGAGGCAGAACATTCACCACCACCAAGGACTCTCCTGATACGATGTGATACAACCATCTTGCTGGGCGCCAACCTAACGACATCTTCCATACCACTGACCACTCCCGCGGTGCGGGCTCCCATGGCAACCAGGTTGTGAAGATCTCCACGCAGCCAAACTTCACAACGAACTAAGACTGTTCAACGAACTTGCTGAAAATGACCCCTCTCCCATCCAATCAGCTCACACCCCTAGCCGAAGACAGGAGCGAAGGCTATTGCGCGTGTGCGTGATTGATTCTGGGAGAAAGAAGGAGAGGGAGAGAACGAGAGAGAGAGAGAGAGAGTCCGTGAGAGAGAGAGCGCGAGAGATGTAGAGTGCGAGGGAGAGAGAGAGAGAGAGAGAGAGAGCGAGGGAAATAGAAAGAGAGAGAGAGAGAGAAGGACACAGACAGATGACGACAACTATACAAGGGAAGAGAGAGAGAGAGAGAGGGAGGGAGAGAGACAAGAAAGACCCACCAAACAAAAATACAAATGAACGAGGGAAAGGTAGAAAAGGGAGAGATAGAGAGGGAACGCACTGCGGGTGTAGACAGAACTGCGCATGTGTGCCAATGCGGTCAACCGCCTGCGGCTGCCTATGGGTGACATGGATGTACGCACCACTGCCTGTGCGCACATCTGCACACGCGTGATTAACAAGCGCTCCTGCGCGATACGCTCAACACGACAACGCAGGCCCACACATCGCGCGCATCGCTGGGCCCAGACCTCTTGGTCGACGGAGATGGTGGGTCTCTGCCCTTTTTCGAGAAACAGTCTCAAACATAATCACCGGACGTCGCACCTGCACCCTGCGGAGAAGCCAAACGCTACGAAAGAAGCATAATAATGTGAGGCAACATAACAGATGCATGGACGGCACGAGACCTCGAGGCTGGGTTGGGAAAGGCGGTCACAGAACTTAAGGAGTCGGAGCGTCATGGAAGAACTATCGTGGAGGAAGGGCAGTCACATAGCACGGACAATGATGGCATGTGTGTGGCCCTGACTGGTCCCAGAAGTCATAAGAGAAGTGGATGAAGCCTGACAACACGCGAGGCCGGCATGGGGAGCAGCATGCCCTCGCGCAGAAACCGCGCATGCGCACGCGCGCGCCCGCCTCGCGGGGAAACCCTGCGGTCGGCGCGAGTGAGGCCCGCAATGCATGGTTGCATCGGGAAAGTGAGCTACAGTCAAAACTGACAGCAATAATGCACGATATGGGTGCAAGGGCCTTGGACACCCATGCCGAAGCTCTTCAAGCGGGGCTGGCCATCGAAAGTGGTGGGGAATGGAGCGAAGATGACCGAAGAGGCAAGGATGCCACGGTACCCTTAGGAAGTCGATCATCCTTCCTACCGGTTTCGACTGTACCCTGCGGAGTCCGCCAAGCAAGTGTTCAAACTGCAAACATTCAGTCATTGAGGTCGTGTGGACTCGCCTGCACATGCCCCCAAACACTTACAGCCGCGGAGTAGCTTCGGTGGCAAGGAAAGGGGCGCACCTGGTTAGGGCAAGATTGCGGACACTATGCCCGCAGTACTTGGCAGCAGCGGCCCCCCAGCCACCCAGGAGGCTGTGACAGAGGGACGCAATGTCTCGAGAAGCTGTATTCTGGAAGGTGGGTCATGGACCCTGGACTCTCCCTTCGCCCACGGCACTCAATCAGGATGCTGCCCGAGAGAAGGCTCCGATGGCGGACACTGAGCCCATCCTTGGACGACAGCGTGGTGTGAAGTGGCCCAGTTGAGTGCCGAACTGACCTGCCACGATCTCCGTAACGTCCTCCTCCGTTCTCTACCTCTGGCCCGTTCCTCCTCCACCTGTTTCCCTGCCCCTCCACCCCATCAACACTTACTCAATATGAATATACTACTACCCCGCCCTCTCGGCGCCGTGCTCTTACACTGGATTTCAATGCTTCGTCGTTCCTATCTGGGCTCCCATCGAAGCGGTCTCGGTATTTCAGCTCACGCCGAAGTGTGGGCCACATTGCTGGATCCGATGCCTTCCTCATCGGTGTCGCCCCCCCTCATTTCACCCCTCCTGGACCTTCCGCTCCTCCCGCTCCTTCAACTCCAACTCCTGCTGCTGTTGTTCGTCCTTGCCTTTCCCGTTCAACACCATGTTCCTCGTTTCCCCTCCTGACCATCCTCCTACTCATCCGCCACATCCTTCTCTTCCTCCTCCTCCTCCTCCACCTATGTAAGCAACAACCCCTTCCCGATTGTTCAGCACACATCTATACACGATGGGGTACCGTTTGGAGCTCTAGGGTCCGCCATGACACGCGCGAGCGGAAACATATAGAGAGAGAGAGAGGGAGAGAGAGAGAGAGAGAGAAAGAGAGGGAGAGATATAGAGAGAGAGGGGGAGAGCGAGCGCAGTGGGAGGGGATGGGTGGGAGGGGTAGGATGTCAGATATGGCGCGAGGCCGCCTAGCGTGGCTGTGTATCCCTTCCCCATCTGTAGAGAGAGAAGCAAGGGACAAGCTCGGCTCCAGAGGCGGCCGAGGCAGGCAGCCAACGCCGCTAGGACGGCCGCAGCTGCACATCCAGGTCGGGCCAACATGGTCCCAAGGCGGCCTGAGATGGCCGCACGACGGCCCCAGATGGCTGCAAGAGCGCCCAAGCGGGCCACGCGAGGTCCCCCCACAGGGGTCCGAGAACGCCAGGATGATAGATGCCCCGTGGGCTGCTGGAACAAGCTTCGCAAACTCGCGGTCTCTGGTGTCCGCCGGGCGCGCGGAGGCCCAAGAAATCTCCGCGATTGTCCCAAGACGGCCAATCAGGTCCCCAGGTAGAGAGCGTGCGTGCGTGCTGGAGCACGTTCACTGGCCACAGAACTTCAAGTCATACCACACCCGCAACCATCGCTCCCTCGGCGGACCTGGCCTCCCGCGCCCACTTTGCACCGCGGCCGTGGCGAAATGCACCCATCCCACGCGGCCAATACGGAAGAGCCGCACGCTCGCTGTGGAGGGTGGACCGTCTGTGCGGTCGCAACGGTACAGCCGCAAACCCTCCGATGACCCTCCGAACGTGTGCTGCCGCCCACGAGCGCTTGTCCACCAAGGCCCTGCAAAAGCGACGCAGGCCGCGTACAGTCATCGGCCTGACCTGAGGAACGATAAATAAGGAACGAAGCCCCTTTTTATCCCAAGGAATAACGCATAAGGAACGATACATAAGACATAACGCATAAGGAACTGTACATAACGCATGTAAAATCTAAGGAACGACCGAGCCCCTTTTGAAAAGTAACTGTTCCTTATTCAAGCCGCTCACTGTAGTGAGGGCCGAGGCAGAGCGGCGTGCGATGGGCGGAGCTGGGAGGGGGGGAAGCACTCGCTGGGCTGACAAACGTCCTGAGGACCATCGATCGGGGAGACGTAAGACTCGAATTCGGGGGACTCTGCAGGAGAGCCTAGAATCGAATCGACAAATCGAATCGGCGATCGAAATGAATCGGATCGGCGGAAATCGGCAGCCGAGTCGGAAAACGTCGAATCGGCGGAAATCGGCAGGCTAGTAGGCCTCCAATGAGAAATCGGAACCCGAATCGGAATCCCAAGTCGAATCGATTCGGAATCGGCATCCATCGAAATCGAATCGAATCGAATCGGAGGAATCGAAGCGAGCCCTGACTCTGGGTGGCCTGACGGGGCCATCATGAAAATAACGAGACTAAATCTAAAGTTGACGCGATCTCCCGATGCTGACGTCCCACGAAAACTGGACCGTCAAACTCCAAATGGCGCCCATCAGAAAGCGAAAGCGAAGCCGAGATCTGGCATAGTCGAGTCTTACGTTTCCATGAATCGAGCCCTAGGCTCACTTCGTGAGCGGCCAAGAGGGGAGTGTCCAAGAGGGTGGGGGTGCAAAGCATGACGGGCGGCATGTGCGCGGCCCAGCGGGGGGGCCAGGGACGTAATGAAATAAGAAGAGGCGCCATGAAACCTGGGGAAATATGATGGCCCCCGCCATGATATCCACCCCCCCCTAGTCATCACCCCCCTCTGCCGCCCCCGATCACTGGCGGGTGCAACTCATACGGCAGGCCAGGCTCCCCCATGGCCACGATGAGCTGCCTGCCCCGCAGCCCGCAGGCGGGAGACACATATTGCAAGCCACAGGGCCTCGCGGCCTGGCCTCCTCGGCCTCGTCCTTGGTGGCTGCAGGGTGTGAAGGGGCCCTGGGACACACAAACAAATGCACACAACTCACAGGATTCCCCATCTTTTCCTATATTTGCTGGGGTTTCGCCTTCCCCCCCCACTTCCCATATGTTCCAATTGTTTTTTGGGAATCGACGATTCATTGTGTCTGTGTGTGTGTGTTTTCTCCTCCTCCGGCGCTCTGGCTGACCCCTGTTTGCATTGACCCCCGTCTCGAGGCTCCCGACTCCTGATTCCGGGCCGCGTCCTGGTGGATGCAGGGTGGCGATGCGCGGGTGCCCCGCGCAGGACCGCGTATCGGCTACACTTGGGTCGGGCCTGTCCCCCCACAGGGGGATTCTGGACGAAAATATAAAAACATAAAAAATACTCAAAGGATGCCCAAAAACACTCCACAAATAATCCCCAGACTATTTTTGTTGACTGATGTTGAAGATTCCCCCTGTCGAGGGACAGGCCCGGCTTCAGGCTGCACGCAGGGGTGACCCTAGGCAAGAGTGACCTACGGTGCGCGGTTGTGAGGGGGGGCGCGGAGGGGGCCACACCAGAGCGCGCACGCCGCTCCTATCGCGTCGCTTCCAGAGATCCAGAAGCCCCAGTGGGCCCGCACCAGAGGCCACTCCGGCGCAGGGCCACATCCACGCGCCATTCGCCCAGCGCACCCGTGGGCCCGCGCCCCGGCACCCTCGACCGCGAGGCTGGTCCTCGCCCGTGCGCAGCACTCGTGTGCATGCAACTCGCCATCGCTCGGACGCCCATTCCCTGTTTTTTTGGTCGGTTTCGTGCGTGTTTTTTTGTTTTCGCCAAATGATCGAGGATGCTCCTCGATGGTCCTCGCCAAAGGAAACATGCACACGTCCGAGCGACGCCAAGCCAACGGCGATCGGAGAACTGAAAGAATACCGACGCCGATGCCCCCTGGACCCCTGCGGGGGCGCGCTCTGACTCAAACTCCGCGGCGAATCCGGCCGCGGAGCCGAGGGCCCCTCAGGATGCCCCACGAGGCGAGAAGGAAGGAGAACGTGGGTATCGTTCGGAAGTTTGGGAGGGCGTGGCGGAAGTCAAACTGAGGCCACCGACCAGAAATCCGCAGTCGGTACTGGTCCGTGTCGCGCGTGCGGGCGAGGCGAAGCAACGCGAGGATGCTGATGTGCCGGCCGCGGCTAGGAGTAAGTCGGACAACATGCCTGTGTGTCAGTCTGGCAGTGACCCGCGGGATTGTCTGGTGGTTGTCCTGTATGTTGCCCGTGCGTCGTCCCGTAGTTGTACCGTAGTTGTCCTGTGGGTCATCCCGCCGGGTGTCCCGCGGTTGTCCCGTGGTTATCCCGTGGATTGTTCCATGGGGTGTCCCGTCGGCCCGAGAGCCCCAAGAGAGGCTCAAGATGACCCCAGAGGGTCCCTCCCCATGGTTAACCCAGTGGCTTCCCCAGGCGCTGGGGGAGCACCTGGTGCACCAGCATGGCCGCACCTTCGCTCGGCATGCTACAGCGCATGCGTTTCCAGAGGCAGGGAGCGGCGGTGATTCGCAGCAGGCGTCTTCGGTGGTAGACAGTAAGATATATAGCCGTTACTTAGCCATAATCGTTAGTTAGACAGGTCGGGCCATCCAACGCAAAACCATGAAAACTGCACACGTCTCCCCCAATCACCTTGTCAACCGAGACGTGGTCCATGAGGTATATGCACTTCCCCTCCGAAGTGCACCCCGCTCGCGGGGAAATCGCATCGAAACCAAGATCACATTGGGCGAATCGCATGCTTGCACGGCCCTCCGAGACGAAGCCAGGACGAGGATAACTTCGGGTAAGGATAAATCGAGGATCTCTGAGACCTGGTGGATCTGGAGGATGTCTCGGGCGACGCGGCCTTCTCGGAGCGTTCCAGAACGCTCTGGAACGGATTGATCCTCGTCCCAGCACCGGCTTGGCCGTGTGATCGGTTCTCAATGACGTTTTTGGTCTCCAGGCCGATTTTCAGGATTCGCGTCGCCATTCTTACTGTAATGAGCGCGTCAATTGGGCGATACCTTCCCTGGCGCACGGTCTGCTTTGCAGGATCGGGGCGCAAACGTGTATGGCACGCGATGGACTGCCACCGCCTGCGTCGTTCATGAGCTCGCCTCCGGGCGCGCGGGCTTGACCCCCTTGGCCCCTAGCCGTGTGGATGCGACGACAATGGACACCCTAACAGTCCCATCATTGAACTGAAATGTGTTCAAAATATCGGAAGAGTGTTCTGAGAAGTCTCTACACATGTGTTAAACACTTCTAACCCATGTTTAACACACATGGTTCAGACATTGATCGTCCTCAACAACCCCAGTGGCTTCCCCATGCGCTGGGGGAGCACCTGGTGCACCAGCATGGCCACACCCTCGCTCGGCATGTTATAGCGCATGCGTTTCCGGAGGCAGGGGGCGGCGGCAAATCGCCGCAGGCGTTGTCGGTGGTAGACAGTTAGATCGATAGCCGAAGGGATAGTTAGCCCAGAATCGTTAGATAGACAGGTCGGTTGGCGGCATGCTTCCTCTCCAGTGATCGTCCTCCACAACCCCAGCCCCTGGGCGTGGCTTACTGGGGGGGTCACAACTGGGGGGGTCAGAAAAGGTCCCCTCTCGAGCCCCCTTTCGGGCCCCTCCAGAGCCCCATGGGGGCTCGTTTGGGTACCGTTTGGGCACCTTTTCGGACCACCCTCGCCACCCCCCCATTTATGACCCCCCCATTACGCGGCGCACAATCGGGCCGGGCGAAAGGGGGGGATAGCAAAGGGGGGGTTTGAGAATCAGCTCACGCAGCTGATTTTCCTGGCGCCTCCCGGCGCCGGAGGCGGCCATGTATCGAGGAATGTGTGCCCCTCGGCGAGGCCGAAACCGGCTGCATGCAGCAAATTTCGTAACCCCCCCTTTCCCAATCCCCCCCTTTCGCCCAGCCCGACACAAGCCCCGTCCGACTCTCAGAGGTCCGGCCGTGGCCGTGGCCGTGGCCGTGGCCGTGGCCGTGGCCGTGGCCGTGGCCGTGGCCGTGGCCGTGGCCGTGGCCGTGGCCGTGGCCGTGGCCGTGGCCTTGGCCGTGGCCGTGGCCGTGGCCGTGGCCGTGGCCGTGGCCGTGGCCGTGGCCGTGGCCGTGGCCGAGCCGCGGCGGGGGCGCCGCAGTTCGCCGGGAGCCGGCCGGGCCGATCGCGCCGGGGCGCGGCACGCCCGGGGCTCCCCCTTCCGCCCTCCCCGCGGCGCCCGGACGGCCCGGGCCGACCTCCGTCCCCTCCCTCTCCGGCGCCTCTCTCCCTCCCTCCCCTGTGCCTCCTCCTCTTGCTCCTGCTCCTCCCCCCTCCCCCCCCCCCCTCCACCCTCCCCCTTCCCCCCTCCCCATCCCCCCTCCCTGCTCCTCCCTTCCCTCCTCCCTCCCTCCTCTCTGCCTTCTTAAAGGGGCCCCAGGACACACAAAGAAATACACACAACTAAAAAGACCCCCAACATTTCCTCATACTTTCTGGGCTTCTGTCTCCCCCCCCGCTTCCCATATTTTCCGATATTTTCCTGGGAATCGACGATCAATTGTGTCTGTGTGTTTCTTTCCCTCCTTGACTTCTGCTCCCTCCCTCCCTCCCTCCCTCCCTCCCGCCCTCCCTCCCTCCCCCCCCTTTTTTCCTTGCTCCTCCCCGTCGTCCGCGGCCGGCCCCCCTCCGCCTCTACCCCCCCCCCCGAGCGGCGGCGCGCCAATGGCGCACGCCGCGGGCCCCGCAAGCAGAGGGCGGCTCCGAGGCGGGAGGGCCCCGCGTCGCGAGGGTCGCAGGCCCTCGCGGCCCCTCGCGGCCCTCCCCCGCCACCAGCTTCCAGTCGGGCCTGTCCCCCCCCATACAGGGGGACTCTCGAGGAGAAACTAAATATACCCCAAACGGACCCCCCAAAGATGCCCCAAACATACTAAAACATAGTCCCCAGGTTATTTATGTTTGCTTGTTTGTTGTGAGTACGGTTGAAAATATGTGAGTAGTTTGATTATTGTTTGACGATTGTTCCACTATCTTTTTTACTATATTTGCATATCTCCTCGTGTAGAGGGACAGACCCGACCTAACACCAGCTCTCCGCGGCCCCCTTCGGCGAGCAGAGGCCTGCACCGCCCGCGCGCACAAACCCCGTTCCTCGCCGCGCGCCCGCCGCGCTTGCCGCACGGCCTGCCGGCCCCCGCCGCCGCCCTGCTGAGGTGAAGCCAGGCTCAAGTCGGGCGTGTCCCCCTGCAGGGGAATTCGCGACGACAAATAATCGGGGATGGACAAGCCTCCCTTTAGCAAAACGTGGTTTGGTGAAAACGACCCGAGGCCCAAACCTGGCGGGCGCGAGCCTGGAAAATAACGGCCACGGCGCCCTCTCGAGAACCGCAAACGGACAATTCACTAATCGACGTGTCACTGTTGGGGGTTCTGTCCACCCCCGAAATAAACAATACTCAACAGATACTAAAACAATTGTCTATAAATACTCACAAAAGAGTCCCCGTATTTTTGGTTATTGAAACCACTTTGGAATACTCCCCCTGCAGAGGGACAGGCCCGACTGAAAGCCAGGCGCAGGAAAAACTCGGATCGGGCCAAGACGGTTATCGTGGCGGGCGCCGCGGCGTCTCTCGGGGCGTCCCCTGGGACGCTCCGAGAGCACCCGCGGCATGATGCATCCCGGTTCCCCCCTTGCCGTCGCTCGGACGCCCATTTCCCGTGCATGTTTCGGTGTCGTGCGTGTTGTTGTTGTTGCCCGATGGTCCAGGATGGTCCTCGATGGTCCTCGCCGAGAAACAAATGCACACGTCCGGGCGATGCCAAGCCCCAGGCCTGCCCGCCTTGCCTTGGCCAAGGGCTCCCAACTTCGCGCTGCGCGCTGCGCGAAGCGCGAAGTGCGAACAACTTCGCGCTCTCCCGCCGCCTCCCAGGAGAGAAGAGGAGGATGAGGATGAATCCGAACCGCGGAGGGCGCGAAACGCTTAGCGCTAGGAAAAAGGGTGAGCCGAAGCAGAGGACGAGAAGAGGAGGACGAGAAGAAGAGGCTGAGCCGAAGAGGATGAGATGAGATGAGATGAGACGACTCCCAGGAGGACAGTCCCAGGAGAGAGGGCCCAGCCCGCAAAACTTGTTGGGCAGGTGCACCATCAGGGGGAGATCTTGCGAGGCCGAGCGTGGTGACAAAGCCACGCACGGCGCTCGCGACAGGTGCACCCGCTCCGAAACCTTAAACCTGGCGGCTATTCTCGCGGGCTCGAACTCGCCCCATCAAGCGAAGCATTCGAGCTTCATAAGAGATGGCACTGCCGACCGAGTACTCAACAACTGAAGTCGTCGCTCTGACATCCCTCGCACTAGCCACTGTGAGGCCGACACGTGGGGCAGGAATCGCTCGGTCGATCAACGCACGACTTCGGGGGTTCGGGGCGAGCCCTCTCCGAAAACGCGGCAAAATCAGTTTACCAGTGCAGGTGGAGGGGGCACAGGGCTTGCTCAACTTAATGGCCTTTTCCTGGCTCCGACCTCCACACTTCAGACACAACAAGGATCCCCGTCGAGCCTTAGTGCTCTCTTCTTCGGCACGGCACCGCACAGCACGCAACGGAGCAAGACGAGAGCCACTGACGGCGACGAGCTGATGTCCCGTCGAGTCAACCGCGAGAGGCTTCAAAAACGACGGGGCCCCAAGACAACCATTCAAAGGCAAGTTACGACACGATGGCGCAACTTTGAAACAGACTTCGCACTGTCAGCCGAGCTCCCCCAGACCCCAACCGTGCCACCCCTCCCCCCGAGAGTTCCTTTTATCGGCACAGTGGTGTGGGTCTCCGCCACCGCTGCGGCCTCTCCTCGACAGAGCACGGGAGGATTGCAGCAGCCAGCGCCACAAAATCGGCAGCCCGACTCCTCGCGAGGTCAAGCTTGGCCAAAAACTCAAGCGACGGAGCAGGGTGTAAACTGGCGGCAAGTTTAGCGTGGTGATCGGCGAAACGGTTCGCTTCGGCCCAGTGGCGCTCCTCGCCCGACAGACTGTCAATCTGCCCCAGGGACCGACGAACCTTGACGTGCCGAACCGAGATGAATTGGTGGCCTTCCAGGCCACGACCGAACTTCAGAATGCCAGCGGCCTGGTTGGACGCGCGCAGCTGAGATTGAACAGGCTGCTGGAATCGCCGAATCGCAGGGATGCAGTCGCTGCCAGCCAGGGTCTCGCGGTCGGCGATCTGGCCAATCAAGCAAAGCGCAACACTTTCGGCGATACTCGGCGTTTGCGGGAGGTCGCCAGCTACAGGGCCTCGAATTACTGCCACGGGCACATTCGACTCAGGAGACAGCACTGCAAGTGCCCACGACGCGCGCTCAAGCTCCACTAAGCCTGGCCGTGTGCAGGAGCCGTCGGGGGCTACGTCCAATCGAGGGCCCTGAACGAGAGACGCCACACCCTCAAACTCAACCGCCAACCCCTCCCCCTCAGGGCCCTCGAGGACCACTTTATCCGAGCAGGAAGGGGGGGGGGGGGATTCCCCCTCGTCATACAGGAGAGCTCCTTGCACAAAGATGGGATCGCCAGACCCGATACCTGCACTGATGAATAGGGGGCTGACTTTAGCCTCAGTGCGGGCGGCGATGACGGCAGGCAGCATGCATTCATTCAAACAGTGCTTGATTGTCTGCCTCTGGCCGCACGCACAAAGGCCATCGCAAATGTAGCCAGCAGCCCGGGCGCGGGCCTTGGCCCAGACTCCGCGGCACGAACAGCTCCCAACAAGCAACTTCTGCAGACTAGAAAGCCGTCGAGACCGATCGCCGACCGGCGACCGAACGAAGCCAAGCGAGGCCCTGTAACCTGTCGGAGCTCCCAGCTGCATGGCCAAAGCCCTCTCGTGCTGGCGCTGAATGCCAGCAAACGTGAGAGTTGAAAGCATACTCGGAGGCGTTCTGCTAACGTCGATTGTCGCCCCTCGATGGCCCATCCAGCTTATCGCGGACAAGACTCGCCAGCCCGCACGCTGCGCAGCTAGCACAGCTCGAGACAAGGGGCCACGACTAGATGCCCAGTCGGTGACCTGAAAAAGGCTTGGCTTCACGCCATAGCCTCAACAAACGAGCACGCACAGCGAGCGGGTGTCTGCAGACATCCGATTGCCACAACATTCTGCACCACTGGATGGCAGGCGCAATAGCGGATGCAGCGGCGCCATCACCGAGCAAGACAGTCTTGCTCGAAAGGCTCACACCACCATGCACAGGAAGTTGGCCTCGAGCGACATCACGCCTGCACCTCAGCGACTCCGAGTTGCTGAGCCCGACGACCTCACTGCCGTAGGTGGCCTCGGGCAAGGCGCCAGCACGGATGACGCGGCCGATAGACTGCGCCTTGTGGCCAGTGATGGCCTTGCCGAAGGGCCTGATCTTCCGCATGCGCCTCAGCATGTGCACCTTGCGCTTGGCGCGCCTGGTGGGCACTCCCTGGTCGGCCCCCCATGCTGCCCTCGCTGACGTCGACGCCAACATAGACAGCGCTGCGCCTCGCAACGGAGGCAGGTAGGCCGAGCCTGGACACGATGCCCTGCGCAAGGGAAAGGGTGGTGCCGACAATCACCAGCTTGTCGTTGATGATCGCGTCGAGCTCAGTGACCGCCTCCCTGAACTCCAGCATTGCGTTGACCATCATGAAGTAGTCGTGCTCACCGTGGTAGACGACACCCGAACCGAGTTGTCGTGAATGTAGCTCACAAACTGAATGAACGGCTGTCTGACAAGGAAGCAGTCATACCCCCTCACAGACCATACCTTGACCGAAACATCACAAAACACATCTCCAGCAGGGAGGCCGCATTCGGCACAAAGGGCCTGCTCCGCATGATGAACAGCTAACCCCAGCACACGTGGCGCACGCCACATGTTGCACGCCAACTTCAGGAAGGCCGTGGGCGCGTTGAAACTGATGTACTTGTCGCGCAGCATGGTCAAAGGAATGCGCTCGTAGTACTTGTTGAAACCGGCAACTGCGAGTGCGCCACGGTGGGCCTGCTTGCTGTCGGCCTCACCCTCAGCCGCCTGAAGCCACGCACAAGCGAACGGAGGACCTCCCACGAGCAGCACCCCAGTACGGCCTGTGAATCTGCCCCTGCAGCTCTCGAAGCACTGGCCGTCGCATCCGCTGCCAAATCCTGTAGGGCCCAGCGTAGAGCACCACCAACCGATTGCCATAACCAGACGTCTTGGGTAGCATCGGCGCGATCAACCAGCACAGCTGCCTCGGCGGTAGCCCCAAAGACTCCATCGTCTTGAACATCAGGGCGACCACCTCGAGGGCCTGACCCTCCAAGAGAATGAGGTGACGGGGATTAAAATGATCAGGCGCTGCCGTGGTGTCGTGCGAGAACGATCGCGCAACTGCACCTATCTCGCCAGGATTCACCTTCGGCAACGCCGTTCGGTCAGGAATCCATGCTGGCACTGGACGGGAAGTGGACCACAACCTCTTGTACAACTCCACTTCGTGCCGAACAACATCGTGCACATGAGCCGACGCACCATGGGCCGTTGGGACCGCCGTGGGCTGAGCAACGTCACGGTACTTCGTAGTGCGGTGGAGGAGGCGTGAGCCATTGGAAACGGCCATGGCACACCACTCCTTCCACTTCTGGCGGTCCTCCTGGGTAGCTCCGTTGACCGCGAGCTTGACGTCGGGCTCAATGTCCCCTAGGAGCTCGCGGCATGCCTCCTCCTCAAAGCCAGCCTGCACCACGCCGCGCGCCTGCTGAACAGATCGATCGAGGCGCGCGGCAAGGCCCTGCCCATGGTAGTTGGCCGTCGCGAAGTTGAGGATCTCCTCGGCAGCCAACGACAGGTCCGGCACGGCCGGGTTGGCCACCGTCTTGCACTGCATGATGCTGAGGAGGGAAGACTTCAACCATTGCCAACCCTCGGCATCAGCCTGCAGGTCGGACGCGTCTTTGACCGCATTGGTGACGTCGGCCCACCGAGGTTGCAAGTACCGAGCGAAACCAAAAAGAACTCTGCGATCCTGATGACCCACAGCGTTCGCGATAGCCCCTGCGGCTGCGACAGCGAGGTGGCCCCGCGCCGCCGAGAAAAGGCCCCATCCAAATCCAGGGGGAGACTCAGGATCGCCACGCGACTGGACAGTAGCTTCGGCAACACACCGAGCGCTGGTGTAGGTGGGCGGCTGCACTTGCGGCCCGATGATGATCTGGGTGCCCATCTTTGGCGCCACCGTGTAGACCAGCCGCTTGACGTGCTCAGCATCACATTTGAGGGCAATATGAACAGGCCGATGGCCTCGCTTAGCCCACTTGACAGCAATGCCGACACTGGCATGCATCCTCATGGCCGCTGAGTTGAGGAGGAAAAATCGATGACAGACTGACCTGTACCTCCTCGAAACGTGACAGAAGACGAGCTCACAATCGAACAACCAACGTGAGCGGGGAACTGGCTCGCCTCCAACTCGCCTGGGCACATGTTCCAATCACCGCCAATGAAGACTGGACCGCCCAGTGCCTCAGCAGCGAGGCCCAACTCTTGCAACAGGCTGCCGTTGCGGCCAGCGGCGCCCTCACCAGTGTGCAGGTACACGTTGAAAGCATGCAGGCCGACAGGCAGCTCGGGTCTATCTGTGAGAACATTCTGAACTCGGTTCGGGACGACCTCATGCACACCGATGGCAGGAGGACGAAGTCCGAGACGATCGCGCACGGCACCAGCAACACCTGCCGACGGCACAGAACCAGAAGTCGGCAGGCTCGGCAACGCCATAAGCCTCCAACCCCGCACACCGCACCATGAAGCCACAGCCTCGACGTGCTCGCTGATGTGCACGAACTCCTGCAGCAGCACCACGCTCGCCATCGTGTTGGCGAGGCGCTTCTTGACGGACGCCTTGCCGCCGCTGGCGTTGTAGGTCTCGATGCTGAACTCAGCGCCGACCGTCGGCCTGGCCCCGCTCGGCGGCGCCCGCCCACGCCCAGGCAGCCCACAAACGTCAGGCCAGGCAGTCGAAGGACCACCCATGCCGCGCTCGCTCGACCGCCAGCTCGGACCACATAGTGTCGAAGGCGGACATGAAGTCATCGACGCTGCCTTCGCTCCGAGCATGATAGAGGGCCCGCTTCTGCACCTCCGCGGGGGCAGGCATAGCCTCATCAGCAGCATCAGCAGCAGGAGGAACAGTCCCAGCGCTGGCGGCACGGGCAGCAGCCTTTCTGGCGACCGCCGACTTGAGCTTGACGCATGCCTCAGACTTGAAGAGCGCGACGAGGTCGGGCTGGTCGGCCACGTCCTCAACCAGGTCGATGTCGGCCGCAACGGTGGTGACGTTCTTGGCCGACTCGCTGAACGCCGCACCCAGCGCCGCCACCTCCAACTTCTTCGCTGCGGTGGTCTCCTTGCGCGTCGCGATGCCCTTGGCCAACTCCTCAAGCTGGCGCTCCTTCTCACCCGACTCCTTCTCCAACTTCTCCAGGCCGTTCCGCGCCCGCTGCAAATCCTGCTGCGTGCGCCGATGGAGGGCCTGGGGAGACAGTAGCGCACGCTTCTCCGTGCGCAGCGCCTCCAACTGCTTCTCGATCGGACCCCGAAGATCCTTGTTGCGCTCGTCGGCGGGTGGAAGCTTCGGAAGGCACCCCTCGAGCTCCGTGATCCGCTCGCCGAGCTTGGCACTCTGCGACTTCTTATCAGGGTAAGCGCCGTCTGCGGCCTCGCGCCACGGCGCTGTGCCGCCAGGCTTGGGCCACTCCTTGTCGGGCGGCGCCAAGCGCTTCTCGATGGCCTGCATCCACTCCGCAAGCTGCTTGGGGATGCCCTGCGTCGCCGGGCCTCCTTGCTTGAAGCCCGCCTTCTTGCCGCCGCCTCCGCCAGCATCGGCCTCCTTGTGCTTCTGGCGAGCACGCGAGAGGATGGCAGCAGGCGCGTCGCGGCCGCAGAGGCACTGGATGCGGCACGCCCAGTTCTCCGCGCGCCCGCATTGCCCGCAGCACCAGTGGGGCTTGCGCGGGCCTCGAAGCCGAGGTGGGGCGGACCACCTCGGCGCTCGCCATGGGGCTGACCAGGGGAAGGACTGCAAACTGGCCGCGGACTAACGGTATCCACGCGTTCCCCTGTGGAACAAAGCATCTTGAGCCAAAATGGCTACGGCTGAGCCGAAGAGGAGAAGGAGGCTGAGAAGAGGCGATCCGAGCCGCGGCAAGCGCGGTGCGCGAGGAACTTCGCGCCTTCGAGGACGCCTTCGCTGGCCCCTATTGCGCCCCGAGGCTGGAAAACTGCCATGACCCCCCCCCCATCTGGGCGGCCGTGTGGCTTCTGGGTCACCGCTCGGCCTCCTGGCGGCCGTTCGGGATGATCCGGGCACCCTCGGAACACCCCCGGCGAGGCGCAGCTGCCAGAACGCGCCCCAGAGGGCGCCCTCGCTGGCCCCGAGGAGGCGACCCCCAGCTGAGCCGCGGGGGCCGAGGAGGAGGAGGAGGAGGAGGAGGAGGAGGAGGAGGAGGAGGAGGTAGGAGGTAGGATGAGGAGGAGGGAGGGGGGAGGAGGAGGAGGCGGAGTAGTGAGGAGGAGGAGGGTAGATGAGGAGAGGCATGAGGAGGGAGTGAGGAAAGGATGAGGGGGGGGGAGGTAGAGGGAGGGGATTGAGAGAAGGAAGAGGAGGAGGAGGAGGGGGTCGAGCACAGCTCGGGCAGCGCCCCCCGCGCACGCCGCACGGGGCGCGCGCCCGCGCGCCCGCGCCCGCGGCGGCTCGCGAGGGAGCCGCACCCTCGGCGGGCGGCCCGCTGCGGAGCGCCGTCGGGGCGGGGGTCCTCCTCCTCCTCCTCCTCCTCCTCCTCGTCCTCTCGTCCTCGCCCCCCCCCCCCCCCCCCCCCCTCGGCCTCCTCCTCGTTCTCCTCCTCCTCCTCCTCCTCCTCCTCCTCGTTCCTCGTCCTCCTCGTCCTGCTCCTCCTCGTCCCCGTCATCCTCATCCTCCTCCTCCTCCCCTCCGTCCTCCTCCTCCTCCTCCGCCTCCTCCTCCTCCTTCTCCTCATCTTCCTTCTCCTCATCTTCCTCCTCCTCGTCCTCGTGCTCCTCCTCCTCCTCGTCTTCCTTCTCCTCATCCTCCTCCTCCTCCTCGTCTTCCTCCTCCTCCTCCTCCTCCTCCTCCTCCTCCTCGTCCTCCTCCTCCTCCTCCCCTGGGCGCCTGGGAGGCCAGGGGCTCCCAGGCGTGCGCGCCCAGCCGCGCACGTGTCCAGCAATCGGTCAGACAGCGGAAGAAAGAGCGCCCACAGGCAGAAGCGGCGCTCCGCGCGGACCTCTGGGGTCCGCGCGGGACCCCCCTCGCCGGCGCGCGGAACGCGCAGAAGGGGCGCCGCCGGAGGCGCCGCCAGGGGGGGGGCCAGCGCGGATCCGAGAAGCCCGCGCGGAGCGCCAGAAGTTTATGCTCATGGGCGGGGCGCACCCGCGGCAAGGGGCGGGGCGCATCCGTGGCAGACCGAGGCACGGGGGCGCGGGCGGGGCCGCGCACGCAGACGCGCCGCCCCCCACCCGCGGGGCCGCACCCACGCCGCGCGAGCTCCCGCGCGCGTGCGCCACGTGAGCGCCCCCGCGCGCGCGCGCCTTCGCCCCGCTCCCCAGGGAGGGCGCCGCGGCGGCGCGCAGAGGTAAAACGACGGGAAGATCGGGACAAAATCGGATCGGGATAACTCGAAATCTCTGATAATCGGCAGGTTTGGAGGATGTATTGGGCGCCGCGGCCGCTCCAGAGCGTTCCGGAACGCTCTGAGAACGCTCCGGAACGCTCTGGAGCGATTTATCCCGATCCTAGCCTTGTTTTAGGAGGGGGGTGACTAAGGGGACGGGGGGAAGGCGTCGCAGAGGGGAGCTGAATTCCTGGAAGGCCCCCGCCCTGCATCTGCAGACCAGGCCCGCGCTTCCTGAGAGACCGGGGTGCTCCCAAGACCCCCTCCCCCCTCCCCCTGCCCCCCTCTGCGCGTGGCCGATCCGTCCCGCTGCCGAGGGAGGGCGCCGCGGCGGCGCCCCCGCGCCGGCCACCCCCGCGAGAGGGCGCCCCCTGCGCATCGCTGAGGCGGCGGCGGCTCTGGAGGCGGCGGCGGCAGCCTTGGGGCGCCCCCGCCCCCCTGCCGCAGTCGCCCGGCGCCCCCCCGGAGCCCCAGGAGGGAGCGGGAGGCGCCAAGAAGCCTGGAGCCTCCATCGACGGATGCGTCCTCGACGCTCGCCCTCGAGGGCGGCGACGACCCTGACGACAACGGCCGCCCCCCAAGGCGCCCCGTCATCTTGCCGCGGGCGCCCGGTGCACCTCGGGGTGACGGGCGGTTCGACGCCCCCGTCGGCACCCACGTCGTCCCTGCTCTCGCCTCATGCCGCCTCCGTCGTTGCCGTCATCGCTTTTCCTCATCGTTTCCGCTGTCGTCGTCGTCGTCGTCGGTTCCGTGCTTGCCGTCGAGGTCGTCGTGGAAACCTCATCGCTTCCGTCGTCATGCCCGGCTCCGTCCCCGCCGTCGCTGTCGGTGTTCGTCGTCGCTTCCGTTGTCGTCATCGTCGGTTTCGACGTCGCCATCGTCTCTAGATTTGTCAAAGCACACACACACACTAAGATTAAGTCGGGCCTGTCCCCAAACAGGGGGATCTTGGACGACATAATTAAAAATTCCCCAGAAAATACCCCCGAAATGCTCGACATTATCAAACATTAGTCCACAGAATATGCTTTGACTAGTTTTGGATATCCCCCCTGTAGAGAGACATGTCCGACTTAACACTAAGAGCAATATGTAAACAATCCATGCCCATCAGGAGCGAGCACCACGGCAAGCGGGCGAGAAAGTGCCAGACCAATCCCAATACCTATATATAAATATAATAATAATAATAAATAATAATAATAATAATAATATAATAATAATAATAAAATAATACTAACGATAATAATAATTATAATAATAATAATAATAATGATAATAATAATAATAATGATAATAATAATAATAGTAATAATAATGATGATGATAATAATAATAAAAAAAAATATTAATAATGATAACACTAATATATATATATATAATAAAAAGGAGAGAACGTGATCCACCGACGCTTTACTGTGGAAAATTGCCAACCTTTTCCTCCGGAGCCCGGGGGTCGC